>CM060245.1:21509347-21751325 GCA_030555515.1 Acutogordius australiensis | reverse complement strand
CTTTGGACGTTGAGCTCAAGTCCAGACAATATTCCGCCGGCGAAAATGCGTTTTGGACGTTGACTATACGCCAATTAATATTCCGCCGGCGGAATAAAAGCTTTGGACGTTGAGCTCAAGTCCAGACAATATTCCGCCGGCGAAAATGCGTTTTGGTCGTTGACTATACGCCAATTTATATTCCGCCGGCGGAATATAAGCTTTGGACGCTGAGGTCAAGTCCAGACAATATTCCGCCGGCGGAATATTGCGTTTGGACGCTGACATATACAGATAAATACCTAAATATTTTAAATATTTTCTAAAATTGAACATAAAAAGTAGCAACAAGCAGATTATATATGTTTTTGGGTGCGATTAAACAAATTTATATAGTTTAATCAAATTTTTATAAATTAAAAATTTTAAGTCATATAATTGCTTTAACTATGATTTTTAAATAAGCCATGTTTAAAGATTGGTAAATCATGCTAAGGTTTAAGCTTTAGCTTATTATGAAGAACTCTCAATGAATTTTCTAAAAAGTGATAGTTTTAGTATATTGGCTATTTTCAAGCAGTTTAACTAGTTTTAACATCTATTTTTCCAGACTAAAGGATCTACATAACCCATGGCCGGTAAGTCCATAGCTAATTTTTAAAGGATAAAGGTGATATTTCAGGTAATTTGCAAAATTACCGGAATGCCCCACATGCACGATCGCCAGTTAATATTCTTTTGACATTTAAAAATAATAAAAAGTGTATCAAACTATTAACGATCATAGAATCAATCAGGTTCAATTATTTTTATAAATTATAAATATGTTGGCTTTGCAATTTTCAGGCTTTATATTTTGTCCGTGTAACACTTCTAAAATTTTATTAATTTGGTATACTCGAAATTAGCTCGATAATAAAATATGACAAATAATTGTTTGGGAAATCTTCATATTAACATAAACGGGCCCTGAGAAAAAAAAATAAAAATTATAGAATGCATAGTATAGGCAGTCATGACTAGAATATTCATTTGAGATCTGGGCACATTACACATATAATTATAAAATTTTGATTTGTTTGATATCATTTTAAGTTGACTTTGGTTCATGACTCTATGTTTCAACGGTAACGAAAAAGGTTCGAATTTCTAACGGGTTTAGCGAAATTCTAAACGATTCCTTAAAGTTTTGACTAGGAGAAACGGAATAGAGTAAAGTCGAAATGCTAGTTTGATTAGTTATCCATTCCATTCGATGAACGTTGTTTAGTTCTTGGTTAGCACCTAAGGCGAGCTCTGATATAGACTTTATAGCGAAGGTTCTGAAGATTTTCTAAACATATATAATAATTAAATATTAAATTGCTGTAATTGCATCCTCAAAATCAATAAAAATTTTAAAACAATACTAAATTTTTAACTTTTCTTTTATTTGTTATCCTAAATTATTCTAAATTTTTTCAACTGCAATCTCCCTATTAAAAGTCTTAATATCAATGCAATTTTGGAACTTAGATCTATAGATATTCTCCCCATAATAAAAATAATTTTTAATTCTCGCTTTTTAATGAAGTTATAAATTGCCCTTTTATCTTATAAAATAAAAATTTACCTTCAAATCTAACGTTACAGCTTTTGATAGATTGCTATGCTCTCCGGGCGCATATATATGCTCTAACCGAATCAATATGCCAGGTATTGCATTGCCATTATCGGTCCATTTATAAAGCGTTAATAGATGAATATTGGGTGGTAGGGGTGCATTAATGTATTGACTTGTAAGAGAATTCTATATGTGAGAGCGATTAAAACATGATTTTAAATTTAAGAAATATATTTTTTTAACTCAAATTTTGAGCTCAAAATGGTGAGTTCACTTATTTTGAAACTTTTTTTATTAAAGGATCCTTATTTAATGAAAGTGGAATAAAGAAAAATTCTTAAATATGTTAATAAATTTAGTTAAAGGCGTGCGTTTATTCATTTTTACGAAAAATTGAAAATTCTGAAAAAGTATTTTTTATGCTAATAATAAAAATTGGCGATTTTTTGTTAGAATGCGTTTATGTGAAAGAAAAAAATTTTGAAATTTTTTGGATGAACTTTGGACGCGCCCTACAACTTTTTATAAAATCACTATATACAGTTGGTTAAAAATTTGAATTTGATAAATACGTCAAAGAAAACAATAGAGTTTTTGGAGTGAGGAGCATTGAAATTGTTATGCCTCCCTAAGGGGTCAAGAGGATTAATTGGTTTTTCCCGTACCATAATATTCACTAAAATGACGCCGCATTATCCGGATACAGTATACGGGCCTTAAAACCCGAAAGCCAGAGTCATTCTAAAACAATGCCCCATTTGTCCTACATCCCATGAGACAGAATATCCGTCAGGGCATGAAAGCTCTTCAAGTAGTGTAATTTCCATTTTTACAAAATTGTTGGAACAAGAATATATAACAAAAATTTTTATTTATAATTTAAATTGTAAATATTAAGTTAGTATTTTTAGGCTTATTTGTATAGGTAATTTAGTAGGAAGGCTTTGTTCATTTTTAACTCCATTTAAAATCAATGTATGAGAAAAACATTCTAAGAAAATCTGAGTTGATAGGCCTACTTTATCCCGAATGCGAAAGCCCCAAAAGGGCAACACAACTGCCAACATGAGGTGTAAAACATCTCATTTTAACATAGGCCTAAAATTTGTAGTTAATAAAATTTGCTTTGAAAAAAAATATAAAAAATTCAAATGGTGCAAGTTGAAATTTAACTAAGGGCCTAAAAAATACAAATATATTATTTATTTTAAATTAAGAAAAAAAAACAAGATTTGTTGGATCCAATTTTTCTTGCTTGGACAGCAAGTATTATAAATGACATAAAAATTTAGCATAGCTTGTCTTATGAGCATTTAAAATTTCAGCTTATGTAGTCCTAAGTTGACAAATAACACAAATTTTAAAGAGTGCTGGCTAAAACCCACCTTTACAACCTTAATCATGCAATACACGATATAAAAATACTCTAAAGATTGCATAGGTGATATATTTTTCATTGTATTATTTATTTATGATTAAAAATATTTTAAAATTTAGTAGCCACAGCACAGCTTGTTTTACACAGGTCTACAATAATTAATTAAGGTTTTTCTAAGAAATTGCAAGATATTATTTATCTCTAATGTTTTTTCCCTTATTATTTGATTTCCGGTTTTGGCCCAAATCCGAGAGAGCCGCAATGAACGTTTTTGCAACCTCTATGCAAAAAAAATAAAAATCTACTTTTTCTAAATAAAATTGAATTGTAACTACGGTTACATTTGATAATATTAAAAAATTGAACTTTTAAATACATCAAGCTCTAAGACATTTAATATAAGATGCTTGTAATATGATTTAGGTTAGAAGTAACATTTTAATTATTTTATACATAAAACAAAATTTTTCAATATTTCTAGTTAATCTTATTTGTGTTTGAACATTTTTTTTACATTCAATGTTAACAGGGTTACAGAATTTGGAAAACTTAAAATGTATTAAAAATCGGAGTGAAGGCCTTGATCTAACTAATAATATGTAAAATTTGTAAAACAGTGTTAACACAAGTCAGCAAAGTTACACTTAAGAAACAAAACAGATAACTTTTTCATTTGCCAGACAAATTTCTATTTACATATCGGAATATATCATAAAAATACCAAATAAGGAACTTTTAAAACTTCAATCAGCATTTAATAACTAAATAATATTCAAAAAAAATTTACAAGGCTAAGTAAAAAATAGACATCAAATTAAAATCTTTTAGTCTATTTTATTCATATATTGAAAAAATTTATTAATTTAGAGTTAGGATTTAACTCGATTGACTTTATAAATAAAAAATCTTAAATAATTTTTATATTTACAAATATTCTTTCTAAAATTGAAATATTATTTTGAGTAAAAATTCATAATTTTAATACATTTATAAAAAAACATACTTTTGATGTTTTTTAGTTTTTGAGTCAAGATCGCAAAAAAATGTCACTTTTGGCATTTTCACTATTTTTGATTATTTTTGACAGGTTGAGAAAAAGGGTAAGATAAACGGGAATATTATGGTAGTTCACATTTTAAGACTGATTTATATAATTCACTTTGGATCTGATATTTTGTAGACCTGCTGTTATTACAAAAATTCAACAAAATTACACATAAAAAATATATACCGAAGTCGCTTGGACACCGTTAGGATTAGGTAATACCGTAAAAATTGGCAATGGAGCTTGGAATACTTCCTGAGCCAATTTTGTAATTATTTCATTGCATTTCTCACTTGTATCAAAAACGAGGTAATGTTTGCCTCTCGCGACGAGACCTTGAATAACAATATAAAAGTATAAATTGATTTTACATCTAAATTTAGATAAATTTATTTTTGCTTAAATTTAAGCGAAAAACATACATGATTCCAAAAGTATTTTCAGTCCTACTTTAATTTTTGTAAAAATTCTGTTAATTTTTTTGTTATTATTCCAAAAGCAAAAGTTGCATTTTCAGGAGTCAAATAACTTATGGAATTTTTCCTCATAAATACACCATAAAATAAAATTCAAAATGCTTTTTTATTTGTTGATTTTACTGAAAAATTTATAATAAAATAGAATTTATCCATTTTTTATTTGTCAATTTGTTTCATAATATTTTTAGAATTCTAATACTAAAAATTACCATCGTGATCTACACCCATTTCATTCAGGGGTTCTCCAACCCCTAGAGAGTCATCGTATACTGATCTCCTATGTACCATAATTTCCAAGTTTCCTGGGTAGAGAGACGTCGCCCCTTGTGCTCGGTCCGTTACAATCCCAAGCTGACGCCGCTTTTGATAAGATCCGTTTAATACCTTTTAATATTGAGTGAGATATTGTATTATTCATAATTAAAAACTTGGCACAGTTTATTCCCAATTTTAAAAGGAATCAAATTATTTTTGACATTTCTAATAATAATTTTTCTGATTAACCCCATAGCAACCGTTTAAATGCGAAAACCCACATTTTAGAGGGCCGTTACAAAAGTGCCAGTATTTTAGCTCCAAAAACCACTATTTACAGGCTAACCGCCTCAAGTTTGGACAAAAATATCATTATTACATTTTCGTCTTTAATGTAAAGTTTGGTTTGGATGGGATAGTACTGCTTGGGTATGTAATTCATGTCCCTGCCGTTTAATTGGGCTTGATTTACGTACCTCGGTAGCACAAAGCGTCCATTTGAGTCGGTATAAAATTTGTTGAAAGTCGTGGTTTCGTTATAGGTGCTAAAATTTATTTAAAACACATAATTGACAAACAAAATTTGTACCATTTTAAGCTCCAACAGATTTAGACAGCCAAAATTTAACATATAAACAGTATCAATTGCATTAAACATTTAATATTGTTAAGTAATTAATAAATAATTTTAAATATAAAATATATAACGTATGCAAAATTTAAAACATGAATGTGTAAAAAATGGATCAATTTTTAGAATCCTCTAGACATATATTTTTAAAAATAATAGTTTGTTCCAAAATTTCTTGTTGCCTTCTGAAATTAAGCATTTTACGTCGACTTACACAGCTCAGCGGAATTTAGTTTTACATACAAAAGGTCTAATGTTCAATTTTGCGAGGAGGCGGCTTCTTTGATAGTGCACATATACAACCAGAGGCTGCTAAGGACCCTAATTTGGCAATAGCTCCTAAACAATATCCCTAAAGTGAAAGCCAACCCCAGGTCGCTGCCCTGCGGGTAAAATCTCACTATCAGCCCGGTGGCAATAATCGCCTTGCTCAATAAAGAATTAAAGTCCAAACGGTATGGCACTCCTTAATGGAAAGTGTTAGGGTAAACTCGAAATTCAAGCAAGCTATTAACTTAAAATTAGGATTATCCTGATCCAAATCGGTCGACGATCGCGTTACAATTGAATTTATATTGGATTCGATGCGTAAAACAATGTCCTTTGGGATGGAATCACGAGTAGGTATTGGGCCAACTGTCCAGGCTAATTCAAGGTATTGCGATTCCTTGTAAAGAGTCACTTCCAAATGCAACCACGGGGCATATCTGAGGCGCGCTTGCTGATATACTGGACCCTGTGTGAATATAAAACCGATTTAATATTTAAAAATTCTTTAATATTGAAGATTAGTTAGGGGCATAAAAAATAAATTCGAAAAAAGAGAGACATTGAAAATACGATAATTCTAATTTTCATTTTATAAAAAATTTGGTAATCTTTCCTTTCGTGCTCTTGTAAAAATTATTTAATCTTATATTAGATTTTATCTCCTTCCTTCTCCTATTCCGATAATTTTAAACGGGCCATGATTTTCCGGTCCAGTGCCCGCCTATTATATTGTTTGGCCCGGAATCCCGAAAAGTTATTTTACGAGCTAAAAGTTTATTGCTTAAAATATTTTAACAAAATACAAAGTGTGAAAGTAATCACCTTCATCAGGTAATAAGAAATTAATCGTTTTACTTTTAAGTCCTTGTTTACAATAATTTTATAATATAATGCAAAATGCGATATTAAAATTGGGATCAGGGTTAGGCTGGTTTGGCCTGTAAGTTTAAATTTAAGCCGACCATAGTTTTATATTTTGGCCCGAACAGGTAGTCTTTCGGGTCTTGACTTTGTTTTCTAATCCCAATATGTAACAATAGCGGTGAATCAAACAACCTTGATAATATCAATAGTTATGTCATCGTGCGATAATTGATCCATAGTGTTGGCCTGTTGAGCGTTGGAATTAAAAACGTAAGCACCAGAGCCCCCGCGCCGAATTCCGTACCACATATAATTATAATTGAGCGTAGTCGTTAAATATGACCTCTTATTGTAAAGCGTCGTTGCTTGCTTAGTCTTTGCATCAAACGTGAGCTGAAGAAACTATGAAAGCGAAACAAATTAAGAATGCACATTATATTTCAAGACCCAATTTAAGTTTCTTTGTTAAAATTTAATTTAGGACTCGGCTTTATCTACCAGTAAATTACACAGGTCAACAAATATCAATGTCAGAATAAATAAGTTTATGGAAACATAAAAGCATACATCCCCAGGATGGCCTTATCTCGTATATATATTTTCCGTTTTTCGTAGTTCCTTCCGCCTTTCGACTCCTAAGATCCGCTCATTAAAAATGGCCTTTTTGACCAAATTTACTACGACCTCGAGAATACCCTAAAAAGAAAAAATTCAAGAATCTTTTTTCAAAAAAAATCCCTTGTAACTCTCAAATAATGAGAAATAAATTTTAATAGTATATCATGCTATCATACATCAGCATTAAAGACAAAATATTTCGCGTCCAATAAAACACGATATATTATCAGTTTTTAATAAAAATATTATTTGAAGTTTAAATTTAACAGTTTAGCTATTGTGAATACAAAAAAAATTTCAATTTTTTTGTTTTTGATATTTTTTTGCAATTTTGTTACTTTTCAATGTTTATAGTTAAGTTTAATTGGAAAAAACGGTTAATGAATTTGAAAATCCCTAAGATTCCGGGTTTGATCTCTGTAGCTCATAACTTTCAAAAATTTGTTAATCTGTTAAACACTTGCTACATAATTTTTATTTATTTTTGCATAACCCCTCCTAGTTTAACTGGGGCTAACTTTATGACCATAACGACTCACAAATAATATATCTGAAAATAAACATTGACCTGGTTTTCTAGGATTAAAGGTTCAAAATTTCCACCGGAAACATCGGCCAAATGTTTCGGCAAGGCATCTAAACCACGACTCATTCCAGCCTCGCTGTAGGATCCCATCAACACATCCCTGTGATCTCGAGCTCTTAACTTAAGTTTACCGTCGATTGAATTTGGAAAGCTATTAATATAATAAATTAAATGTGTTCTGCCAATTTGTTCAATACACTCAACACGCTTAAATTTCTTATAAAGTTTTTTGGGCCCGTATTAGCTGAAAGCCATTGTTCTGACAATAAAACGTAAATTGGTCTTTCCAAACCCAATCTTAATTAGGGTGAGGCCGGCTAATGCTTGACTTATTGGCTCCTAAGAAAAAAGCAATCGGCGTTTGATCTTATCTTAAGCTAAAATTCTTTTTATCGCCTTGCGCATTACCATGTTCCGCCTCAATAATTCTGAGGTCAAAAGGAGCAAAACCTTGACCAGAGCGCCCTTCATAAGGGAGAACGGTGAGGGAAGAATACTTAAAATTCTTACTGATAAAATTTTGCGCTGATAGTAATTGTTCAGCTATCATATTCCCAATGAAATAAAAAATAATAAAAAGTTGGTCTGCCTTGGCGAGGCTTCAACCGCTTCCGCTAATTTTGAATGAGTAGGCGGCTTCAAAATAGAGTGTAACGACGTATTGAGACCATTTGATTTTGTATCAATTTGTCGTTTCGCGCGAACGACATTTTGACGGTTGTCAATGTTTCTAGATTGAGAGCTATCAAGTTTGGAGGCCAATTTTAGAGTATAAGTTGATACACTCAAAGCCGGAATTTTGGCCTTAAATGCTATGAGCAAATCGTCAGAGGACCCACTGGTTTTAGGTAAATTTGAATTAACATCCATTATATTACGTTCAGGTATTCCCGAAACGGATATAGGTACTTGCTCAATCTATTTATATTAAATCGAAGCAAATTTTTTAAGTAAGTTAATAATATAGTTTTAAAGAGTTGTCAATTTTTTCATCTTTAAAATATCAAATAATAAATTTTTTATAAACGAGCAGATTTTACTTGAGAATCAATGATGCCAAGTTTATCAAAAACGGTATATTCGGAAGCTGATACTGGTATCGTTATGTAATGTTCGATGTCCCACGCCAAAGGGTTGTACAACAACACTCTAAACTGCAAAAAAAAAGGGAATCAAATTGAAATTAACAAACATATATAATTACACTATAGGTTCCATTAAGGTCCCATTACATAATGTAATTTGATTTGTAAAAGAGTTTACCCCTTTAGCCTGCGATTGAGCGAACAAGCAGTGACTTATGTTGAGCATATCGCAAAAGTGCAAAGGTTCCTCCGGTTTAACGACATTCAGTTTCGTTAATCCTTTTTTTATAGTATCCTTTGGCAAATTGAAAAAACATTTATATTTATAACTTGTATCAAAATTAAATCCAATTGGAGATCGCCTGAAATTGCCAGGCCCCCAAGTATTGGATTAGATTCCTCTTATGGACTGACCGGCTCTGGTATATAATTATATCACAGGTCAACAAATATCAATGTCAGAAACGTAAATTTATGAAAACATAAAAGAATGCATCCCTATGATGGCCTAATCTCATATGTATTTTTTGTTTTGCTTAGTTTCTTCTGTCATTGGCTCCTTAGATCCGTCTATAACAAAAAATGGCCTTTTTTGACCTAATTAACAGATCAAAATATACCCTAAAAAGAAAAAATTAAAAAATATTTTTTGCATACAAAAATCCCTTGTAACTTATATTTTTAATCACTAATAATGAAAAATAAATTTTAATAATATATCAAGTACACTTTAGATAATACAAAATATCTTGCGTCCAAACTTAAATACGACACGATATATTATCGGGTTTTAATGATAATATTATTTGAAGTTTGAATTTAACAGTTTAACTATTATAAATATGCAAAATAAAATTTCAATTTATTTTTATTTTCGAATCTTTTTTGGTTTTTTTACCTTTTTTTTCTAATATTTTCAATGTTTATAATAAATAACTAAGTTTGATTAGGATAAACGGTAAACGGATTTGATATTCCCTATAATGGCAGGTTTGATCTCTGTAATAAACTCATAACCTGTGATTACAAGAAAATAGAGAAAGGGGTTAGTTAACCTGGCAACCAATAGATCCCGCATGTAACCTTTGTATATAATCGTATGTGACGCTTTGTTTAGCCGTCCCGGTAATCCCGTCGTGGTGTTGAACCAGTGCCAATGCATGTTCCAGACCACTAGGAGTGAACGAATCATTCAAATTTGCAAGGACTTGGATTTGTTTACAGACCTTTAAATAAAAAAAAAATTTTGTTTTAGATAAATGAAGAAGTGAAATCAGAATTGTAATCCGGCGGCGATAACACTTGTGGTTAATCTTTAATATCATAGTATTAGGAACATTTTCCGGAATACTACAGCATGCAGATTTAATCCAGGCAATATAAGGACAAAGTCATATTGCTAACCGTCCCCCCTTTTCACCCCCTTCCCCACCTTGACCTTCTTCTCTCGATAGAGACGGTACATTCGATAAAACCTTGAGGTTAAGAGCTAAAACATGAGGGCTTGATATTACAAAAATAGAAGACCTCAATAATAGATTTCAGGTATTATTAAATTTTAGCAAATTAAACAAACTTCTTCATTTTTTTCTATTTTTTCCTTTTTTTATATTTTGCTTTTCTCTAACATTACAAGCAACAATGATTATGTCAGTCTTTAGTATAAAGTAAATAGCTTTAAATTTAATTTAACCCACGACTATGCTAGAGATATTTTTAGGCTCACGGTGTAAATAAAAATTTAATATTTACCTGTAGCATTCGGCTTGCATCCCGTATCATTCCCTTAAATGTGGGTCGACTCGTAAAATATCCCGTCCAAATTTTGCCATTAAAATGATATAACGGAAAAAAATCTCCGCCTTTTTTAATCGGCCACACGGGCGTACCACGCATAAGGTTATTCTCTAAAAATTAACATATTTTAACAAAATATATAAATCTCTTTGTGTTTTGTTGTAAATAAAAAATTTGTAATTTGTTGATGTTGTCAAGCATTACCAGTTTGGACTTTTTCCGATTCAGCACCCTTTTTGACTTTGTTGAGGGCATTTAAATAGCACCCAGGTGTGGAATAAAACATATTAAAAGAAGGAAGCGATTTATTGTGCACGAGATTTTGCTAAATGATTAAAAGGAAAATTAAAAATAACGTGATTAGATACCTATATAAAATAACAAATGGAGAATTTAGAAATCGTCATAATAGACTTAAGTGATTTAGAAATTTAAATTAAATCAGCGTATACGATGAGGCTATTTCATAGTTTTCAATTCTGAAATTGACTGTAATAAGTGAGGATATAAAAATATATATGCTGTTTTATTATTGAATGTCCCATATATATAGAATAGAAATTTACATAGGAATAATAGAAGTATATCCAAGCATATAAATTAGAATACAAGTATCTCAAAATGATTTGCATACTAACATTACTGTCCCCCTTTTTTTTTGATTCTGACGGCGTCGCAAATCTCTACCAAGTTGTTTGACAAGTAAATCAAGGTAGGACTTTTTCGTAAAGTTGATGTTATCAATGGTCGACTATTAACGAGCAATGGGCTTGTCATAGACTGAGTAGAGGCAACTGATTTTTCTAGTTGATTCATTCTTCTAGCTTCTTCTCGCCATCCATTTTAATGCTTCAAACTAGATTAGATTAGATGTTTACCAGGATGTCCTTTTGATTTACGAAACGTCCGTAAGGCATTGTTGAGTGTTTCGCGTGGGACACCAGTCTTACTATCGGTGGCTTTGGGTCATAAGCAGATATGGTCACGTAAGCTGTTTAAGTCTAAGTACGAACTCGTTTAGCGTTAAAAACGTAATTAGTTGCATCATTCTCATCCCAATTACATTTGTAACATTTCACCGGACGGGGTAGGCAATCAGCGAGGTTTGTTCTACCCGGTTTGTAATCGATATCATAGTCGATTGCTGAGACTTTGTTGATCCATAAAAGTAATCGTGTATTAGTTACAAAGTCTAAGTCTCTATAAAAGTAATCGTGTATTAGTTACAAAGTCTAAGTCTCTTGTGGGGCCGTGATTTAGTATTCGTCGGTCTTTATTATTCGTCGGTCGTTGAAGACAATTATCATCAGTTCTAGGACTATTATCATCAGGTCGTTGAGGACCATTTATTGCCAGGTCGATGACATTTATCGTCAGGTCGTTTAGACCATTTATCGTCAGGTCGCTTAGACCATTTATCGTCAGTATTTATCGTCAGGTCGCTTAGACCATTTATCGTCAGTATTTATCGTCAGGTCGCTTAGACCATTAATCGTCAGGTCGTTTAGACCATTTATCGTCAGGTCGCTTAGACCATTTATCGTCAGTATTTATCGTCAGGTCGCTTAGACCATTAATCGTCAGGTCGTTTAGACCATTTATCGTCAGGTCGCTTAGACCATTTATCGTCAGGTCGCTCAGACCATTAATCGTCAGGTCGTTTAGACCATTTATTGTCAGGTCGCTTAGACCATTTATCGTCAGGTCGTTTAGACCATTTATCGTCAAGTAGAGGACCGTTATCGTATGGTAGAGGACCGTTATCGACAGGTAGAGGACCGTTATCGTCTCAGGTAGAGGACCGTTATCGTCAGGTAGAGGACCGTTATCGTTAGGTAGAAGACCGTTATCGTTAGGTCGAGGACCATTTAGACAAGTCGTTGCGGACCAATATCCGTTCGGTCGTTAGCCCCATCGTAAAGAACATAGATCGTTCGGTCGTTGAAGATAATCGTTAAGAGTTTGGGCTTTATCGTCAGGTCTTTCAGGACCATATGGTTCGGTGGTTAGGTTCAATGATCGTTCAGGCACCGTGTTTTTTGCCATTTTTTGGAGATTGGAAAACCCTTTCCGGTCTATGTTTTGACCTTTCTGTCTGTTTTTCAGACATCTCAAGAATGAGATTCGATTCTTAATTAGGGGGCCATTTCAGTACTAGTTGATGCGCAATCGTTTTAGACCGTGGTCTGCTTGTCTTTTAGACAAATTCGTTGCTCCATCAATTTTTGTCTTGTTACGGCACTTCTGTCTTTCAGACGAAGCTATAATTCGTAATCCCTGATTGACATTGATGAGCGTAATTGTAAGGTGATTCGCTGAATATGGACCTTGTGCGTCAATTACTTGTATGGTTCCTCCCTCAATTAGAATCAGTTTTCCACAAGAATAATCGGGCCAACAAATAAAAGGGGGTTAAATTTAATTACTTTAAAAAAATAATTTTCCAATTTATTTAAAATAAACTAGATGGCTGACGGGAGGTCCTTCTGGAAAACTCCAGCTCCCGCCTCGTCGCCAATGTAATAAGTGAGGATATAAAAATATATATGCTGTTTTATTATTGAATGTCCCATATATATAGAATAGAAATTTACATAGGAATAATAGAAGTATATCCAAGCATATAAATTAGAATACAAGTATCTCAAAATGATTTGCATACTAACATTGACCATGTGGGGTCCTTACGGATCCCAATAGAACTTACTTCTTATTTTTAAACGAATTCTGTAAATAGAATTAAAGCAAATTCATATCCCTAATTTTAATTATTATATACCTAAGAAAAAAGTCACAAAAAGTTGAAGATTAATATTGCAAATATTTTAAGATATCAAAATAAGATGTGCTAGGGCCCTATGCACCCTACAGTAGCACTTGTGGCTCAAACATTTTATTACACTGCAAATTTAAGGTCTTCCTTTAGGAACATTTTATCATCATAGGTTTGAAATATAAATTTTTTAAAAACATTTAAAATTTGTAATCTTTAAAGTCTGTTTAAATTTTTTTGATACAGGCCTCTTTTATTGGCTACAAGACGGCCTTAGGGTAGGAAAATTTAAGAAGTAGAGATTTACCCGTTCGTTTACGGCTTTGATCAGCTTGTCCAGGTTTGTGTACCAAAGCCCGGCCGCCACATAATGGAAGTCACTGCCCATCGTGATTATAAGCTGATTCGTATCATATGTTTTTGCTTGGGATTCCATGGCAGCTATGAAATTGTTCAACTTTTTATCGACGTTATACCCACCTTTGTGAGGGTCATCCTTTATTTATTATAAATTATAGTTATTTTTTCTGACTAAAGAAAGGGTATTGAAAGTGAAGTTCAAACCGGGCCGTGATATTCTGTCCCGGCCGCCCGACATATTTTTTAATTTAGGGCCGGTCCAGCCCGCCTCGGCTCGAATTTAAAAATACAGCCCCAAATATTTTTATTACAAGCTAGAAATTTTGTTTAAAAATTATCATTAGAATACAGATTGTAGAAGTAATATTCTTTATCGTTTGAATAAATTCATCATTTGTAGATCTTGTTAATAATAGTAAAACAATAGGGCATTGTGAGATTCAAAACTTTAGCCCCGCCCGTATTTTGGGCTGGCCGGCACTGGGGGAGGCGAGCTTTTGGGTTCCGATTTAATGAATTGGAAGTCATTTAACTATTAAGGACCTGTTTTATCATTATTACAAATAGTAGGGCGATAATCTAAATATCAAAGGGGTTGAGATAATTGGCGTTTGTCCTAAATTCAAGGGCTAAATTTAAAATTTTTCGTTTTAAACCCGATTTGGGTTATTGAATACAATTCCAGAACAATTTAAAATGACATTTGGGAAGAAAAATGAAATGTGTTACTTGTATGGGTTCTTCATCGCATACCATATCAAAACAAAACCCTTTAGGCGCCTGATACAAATTGGGTAGGATGCCAATTAACAGGTTAGGGGCCATTTGGACGGTTCGCCGTAGTTTATAAAAGTTGTCATCATTGTTGGGTACATTATAGTCGCCTGCGTATAACTCTTTGACTATATTAAAATATTATTTACATGAATCTATATACGACAGTACATTAATTTGACTTTTTTATTTCCCACCTAGAAAAAAAATAGAAGTGATTTGGATTTATTTAGTGATCGTTGCTTCAGCGAATTTACTAATGAAAAAAAAACATTGAGTCCAAACCGAAACGTGAAATTCCGGTTCGCCTTTCAATTTAGACCCAGCACGGAATTTAATTTTTTATTATAGGCCCAACCACCCCGGTCCGAGTTTATAAATACAGCCCTAAAAATTTATATTGCAAGCCAAATTTTCGGCTTTAAAATTATTAATAAAACACAAGAATTAATACCCTTTATCGAAAAGGGCAAGTTAAGACTTCTAAAAAATTAAAAAAATTGAAAATATCTGGTAATTATATATCGAAATTACTAATCATTGTGCAACGTTTTTTAACACTATCTTAGAAAAAATTAAAACGCTTAATCAACAATAAAATATTTTTTTAAAATATAAATGAAGTTAAAACGCAATCTAATAAGCAAATCATTTTTCTTGTAAACAATAATTATAAAACAAATGAAATATATGTTCGGTGGGGCGGCACGTAATTTTCTTTTTTTAAATTTTGTTTAGGCAAGCCCAGAAATTATTTTGAGCGGGCCGGCACCGGGCCGGGCAGGCATTCGGGCCTCGACTTTAATGAAAATATGGATCCTATATCTAACTTCGTTCTTACTTAATTGAGAATTATATTTTTTTTTAACTATTCTATTCAGTTGTGTAAAAATAAGTTTTGTCACATAAATAAACCAGATTAAAATAAAATAAGGCTTATAAATGAAAAAAGATTGAAGACATGGGCGTTCTAGCAAACATATTTTATATATTAATGTGGAAAAATCTTAATTGAAAAAACAAATAAATTTTTATGTTTTTGAAATAAAGACATCATGCCATAAAGTCGACTTACAACTTTTTGGTTTTTATGTTAATATTTCAAACAGGTAAAATGGAAAAGTATTATTACGATTTGAATCAATTTTAGGTTAGGATTAATTTAGGAAAAGGCTAATTTGGGTTGGGTAAAGTTTACGTAAGGGCAAATTTAGGTTAGTTTAGGGAGAGGTTATATATATGAGGATCCCAGTTTTTTCGACTTTAATTATGAGTTTGATTTTAACAAATGAAATTAAAGAAAATACATACAGTCAGGCATAGGGTCCCACACAAATTCCAGTTGTTTGTTAGGCCCACGAAGATGATCTTTAGCATAATCGGAGACTCGACCGAAGAACAAACCATCGAAACCCATTTGGGCCATAAGGTCAGCTTGGGCAGCTGAATGCCCAAAAGGATCGATTTGCCAACCCGTGCGTGGAATTCCACAATCTAACTGGTCATAGCAAAATTTTTAAGGGTAAGTTCGAAAAATGAGAATATCTTCATATTTAAGATTAATAAATTTTAACATAATAAATTAATGAATAAAAAAATCTTTTAAATAGCTATTAAGTAAACTATTTATTCGCAACTGACATAGACCAATCCAGGATTTTTATAGGGAGCAGGAGTTAATAATATTAACTCCCGGCCAAAAAATCCAATCATATTGTAAAAATAAAACTTCTTGTACCTAATACTTCTTGACATTGTAAGCAAACATTATATCTATCATGAGTGCCATTAAATCTATATAATATATTGTTTCAATGATATTTAATTTCAATTTTATATAAATATTTGCACAGGTAACTTTTTTAATAACACCTGAAAGGTAGAGTTGACTGTGTTAATTATACAATTATGCATCATTTAATAGATGTGGAATTATTATGCAATAACCACCTAATTTAGATCAATAAACATCCCTTTTTTCAAGATTGTTTGTTGCGATTAAGGAGAATAGAAATGTTGGAGCAGGTAGCGTTACTATATGTGAGTGTTTAGACCAATGTTTCGCTAACAAAATGTGTTTGCGGCATGAGGCAAAGCTTCCTAATCGGAGTCACCAAACGATCTTAAGCCGGAGAAAATTACACTATGCTTTGAATAGTTGTTATACATTCATCCTTACCCCCAGCAATATTGTGACAGAACATGGCTCAAGAAAAAATATCTGTTTTAGATGCTGTGCTCTTTTCTCCAAACATTATTCCGCTTTTTAGATATTTGTTTTGGAGGCGAAATATTTCTGTGATCGGTTCTTTTTCAACTTTACATAATGAGAGGCCAGAATTGGTTTGCTTATAATAATTGGCCTTTAGCAATTTTAAATTCTCAGTGAATTTGAAAAATATAAATATATGGCGGGGATTTATAGCTTATTGGCTCACACGTGTGTCAAATTGCTACTACCCATAAAAAAATTTATAAACATATTTCAGTGTAATCGTTATAATGGACAAAGTTCTTTAACCTAACTTTTAGAATCTTCTGGCCATGTATTTTTAAAAAGAAAATAATTAACCTAGGCACATACTTTCCTCATTTAACTTCCTTGTATATTTAAAGTCCCAAAATTTTCTTTTCTATTAACATTTACATTATATTTCTTTATATGTCGCGTGTTTAGTTAAGTCACTTTGGGTGTGACACCCAAATTACACGGATATTGTAATGGTTCCCAAACAAGATCAATTTTTTATTTTACAAACAAACCATGACTTGTTTTTTAAAAAAGGGTTACACAAATATTGAGGTAAGGGAGCATATAAAATATCTAAAGGCTAACAACCTGAGGTAACGTTAGGTTTAAAAAATGGGATAGCTTGGTTTTGTGATTAAATGAGTTAGATTTAAATGTAGCCCAGTATGGCAAATAAACTTGGATAAGAACTGCACCTATATCTACCAGATAAAAATTTAAACTAGAAAATATATTTTAATATATAAATTGCCTTAATTAATAACATAAGCCGTGTCTTGTAATTGGTTTGGTATTTTCGTAAAATTACAAACGATATAACTTCACATCAATTAAAACGCACGCCTCTATTAATGGTGCCCGAGCAATATTGCTTGTTGCCCTTATATAATCATTATTTATGTTTATACCAGGGCTGGGGAAAAAAATAAATGGGCTTTTTTAACAAATTTTTGAGTTTTTTTCCCCAAATGTTCACAAACCCGTGGGCATGGCAAAAGAAAAGCCCCTTTTCTTCAAAAAACTTCTTGGAGCTTTAAGAAAAAATAACCAACCCGTCATTATTATAAAGAAAAAATCAAAATTTTTTAAAATTATTTTAAAGAAAACAAACAATGGGCTTTTTGGGGCGCTTTTTAAGAGTCACTTTTTTGGGTTTTATTTGCCCTTTTTCTTAGTGAGACCTTTTTTTAAATTCTTAATTTGGCCCTTTCTTTTTTTAAGTTTTGGGGAAAAAATGAGCCATAGTTTTTTGCCTCATTGTTTTCCTAGCACTGGTTTATATTAAAAAAAAGATATATGACCACAACCTCATAGAGAGCAATGAAAAGTTGACGGGTAAGTCAAAAAAATGTCGATTTAAATTATATTTATAAGACGATTGAAAAACTCTTTAGTAACAAAAATTACAAATATTTTGATACATTTATTAAATATGTAATTTTGCAGATCTTAAATTGATATTTAGTCTACACAAAATTTTAATTTCTCCCTTTTGAAATTAGAAAACAGCCGAGTTTAAGGTTACGCTCATATCTTACATAGAGTAGCGCCATACCCGTTATGACTCTATTAACCAGAGCAAAGTAATTAAAATTGTCGGCGGGTTAATTATTGAGGTTTGCTCGCTCGCCGGCGACCTAGTTTTTTAGTAGGCTCTCATTTTAGGCATATCATTTAGGGCCTACTGCAAAACAGGCCAATCAGCAGCTTCACAGTGGTTTTACACGTGTGCCATTTACTGAAGAAAAAAACCGTTTATCTAGGAATCGAAACCAAACGTTTGAGACTTGGATATTTGCCAGTGAGATATCTAAGCCGATTTTGAAAAAATTGTCCTTGTTTCTTTGGTTTTCCCCAAGAGTATCGAGTTAAATTAAGGCCTCGACAAACTCGCAAATTGTTTAATAAATATTTGCAACATATCTGACCAAAAAATTGTAAATCTTGTCATATTTTTTTAAAAATATTTACTAAAATTTAAATGTGGACATGCCGTATAAATTTTATTTTTAACATTATTTTAAAACAAATAAGTGTGTATAACCTCCGAAATTATCCTTAAACATTTTGAATCCCAAGCTCATTTGATTTATAAGGTCGAGATAATGAGTGCAGGCTTCGTCATGCATAACCCAGCCTCCAGATAAAATTTCCAGACGACCTGACATACATAAGAATAAAATTAGATTGAATGGAGGAATGGATTCCTATGTATTGTAATAATTCCACCAAAGCCGTTGCAGCCAGGTATCAAAATTTAATAAAAAAAAACTGGGCGCTTGGGGTTTGGCAACTTTTAAGCCCCGTTCAGCCGTGGATTGGCCCTGCCCCTTTTTAATATAATACAAAGTTCTATAGATACGGCATTTGAAAATCATTTGAAGGACCAAAAAATTTTCGACCTATTCTCATGAGCTACTATCTTACCTATAATGCATAAATTTTTAGAGATCTCAACTTTTTTCGTTCTCCTCATATTAGAAAATCAATAGGGAACAATCATGTTTTGAGGTTTCTTCAATTTACTCACTCGAAATTTTTTTAAACCGGTCCTAGGAAAATGATAAAATTACCACGGGAGACAACCTCTTGCAGGTATTTTTTGTAGGGCTCATTATCTTGTAGCCACCTGTGCATGAATGCTCCTTCCACGTAGGAGAATTTGCGTTCAGGTGAAAGAATTAAATTTTGCATTACCGAGTCAATTATGTACCGAACTCCGGCTTTATCGATGTTTCTCATGGCTAGAGATATAAACAAAGAGTTATTTGCCAATTAGTGTAATCAAATGTAAACAATATTTTAATTCTGCGATGGTCTTGTTAAATATTGTTAACATATAAATAATAACACTTGTACAAATAAAACGTTTATAAAGCAATATTTCGACCCTAATATTGGTAATAATGAAATTTATCGACCATATAAAATAAATCAAACTTCCAGCGTAATATTCATCTACGGTTTTGAGCCATCCGGCATCATCGTGTGTGTGTGGGACCACGTGAATATTTATCATGTCCGGCTTTCCCGGATTGCATTTCTTAATAATTATGTTTTAGTACATGTATGTAATCTTAGCACTGTGGAATACATCTTTTCTAGGGGATTTTTAAAAAATTATTCAATCTTTGAAGTAATTTAAATTATTACATTGTGTAAGATCCTTTACAATAAAATGGCTATTTTGTTTGATCCACAGTTATAGCGGATCTTAAGATTTAGGATTATTTAATCATCATTTTCCGATGTTAAAGGATACAATTTAATGCCCAAAATTATACACTTACTTCATATTTTTGACTTTGAGTCAAAAAAACAGGCCAGAATTTTTGTAATTATTTTCTGCACAAGTATAATTGTCCATGTTAAATACCGTCTAAAAAGTAAGATGCTAACATGGTTCTATTTGTCCCTTTAATTTGTTTCCGTTACGTGGCCTAACCAACAACAAATGCTAATTGATATTTAGAAATTTGGGTGAAAAAATTTGGCACGTAACATGGGATCTTAAAATATTCACTGAGATCTTATTGAAATCTGATATTGTGTTTTTTTTTTATTTACATTATCCGATGAATGATGACCTTATAATTGTGTCTTTCGCTTTTAAAAACTTGACATAATTAAGAAAGTTTAATTTAATATTCAGGCCACATAGGATTTGAAAAAAAGTTTTACATTCGTTCTAATTTCATAGATAGCGGCAGGTCAAATAGGTTAAAATCTTAAAGTAGATATAAGCAAGTCTCTTAATTCCAATTGACCTGTATGGTTCAATGAGCACACTGTGAAGGCATCAAAAAAAAATTTCAGACCGGATGGATCCGCGTGGGTAGATATAAAAATTTTGACCAGGGGCGGGCAGAGCCTAAATTCAACTTCCTAAAAAATCGAATATAAAACACCCTTAACAAGATATTAACAACCCATTAAAACCTTCGTTACTAATATTCGGTTTGAGATTATGACTTAATCAAGTATTCAAAGCTCTAAAATATTGAGAATGATAAAATTAGAGTGTAAACATTAAATATATTTTTTAAAACAATTTGGGGGCGGTACTTGAGCAGTGGCCATGCAAAACTTTTTTAATTATTAAAAAAACCTTAAACTTAAAATATAAGTTTAACTTATGTAAATTTATTTATTGCAAAAATTGAATTTAAAATGAAGCAGGTCTCCTTATATAAAAATATCATGTACCACGCAAAGCGGGAACTCAAAAATAGCTCAAAAAAAAGATTATAAAAAATAAATACTTTCTCGTAATCACAATCTCTGTATTCGCAATAATAATAAGTTGGGTAAAGGAAAAGCAAAAATAATAAAAATGTTAATACAGGCTTAAAAGCCATATAATTTTAAAAATTTAAAAATTTGAATTTAAATACCAACCATATGAGTTAGCGAGTGAGTGTGTCATACCTCCCTCCTATATAATATGTGTCTTGATTTATTTTTTTATTTTCGCTATACATACGCTTCATAGTATATGTTATTCAGTGTAAAAATTATTTATGCATTTATGTGATGATAATTTGATTAATAACATAAGTTATCAAATTGTTTTTTTTAAAAATAGCTTTGAGCCCTTAATTTAAAATTTTATTATAGGGCACGTGCAAAGTGAGTTTTTATTTTCGTAAAAATCTCAAAATTAAAATTTTATTTTGTAATAAAACGCAAATTTTTAATAAGTTTCCAAAGTTTATGCACATAAAATGCTTTTTCTAAAAAAAAATTTAAAAATTATAAAAAAAAAAACAAATATTTTAAAATTTTTACGAAATTAAAACTAACTATGCACTTGGCCTTAGTTAAAAATTAAAAGGAGTTAATAAACTTTACAAAAATTGGACCTATCTATTTTACCCTAGTTTCCCTTGGTAAACCTCAAGAACTGAATAGCGTTTTAATTCTTCATGTTTTTGCTATACCGTACTAACTTTTAAGATAAATAGTAATACCCAAATCCATTTTGATTTAAGCAGCGATAATTACTAGTTAAGGACGCTTTCAGAGCTCATTCATATTTTACTCTAAATTTTTAAAACTTTACAATATTTTATTTCCGGCGCTATTGCTCTAAATAATTATGAATATTATATTATTTTTATCTCAATCCATATAATAGCTAATACAACATCATTTATAAATTCCAACGCTTGAAATCCAATATTTTTTTTAAATTTAAAATGTTTTTCAAAAAATAAATGACCCCTGAACGCGCTATAATCCCAAATCGGGCCAGTTCTGGCCAGGCCCGCCTGTCATGTTTCTCAAAATTAGCCCGACCCCAAATTTTGTTTTATATTTTAGGCCCGAACCAGTACTGCCTGAATTAAGACGGCCCGGAAATTATATTGTAAGCCATATATTATTTATTATTTAAAACTATCAAATAATTATAGAATGTAAATGTATCATTTTTAGTTCTTTTTAACAATATTAAATAACAGGCAAAATAGGTATAAAAAATGGCCCGGCTCAGCCCGTAATTTTTTTAATAAGGGGCAAAGCCCCTTTTAGATTTTGCCCCGGCCCGAGCGACACTCGGGTCCCGACATAGTAGCTTTTTGCGCGTTACGTGCAATACAATTCAATTGACTTAATTTTGTCCTAACATCTGAAACAAAATGTTTTAAATTTTTTCACATACGAATTTTTCAAATACACTAACCTTATAATACGCCATCTAATGGACTAATTAAAGATTTATTTAATCGAAGTTATTAAAATGTATTAAAGTTATTTGATTGCTGTTGGAAGGGAAAAAAGTTGTCATGTGTTTGAGATTGAATAATTTCTTTTATTTATTTTGAGCTAAAAATTACTTATTGTTCTCACTAAATGTCTAGCTATACTATATATAATTTAAAAAATTTTTATAATATATATAATTTATTTTTAAAAAAGATATAATCAAACCATGATGATATTAAACATAATGATTTTTACCTGTGATTTTGCTTTCATGCACTACCAACTGATTTAAATTTTTTTTTATCAACCGTTTAAACTTTTATGGACAATAAATTTGTTATGAAGTCCATTGGTTAAGTTAAAAAGTTTTTTTTATCCGGAAAACAATAATTTTAAGTATAAAAAATTTTAATTGGTTTTTGACAATTATATAAAATAATCCAGTCATAACATAAAAATTGTTAGAATACTAAAACTCAATAAAAAAAATCCACAAATTCATAATATATAATGTCTTGAGAATTTTATTAATATTGAATTATTTTTTATATTATAAGTTTCTTACATTAATTTCAGCTAGGTATTCTTTATTGGAATAGCAGAAAAACAATTACAAGCAAAATTTTTTTTTGCTATTTTAAAACTCATTTGCACAATTTTTTAACTTGTAGGCGCGCTCACTCGGGAATTTCGGCATTGATTTTACATTTTATTAATTGTTCGTAATTTTGAGATCATATCTAAAAAAATTTAATGAAATTTACTTTTGAAATTATGAGAATTAAGATTTCTTCTTGTTGCACCTGACTTATGGGAGAAAATATAGTTCATAGTATTAATTTGGCAGGGCTACTTGACTCTTATCCAAGGTTATTCAATTGCTCTCTTAAAAATTAGATGAAAAAGTTGGGCTGGGCGGAAGTATATAAGATTCTTATTGGCCCTGCCATCTAATTATATCCGAATGTTATTATTTTTCTCAATAATATGTCTTGAATTATGGCTGCTATTTAAAACTATTCCTTTGGTTTAACGCAAAGTTTTCATTTAAGCTCTGTCTATATTTGTTCTAAGTATTATCAGGCCCGATTCTAGCTTTTCCATTTTGGGGGGGGGGGGGGGGGGGGGGGGGCAAAAAAAAGTGGGGGGGGGGCAGAAAAAATTTTTTTGCCGCCTTCGGCGGCAAAATTAGCCGTGACCTTCGGTCACGGCAAAAAATATACATGTACAACAATTGAATCCATGTTCAAAATTTTTTAACAAATTAATAGTAGTTTATTATATTCATAAAATAAAAAAAAATGATTGCGTTTATAAATTGGATGAATTAAAATTAATTGTTTTTACTAATATCAATTGCTTAAAAAGATATGAGATTTGGAAATTAATTGTAAGTATTATTTTATCAACATGAACATAAATGTTAAATGCGCATAAAAAAAATTGCCATGTAAAATAGTAAATAATTAGCTGATTATGAGCAGTGTATTGTATTAATCTAACTATTTTAAGCTAGAGGTTGTTTTGATTAAATTATAAAATTCATCAAAATCCAACTCCCCATTAAATGATTTTTCGTGTCCTAGAAGAACCAAATCACCTTTACGCAGGTCACTACTTGCCAGCCTACTAGAAGTTATTATGCATCTTAAAGAGGAAAAGGTGGCCTCACAACTCGACGTAAAAGAGCCAAATAACAAACTTATAGAAAAAATGTTAGATAGATTAGAAAACGCATCTTTGTAATCATATCAAAATTTAACAAAATCATTAGTAACACATTTGTAATTATTAAGTTTTTTTATTAAAAAATTTTTGGCTACGTCAATTTTTTTAGATAAATTTTTATCAATATTACTTATTTTTAAAAGAGGCTCTAATTTATTTATATCTAAAAAAGGAAAATCAAATTTATTAAGGGAATCTAAAGATTCTAAATAAATATTATCGGTAAAAAATCTATTATCAAAAGAATCAATAAATAAACTAATAATATTAAAATAAATACTTTTAAATTCATCATTAATATTTAAAATATTCTCAGACTTATGAGTAGAAAATAAATAAAAATCAGAAAAATCTTCAGGTTTAGTTTTTCTTTTGTCCATAGATAAATTATTGTAATTTAAAAAAGTATTATATATATCAAAACAGTTTTTAAATAAATCTTCAAATGTATTTGTATTTCTTAATTGTATAATTCCTAACAAACAGTGGTGTATTAAATCAGAAGCTTTAAAAACATAAATCGTTTTGTATTGAATTGATCTATAATTATTTTTATTAAATAAAATAATTTTCAAATGAAAAATACAAAAAAATAATATGGTCAAAAACCACCGACGCTTCGGCCCTGTGACCTGAAGATATAAATTTTTTTATATTTTTAATCAAAAGAGTATTTAAAATTTTTATGTAATTAAAAAAAACAATGGCCAGGTAGTGACCACACCACCGATGGGGCAGAAGCCGGGGTATGGTCCCGCATTCACTACCTTGATTGCATCATGTTGAAAAAATTTATGAAGGGAAGAAAAAATATCAAAAAAATCTTTCCCTTCACTTAAAATTTCAAGACAATCTTTTACAACAAGATGCAATCGGTAGTTAAAGCAGTGAATATACGGGACATGATGTTCAGCTATTTTGCTTAGAAATACTTGAATACCACCTTTTTCCCCGGGCATTATGTTCACCCCATCGTAGCATTGTGCGATCAGGTTCTTTGGTTCTAGATTATGTTCTAACAAAAGATTGTTGACAAGTGAGAAAATTTCTTAGGCATCAGATTTATGATTTGCTTCACAAATATAAAGCTTTTTGTAAAATCAAATTTTTTTATGTATCTAATAACAACAGAAATAATTTCTGTGTTAGTTTGATCTCTCTAGCGGATAAGAAGTGTTAATGGATAAAAACACTTTTTAAAAAAAGTAAATATTTTTAAAATAATATTTTTTAGATATTTTTGGCGGAGCAAATTTAATTAAATTATGTGGAAGAAAAAATAAAGTTTATACGTATTTTTTTTTTTGGGGGGGGGGGGGGGGGGGGGACAAATTTAATTTATTTTGGGAGGGCAAAATTAAAATTACTATGTATTTTGGGGGGGGGGGGGGGCAAATTCAATTTGGGGGGGGGGGGCAAACATAAAATTAATATGTATTTGGGGGGGGGGGGGCAAATTAAATTTGGGGGGGGGGGCAATCAAAAACTTTTGGGGGCACTGCCCCCCCCCCCCCCCAAAAAGGGGTCTAGAATCGTGCCTGAGTATTATATAAAAAAGCTAACCGGACCGAAACGGCGCATATTTTGTGACTTCTGACCGGCGAGCAAAAAAATAAAATCAGCCCGGCCTTAAACTTTATACGGCGGGCTAGGTCCGAAAATTGGTGTAGGATACTCATGCAAATAATAACCTTAAATATAAAATTGCAATTAGAAGCCTTACAATATAATGCGGTGACAATGTATAGCCATTTACCTACGAGATGTCGCATTCTCTGATTTATCCTTATATATCTTTTTTTGAATTTAATTTTTAATCTCTAATCTCAGCTTTACCTCCTACATACATTTTTGAGTTTTTTCTTGAATAAAAATGACCAATTTATTTTTAAAAAATTGTACAGCTATAAGACTCAAGACAGACTTACATATTGTCATAAATTGGGAAAAAGTCTTATTTTAATTTAATTTCATGTGGGGTGCTAATAACTTTAAGTCATGAAATTGCTCAATTTTAATTGTATTTTTTTTATCTAACATTAACAAACCCTATGGTATTGTATCAGACTTTGATTTTATATAATCGTATGATTTTTATTTTGACTAGTCTATAATCCATTATTGTAAATGTATTTGAATTATCACATGATTCTATAAAAATTTAGTCATCGCAAAAATATCTCTCGAGTGCCGATGTTGAAGGTAAAAATAAAATGGATGATCAAGCAGAATCTTATTCGCCATCACAGGCCCCTGTCCACTAGGTTGCGGCCCTCTTTTATTCATCACCATGGTAAATCTTGTCAAATGCCATAATGCATCGACGTCAATCGTTCCATTCAATGTGTGCAGGAAGCCGAGACCAAACCTAAAATCATATGTTTTTATAATAAAAATTAGCTTTATTATAAAAAGATTGTGTTGTCGGGTCAGATAAGAAAGAAGAAGTCAAACTTTATTATTATTTTTTGGCGTAGATAAGCTCACACCTTTCCTTTATTATTAACATATTTTAACCATATTATTATTTTTTAACATTAAATTAGATGTTAAATGTTAGAGAATCATGATATTTCAGATATTAATTTATCCTTGATACTATCATAGAAATTTATAATTACGATTAATAATTTAAATTGAAATTAATCGATCTTTATAAATTTCTATGATAGTAATAGTTAATAAATGATTTAATTGTTTGTTTATATTACATTAATTTTTTTTAGATTTATTTTAATAAGTAATCAATAGAGTCACGACCCAATATGCAATAATTTTCAAGCTTGCATATACTTAATGTTTTATGAGTTAGCTCAACCATTACCTCAAAAATACGAACGTTTGGTTTAAAAAAGTATATTAAAATATGTTTTACATATCTTTCATGATTGGACCAATGTTTATTAAACTCTTGGCATCCAACTTTGGCATTGTTAGTTCAATTTTCTTTGGCTCTAATGCTTCGGTTGCCATAAGATTCGAAGCTAAATTCGTAATTTCAAGAACACTCAATTTTTGTGATATACCGTCGGGGACTACGAAATTCAGGGTTACATTGTTGTGATCGGTATCTATTGCGATGTGTTTGACCTCGGAAATTTCACTCAAAAAGAAAGAATTGATCCGAGCTCGTGTAATAATTTTGTATCCTGCAATTTCGTTGTCATCCTTGTAGTTCCCGTGGAATTTAAATGTTGTGACTCGACTATTAATAAGCATTTATATAAATATCCTAATAAATGTTTAGCTAAGGTACTGAATATGGTATGAGAGTACAAAGCGTTCTTTAATAGCATAATAAATATAAACTTTCAAAAATTCCTTTTTAACGATTGTTTTATACAACTAATCTGAGCCCTTTACTTCGCAAGGACCTAAAAACCAATAAATTTTTAATCCTAACCCGTTCATATTTAAAAATGTTTTACCGGCCCAGATTATAAATCTAAATTTTAAATAATTAAAACATTATCAATCTTAGTAGGATGAAACAAATAAAGTAAGATGTAATGTTTTAGCTCGATTCCAATTATAAATCAAAGAAAAAAAAATTATTCTAGTCCAACTTGCCCGAGCCATTTATTATTCAGCCAGCTTGCCCCGATGGCAAACAATAAATAAAAATCATATTTATTACAATTTCTTGAAAGTGTTTGTCATTTTGAGCCGGTATTTCGCAGCCGTTACCAAGTTTGTTCTGCCTTTATGAAAAATGTCCCGATGTGCAATGGGTAACAACTCCCACCAATTTTTCCCGATGTACCGTTCCAAGAATTTGTTCAGCCTTGGACACTGTCCATTTATATTACTACTATTGACGGGCCTTTGGCAGCGATTTACCTTAAATCCAAACCTTAAAGCAGCCTCAACTTTATACAATTTGCTGAATTTTACATCACCCGACTGGTAAATATAATTATGAAAAATATATTTGCCCGATGTCTCCATTTCTTGCATCAGGACCGTTTTTGCGTCCCACACCGTTAAATTTTCAAGGCTGGCTTTTATGTTTGCAAAAACTTTATTTGCCCGATTTTGTTCATCGCTCTTAGCCTCGTCCCAAGGGAGGCCCCATTCATTTAGCATCATGAGACCCAACGCAAATTGAATATTATAAGGCGATATTACTACAGCTTTTGGTATTTGGGTATTATCCTCAATCCTTAAAGATATTGATAAATTTTCAATGATTGAAAAAGGAATGAAATATGGATCGCTTGTGCCATTTTTGAACTTGGAAATTAGCATTTGTCTCATATCGCTCTTATGGGCGCTCATGAAAGCTATAAAATGGATTTAAAAAATATAGTTATAAGATGCTGGCATCCTATGTTTTTTGACAAAAACATATTTATACAAAAGATTTCCATGGAATATTACATAAATATAAATTTTTCCCGTCTTTTTAGTTTTTCGTTTACATAAAGAAGTTTTTTATCATAGGCAAAATTATACCTTAAAAGGGGCAATGATTTAAAATCGTAAATTGAAAAAATAATAATTTTGCGAATACATGTGCTAAGCTTATGCTAGATAATCGGTCGTCCTATACGAAAGTTTAATTCCTAATTCCAGATAAATCTACCTAATTTTAAGGTTTAGGTACATGAAAGTATTTATTAAAAAAATAGTACAAAAATTAAATTTGAGCACTCAAGATGAGAATAAATTAAAATAATTTTTTTAAACTGAGGTAAACAGATCACACATTATCAATTTTTTCAAAAATTATTGAATTAATTTAAATAATTTTTGATTTATTCGCCACCCGTTAAATTACACAGGTCAACAAATATTTATGTCAGAAACGAGATTATTATAAAAACATAAAAGAATGCATCCCCATGATGGCCTAATCTCATATCTGTTTTTCGTTTTTCTTAGGTTCTTCCGTCTTTGGCTCCTTAGATCCGATTATAACGAAAAATGGCCTGTTTTGACCAAACAGACCGATCTAATTATACCCTATAAAGAAAAAATTTAAAATTCTTTTTTGCATATTAAAATCCCTTGTAACTATTATTTTTAATCACAAATAATGGAATAAAAATTATTAATACATCAAGCTCTTACATCGGCATTTAGATAATACAAAATATTTCGCGTCCAAACTTAAATACGACACGATATATTATCGGTTTTTAATGAAAATATTATTTGAAGTTTAAATTTAACAGTTTAACTATTGCAAATATGCAAAAATAAAATTTCAATTTATTTTTGTTTTTGAATCTTTTTGGTTTGTTAACCTTTTTTTCTAAAATATTCAATGTTTATAACTGACTAACTAAGTTTTAAGGAAAAACGGTAAACGGATTTGATATTCCCTAAGATGGCAGGTTTGATCTCTGTAGTTTACTCATAACTCTCAAAAAATTGTTGTCCTGTGTTATCAAAAAGTGCCCTATGAACCAAGCAAAATACGTATTTATATATTGAATCTATTGAATAAGTGTGCAGGTAACAAATTTTTAAAATTTTTGGCCATGTTTTTTATATGTGTTTTACAACATTATCTAATATAGATTTAGAAATATTAAATTTCAACCTATATGCTAAAAAGTTTCTAGCAAATGTTGTTAAACCTTAACCATATGCAATAATAAAACTATTGAATTATCTTATCAAACATCTTCACATACCGTCCAAGCAAACGTCTTTGTATGATCCCAATTGGCAATACGGGTTAGTCGTGTTCATAAAGATGCCATTTATGGTAAAACATAAAATTAAATAAAATGTGATTAATTTCATTTTTAAAAATTAAAAATTATATGGTAAGAAAAAATGCATTTAATTAAAAATATTCGTTTATGATTGCTTTAAATACGGCCAAAAGACCGCCTAATATCAAATTTTGTAAATTGCCTTTTTGTGCTGCAGTACCAATAATAATAAGACAATTTAATTAAATTAAGAGGTCATAAAGGCGAATTTTTTATTTAAAAGATCAATGATTGGTTTTTATTTATAATCATCAGGGCCGATTTATCTAAGCAAAGCGTTAGCAGGCGCATAAATTTTTTACCCCAATATTTGAGAAATCTACACCCACTAGAAATGCCTGGCCCCGCAAGAAACTTTATGTACCGTACCGCCTTAATTAAATTCGCTTAATTTCTAATAGATATTTATATTTTTTTGAGATCTCGAGGAATCCTACATCAATGCGCACTTATCTCCATGTCAGTATTCATCATAAAGTTCAAATCGGGCCTGAGATTCTGGGCCGGCCTAACCAACATTCTTAATTTAGGCCCAGCCCGGCGAATTTGTTTTTATTTTAGGCCCGGCAAGGAAAAAAATAAAAACGCAGTGATAATAAATTTATCATAGTTTTTGTAAACAATAGTTAAAAATAAGGACAGAATGAGATTTAAAAAATTGCCGCAGTTTGACCCGGTTCGTAATTTTATATAATTCCGTCATACCCGGCCCCTTTAAAATTTTGACATAGCCAGGCCCGTTTTTTGGGCCGTCTGACACTTGGCCGAGCAGGCTTTCGGGTCTTGACTTTGATATCTAATTCATTCTCTTGTTTGCGTTTAATAAAAATGAAAGTCGAAAAAGCGACATATTAAATTTTTGCGACCTATAGAATTCGACAAAAATATTGCAAAATTATTAATTACAAAGTTTCTTAAAATTTCCTTTAATAATATGTAAAAATGATTTTTCATTATTACTTACTACGACTTTTCGCGTCAATTCTAAATGGAAAATTTGATATAAAACAAACATTTCCTTGTTTTTATGTTTATTTTCAGAATATATTTAAAATTTATAATGAAATAAAAATTTATTTTCATTTCTTTACTGTATTTTTCTATATTAACAAAAAAGTATAAATCAAAAATACATTTATATAAATTCAAAAACATGCAAATCTTTTAAAAATTTAATTAAAACATATTTCAAACTCAATTATATAGTTATTTAAGGTTAAAAACTTGGGCGTTCGCCCCATGTAGTTCATGTGACTTTTTTTCCAACCGTAGTAAAAAAACTGAAGCCTTAACTTGCAAGCTAGATTTTGCACTGTCTATTTTTTTATCTGCTCTAAGCTTATGTATTTTTTAAAACATCTCCTTTATGGAATTTCAATAATACAATTCTTAAGTTTTATTCAAAAAATTGTTTTAAGTAAGTCGTGAAGACATTGATGCAAAAGGTAGGCTATACAGTATTACCAATATTATTTTTATTAGCTCATATACCAAAACGCGCTTTTAATATGTACGACTATGAATATCGAAATAACCATGGATAATGGAAGAATTATTTGACAAAAAACTGGCGTAAAATTAAAGGCGTTACTAGTTTGTGTGTAAAAGGAGCTGGGCAGAGCCGCATAGACCTAAGCATCGAACATATATCTAGCGACAACTCTATCGCTTTCTGTTGCTTCCGGCATAATTTTTTTAATTAACAGGCATTTATTATTATATTTGGTCTAATACTAACATAAGCCGTAACCCAAACTAAATTATAGCCATAATCTTAAAATAACCTTAATCTAGCCATTCTTTAACTTCTTAAACTTAAATTGACACTGCATTTTATTCTTTACTAAATGATAAATCAGTCGCCCTAAAGCGCAGGGGTATTAAGAGCTTTTACGCTTTTTAATAGCCTCCGTGGAGCTCTTTGGGACGGATTCATTACCTTTCGATTTAGATAGTTCAATAATTTTGCGCTTTTTATACCAACCTAGATGTGTCGTACCGGCTCTCCAATAAGCTCTATGCAACGGAATAAATATTTTCATTAGTATATAGCAAAGATAATGTATCTGAAGTCAGACGTATAGACTAGATCATAAATTTTGTTCATCAATCAATTTATTTTTTAAATTAAATAATTAAAATAAAAAATAATAGTTATGTAAATTGACCCTTTTATATAGTATTGCTCCTGGTGGAAATTCTTTGTTGCTTTGAATATTGTCGTTATGCAGTTTAAAAGGTATAATTTATCTGAAAAATCCAAATAAAACATTAACATGTGTGTTTTCATTTATTAACAAATTGAATGTGTGAACGAAGTGATTTCCGCCACGTATCGGGCAAATATTGAACTAATTTTTTGATAATAGTACATTTAAAATTTGAGCGATAACACAGGTCAACAATTATCAATGTCAGAAAAAATAAATTTATAAAAACATAGAAGCATGCATCCGCATGATGGCCTTATCTCATATATATTTTCCGTTATTAGTAGTTTCTTCCGCCTTCGGCCCCTTAAACTGGTTTTTTTTGACAAAATTAAAAGGTTTTTCGACCTTGAGAACAACATAAGGAGAAAACATTTAAAAGCTTTTTTTCTTAACTTATTTTTATAATCTCAGTATATGCACTTACATTGGCATTTAGACAATTGAGAATATTCAGTGTCCAAACTTAAATACGAGACCACATATTATCGGTTCTTAATAAAAATATTATTTGAAGTTTGACTTTAACAGTTTCGCTGTTGTGAATATCAAAAAAAAGGTAATTTATTTTTGTATTTAATCTTTTGTTTTTTGGTATTTTTTTTTTATAAATTTCAATGTTTATAGTTGATTTACTAAGTTTGATTAGAAAAAACGGTAAACAATTTTGAACTAAGATGGCATGTTGATCTTTTTAGTTAGCTCTTAACTCTCAAAAATTTGTTGACCTGTGTAATATGAGCGATGTCTAAGATGTCGGTAAAATAAACATTGTTCATATGCAAAATGCTAAAGAAAAGCAGTTAAAAAACAAGAATAAACGCAGCTGTTAACTATAAAGGTCGTAGATATTTTGAGAAAAATTAAAAAACCCCACAGATCAAGAGTGCCAACATTTTGATTTTTAATCATTTTTTTTGTCTATTTACGTTTGTAAGCCCGATATGAATATTTAAATTTAGTAATAACACAAATAAGAAAGTTGCAAGCACACAAATTCTGTTTCTAACCATAATATTGCTATACGTAATTTAAAATAAGACATAAAATTTATAATGCCAAAAATTAAAAAAAAAAAATTGCATTAAAACTATAAATAACAATTAAAACTTGCTCAATTTGTCATTTTTTTATCATTTATTTTTAAAAACATACATTTACCTGCATATAGCTCTACCAACATTTTAGTAAAAAAATTTGTTGTATTAGAGGAATTATCTATATATGACAACATGCCCCATGGACCAAATATTTCTTGTTCCTTCTCCCACACCCCTTTGAAAAAATCCTAAATACGTTTCTAGTAGAAAATATATATTCTATGATTAAAACTTAAATGCATTACATATAATAACAATACAAAAGGTCTTAACATATTTTTTATAAAGTCATAGACCTGAGTACTCCAAATTTAATTTAAATAATATGCTTTAAATAAATTAATTTAAATTTTTTTAATAAATATAATTAAATAAAATATTTATAAAGTTTAAAATATTTTTGTTTGCTTGAATTTTATTTTTGATTAAAAAAGCCCTGGGGTATTCAGATTTACTATTATGTCCGATCGCGAGTTAATTATATAATTAAATTCTATTATTAGTTTTTTTTCAAATTTATTGTGTAATATTACATTAATAAACATGGCATTATATTTTTGAAACATTATGTCAACTTTAATTATGTATATCTAGTAAAAATAATAATGTAATAACACATAACATGCTCGTGACCAAAAAATATGAAAAACAGTTGATTTTTCATTCACTTGGATATGGGAACAAAAAATTTGAAATTATGTAGCAAAAATCCACTAAATTGGTCTGTATTAGACGTGTCTTACTGGCTCTTCCTTAATAAATTTAATGATTACATTAAATTATTTGAAAAGCATAAGGTAGATGGGAAAGTGTTACTTTCATTATCAGAAGAAGATCTTAAAAATTATCCACTTTCTATTCCATGTATTGGTGATATCAAAAAACTAAATATTCTTATATTGCATTTAAACTCTTTTACAAATGCAAAAACAAAGAGACTACCTTTATCATATAGATTAAAATTAAAAAACTATAAAAAATTTCAGAAAACATTTATGAATTCTACTAAGGCAAATGAATTAAATGCCTCAAAAGAATTGTTTTCAAATTTTGATCAAAATATTAAAAAGTTAGCTTTGTTTCAGGAAAACGAAATACTTATACAAAATTCTCTTTCTCCTGAAATTCCATATGTTTTTAAAAAGCCACCAAATATCATGCAAAATGTCCCAATAGTTAAAAATGTTCCAAACTTAAGCTTACACACCAATGGAACATTGCCTTCTGAGATTAACAGGAAGTATGCCAGAAATAGTACCAGAAAGAGACATATATCATCACATCAATTCAGTGAATATGATGAAGATTCTTTAGTTTTAAAATTACTCTTGGCTTTTGCTTACTCATTGTTTTCATTTTTTGTTACTTCCTTTATTATGGTCATTGTTCATGATAGGGTTCCAGATATTAATAAGTATCCACCACTGCCAGATATATTCTTGGATAATATCCCAGTAATACCTGGGGCTTTCTACATTTGTGAGCAAATTGGAATATTGCTTGCAATTTTATTAATGACAATCTGTGTGTTTCATAGGCATAGGTATACTTATTTTAAATAATTAATGTAAAATATTATTTGTTTAATATTATATTTTGATTTGAGGTGTGGTGCCTTAGAAGGCATTTATTTGACAAGGCCTTTATTATTGCTGTTTAATATATTTATAACAAATTATATTATGCTCTAGATTTGTCATTTTAAGACGTTTTTTTGCCTTGACTGGAACAGTTTTTATGCTTCGATGCATCACCATGGTTATAACCTCTTTATCTGTTCCAGGATCTCATCTCAAATGCCATCAAAAGGTTTTATCATTTTTTTAATTGTACAAACATTCTTTTGTCATTCTCCTACATGGCAAATTCACATTTAAAATTTGGAATGAAAATGCCAATATGCATTTTTATAATTTTTGAAAAGAGATTTTATTAATATTAAATAGACAACATGAATTAATAAAAATAACATGGTGCTATCAGCTTAAAAATTTTAGCCTTGCTTGGCTTGTTTATATTATTAATAATTTAAAAATGTGATTTAAAAAGATATTGTTATACTATTAACTTTTATTAATAGGGTAAAACAAAAGATATAAAATATATTTTAGCACATATCATAGATTACAGACAAATTAAAATTTCAGTCTGCACTGGGTCTATAAAAATTTGCTAAAAGAGTTAAATATTATTTTAAATGTGAATTAGGTAAAGCCATTTATTTTACCTGGCCACATTTAATTAACCAAATGGTGCACACATAAAATGTGGCCATTAACCAGTATAATTTTAATAATCAATTAATGGATCACAATCACAATTTATGGATCTTGATTGTGAAAAAAGGAAAAAAAATTTTTAATCAAAAAGTTATATTAAAAGTTAAATTTGTTACTATTTTATTTTATAAAAATTACCTGTAAAATTTATAAGTTTTTGTCAACTCACTCATAACTAATGTAAAATAATCTAAATAACTTTCAGGTTGATTGTTCTCATAAGGTGTAAAGACAATTCAAGAAAATGATAATAATATTAAGAAAATTTATATTGGGTGACGGAAAATAAACCCCAAATAAGTTATAGGATTTAGTTGATGCAAATGAAAGTTTTTGAATGCATTCAAAATTCAATGTTAATGCTTTTTTTTTAAATTGTAGCGTTTGTAAAAAAAATTATTCGTGTTTTTTTTATCAAAAATTTAAATACTTCAATTAATTTGAATTTTTTTAGTGTTTAGACTCCTGAGTTAGTTTAAAATGCTCTTTCATATTGAATGCCGCTTTTTTTCGGACAATCAGGCATCTTTGTCTTTTGAAACTATGGATAAAGCATATTCGCAATTTTTATCTTGTAAAATAGGCTTTTCACAAAGATGATAGGCCACCACTCGTTAATTTCCCTGGAATCTTATAATTTTACATTTGCTTATGCATTCTATTTTCTTAATATATTGTCAAAAACTGGTAAACCCTTGCTAACCTGAAATTTAGTCTTTGCCCTTTTTCAATCTATATTTTTTATATGAAAATTATTATTTTTATAATTCTGTTTCTCATCTACATAGGTATCTATCAACAGTGATTTCTCCGATAAAATTATGCGTGCACTGAAAATTTGGTCCGGGTTTGGTATGTCGCTTGTAGGTATTAAAACTTGTGGCGATTACATGTTCAGCGGCCACACCGTTATACTTACCATGCTCAACTTTTTTATCACGGAATGTAAGAAAACCTTTTTGCAACACTTTATAAGGGCGCGTTCAGACTCATTTCATTTTTTTTAAAAATTTTAAAAATTCCGAATTTTTTGATTTTTTTTTATTTTTTTTCAAAATTTTTTAAAAACTTTTCTTTTTGAAAAACTATTTAAATGCTAATTACAAAAATTGGCGACTTTTTGTAAAAATGCGTTCAATGTCAAAAAATAAAAATTTTTAAAAATTTTAAAATTTTTCAAAAAAACGAACGGAGTCTGAACGCGCCTTTATAAAAATTTTCTCAAACCTCTACTAATTTTTTGAAAATTACAAAATATTTTAGGCAAATTAGAGTTTTTAAAGTATCTTGATAGTAACTCATTTTCCTTAATATCTATCTTGTATATTTGTTAAAAACAATGAGCATTTTGGGGCAGCCATACATTTGTTATACTTATACGAACTCGATTTGTTAACATATAGGGTCAAATTTAATTTTTTATTTCAATTATGTTTATGAATAATAATTAATTTGTTTTTCAAAAAATTACATTTTGATATTAATATATTTATTTAAATATGCCAAACAATGAGAATTTTATGATTTAAATATACCTTAAGATCTCTGTTATATAGCACCACATTTTTTCACATTCAAAATAGACAGAACTGTTTTATTTAAGCATGGCCAATTATACAGCAATTAAGCTAGTATTAAGTCGTTAAATGCCCTACATCATGTAAGTTGAATATTTTGATTATAATTCATGCAAAATAATTGTCAATTTAGAGTTTTAATGTTTAAATATTACTCCCTTGGATACTCACCTTATTATAGCTTTACTGCGATAAATGATAAAAGGGTCTAAGACACATTATAAAATGTTAAAACCTTTGTTACAAACCTCCATCTAAAACTAAAACTCGCATTTTGAAAGTTACCTGTATAGAATCTTATTTATAATTTAAACGCGTATTCAATGATGTGTTTACCTTGCATGTAAAAATATATTCAATCGAAGCCTTTTAAACGCGTTTTTTAATTTCACCATTCTCTTTTTACAATGATGGCGGTTTAGTTTGTTTGTTCGGAGTTTTTATCTTAGTTATTCTAGAAAAGTAGATAATTTTTGTTTAAAACCTTTAAAATAATGTACATTAAATAATCTAAAAATAAAAATAAACATGGTTAAAATATAAAAAATAACTGGATCGAATATCAAAGTCAAAGAGTATCTCACTTAAAAAAATCTCCAAAAAATGGCTGAGTTGAGCTCTTTGAGTATTTAATACGCTGGTTACACAGGTCAACAAATATCAATGATTTAACCGTGAATATAAAAACTTAAAAGAATTGTAATAAGTGAGGATATAAAAAGTTATATATATGCTATTTTATTATTGAATGTCCCATATATATAGAATAGAAATTTACATAGGAATAATAGAAGTATATCCAAGTATATAAATTAGAATACAAGTATCTCAAAATGATTTGCATACTAACATTACTGTCCCCTTTTTTTTTGATTCTGACGGCGTCGCAAATCTCTACCAAGTTGTTTGACAAGTAAATCAAGGTAGGACTTTTTCGGAAGCTGTTATCAATGGTCGACATGTTAACGAGCAGTTTTGTGCTTGTCATCTGACAGAGGCATGGGATTCTTCTAGCTGATTCTCCTTCTCGCCCATTTTAATGCTTCATCCAAACTAGCTTTAATATGGTTTGCCTGACGGCGTTGGGTTGTCTATAAAATCGGCTTGTTTCACTTTCATCCAACTAAGTGGATTAGGAAGGTCTCTTTTCAGGAAAAGCTTCGCAGGGGTTTCCTGCACGGCCGAATGCTTTGATGTGCGGTATGCCCACAGGACAATGTTTAGTGCTTCGCGTGGAGACGTACCGTCAGTAGATTTAAGTCATAAGCAGGAATGGTGACGTTTTCGGCTATTTAGGCTTAAGTACGAACTCGTGTAGCGTTAATAAACGTACTTAGTTGCACGCTTCATCATTCTCATCCCAATTAGATTTGTGTTTTTTTACCGAGGGTATAGGCAATCAGCCCGAGGTAGCCAATTAACGCGGATTAGTTCTACCCGTGTCTCATGTGGGGCCGTGATTCGTCGGTCGTTAGTGTTCGTCGATCGTTTCGTATTTGTCGGACGTGTATTCGTCGGTCGTTTAGTGTTCGTCGATCGTTTCGTTCGTTTCGTATTCGTCGATCGTTTAGTATTCGTCAGTCGTTGACCTATTCTTCGGTCGTTTAATATTCGTCGGTCGTTTATAATTCGTCTGTTCAATATTCGTCGGTCGTTTATAATTCGTCCGTTCAATATTCGTCGGTGTTTCATATTCGTCGGTTGTTGAAGACTTTTATCATCCGGTCGTTGAGGACCATTATCATCCGGTCGTTGAGGACCATTATCATCCGGTCGTTGAAGACCATTTATCGTCAGGTCGTTTAGACCATTTATCGTCAGGTCGTTTAGACCATTTATCGTCAGGTCGTTTAGACCATTTATCGTCAGGTCGTTTAGACCATTTATCGTCAGGTCGTTTAGACCATTTATCGTCAGGTCGTTTAGACCAATCGTCAGGTCGTTTAGACCAATCGTCAGGTCGTTTAGACCAATCGTCAGGTCGTTTAGACCAATCGTCAGGTCGCTTAGACCATTAATCGTCAGGTCGTTTAGACCATTTATTGTCAGGTCGCTTAGACCATTTATCGTCAGGTCGTTTAGACCATTTATCGTCAGGTCGTTTAGACCAATTATCGTCAGGTCGCTTAGACCATTTATCGTTAGGTAGAGGACCGTTATCGTATGGTAGAGGACCGTTATCGTCTCAGGTAGAGGACCGTTATCGTCTCAGGTAGAGGACCGTTATCGTCTCAGGTAGTGGACCGTTATCGTCTCAGGTAGAGGACCGTTATCGTCTCAGGTAGAGGACCGTTATCGTCTCAGGTAGAGGACCGTTATCGTTTTAGGTAGAGGACCGTTATCGTCTCAGGTAGAGGACCGTTATCGTTAGGTAGAGGACCGTTATCGTTAGGTAGAAGACCGTTATCGTTAGGTCGAGGACCATTATCGTTGGGTAGAAGACCGTTATCGTCAGGTCGAGGACCATTATCGTTGGGTAGAAGACCGTTATCGTCAGGTCGAGGACCATTATCGTTGGGTAGAAGACCGTTATCGTCAGGTAAAGGACCGTTATCGTCTCAGGTCGAGGACCACTTAGACGAGTCGTTGCCGACCAATATCCGTTCGGTCGTTAGCCCCATCGTAAAGAACATAGATCGTTCGGTCGTTGAAGATAATCGTTAAGAGTTTGGGCTTTATCGTCAGGTCTTTCAGGACCATATGGTTCGGTGGTTAGGTTCAATGATCGTTCAGGCACCGTGTTTCTTGCCATTTTTTGGAGATTGGAAAACCCTTTCCGGTCTATGTTTTGACCTTTCTGTCTGTTTTTCAGACATCTCAATTCCGTATGAATGAGATTCGATTCTTAATTAGGGGGCCATTTCAATACTAGTTGATGCGCAATCGTTTTAGACCGTGGTGTGCTTGTCTTTTAGACAAATTCGTTGCTCCATCAATTTTTGTCTTGTTACGGCACTTCTGTCTTTCAGACGAAGCTATAATTCGTAAACGCTGATTGACATTGATGAGCGTAGTTGTAAGGTGCATCATTCGCTGAATATGGACCTTGTGCGTCAATTACTTGTATGGTTCCTCCCTCAATTAGAATCAGTTTTCCACAAGAATAATCGGGCCAACAAATAAAAGGGGGTTAAATTTAATTACTTTAAAAAAACAATTTTCCAATTTATTTAAAATAAACTCGATGGCCGACGGGAGGTCCTTCTGGAAAACTCCAGATCCCGCCTCGTCGCCAATGTAATAAGTGAGGATATAAAAAGTTATATATATGCTATTTTATTATTGAATGTCCCATATATATAGAATAGAAATTTACATAGGAATAATAGAAGTATATCCAAGTATATAAATTAGAATACAAGTATCTCAAAATGATTTGCATACTAACAAGAATATATCCCCATGATGGCCTTATCTCATATATATATTTCGTTTTTCTTAGTTTCTTCCGGCCTTGGCTCCTTACATCCGTCCATATCTAAAAAATGGCCTTTTTACCAAATTGCAAAAAATAAAAAATTTAAGAATCTCTTTTTCATAGAAAAATTCTTTGTAACTTATATTTATCATATCAAATAATGAGAAATAAAAATTTTTAGTATATTAAGCTCTTACATTAGCATTTAGAAAATACAAAATATTTCGCGTCCAAACTTAAATCGACACGATATATTATCGGTTTTAATAAAAGTTTTATTTGAAGTTAAAATTTAAGAGTTTAGTTGTTGTAAATATGCAAAAAAAAAATCAATTTATTTTTGTTTTTAAATCTTTTTTGTTTTTTTTGGCCTTTTCTCTAAAATTTTCAATGTTTATAGCTGACTAACTAAGTTTGATTAGAAAAGACGGTAAACGGATTAGAAAATCCCTAAGGTGGCATGTTTGATCTCCGTAGTTAGCTCAACTCTCAAAAATTTGTTGACCTGTGCTATATTATGTTGTATGTTTATAAAATAGATACCCCAAGGTCATATTACCTCCTACACACGTTCTCCTGGGTCCTGAATCTTTTTGGCATTTTCTTTATACTTGCGGCACACGAACATTACTCAATCGACGTTTTTATCGCTTTTTACATAACTACTAGGTACCAATATTATTTCGCTTGCATTAATATCCTAATTTTGTGATTATTTCTATTCTTAAAAATATAATATTGTGATTTTGCTGAGCTTTCCGCTTTCCTTTGTCAATTTTAAAAGTGTTTTATGAATATTTTTGCAAAAATTATAATTAAACAATTAATATAGCTAAGCAAATTGACCAAAAAATGTTTTCTTTTTTTCGTAATTATATATATTTGTATATATGCATTGCACTATAGTCTATTCCCTTTTTTATGATCTCCTCTAGATTATTTCTTTACTACCATTCGCTGGCCAACAACCGAGCCCTTAAGCAAAAAGATAGCGACCGCGTCCGTAACTGGTTTCCCATGTTTTCATACTTTGAATCCAAGGTGGAGGGCCTTGTGCCAAACGAATACGAGCTCCCTTGCACCAAGGCGACCTTTGATCATCACTGGAAAACGCCCAGCGCCGTCGCCAAAATTGTCAGGCTATGTAAAAAAAGATTCAACTATACCATGCATCGGTATATATTGAATATAGAAAATCAATATTTTTATTTTCATAAGTGTTTTACAAAAAAATGTTAAAATTAAAATAAAATATAACGTTTTAGTTATAGAGTGTAGTTGAAAATAAAAATTTTGTTATTATGTCTAATATTTAGTTTTTTACGTTTGGAATCGAAAAAAACGATATATCTGCAAAATATGTATTTTTCTACAATTTTATATTTAATAAGATATATCTTTTTAAATAAAAATTTTATTTTTCTGTAATTTGGTCCACTAATTTTTGTTTATTTTTTTTCGATATATTATTAGCAATCTTTTTAATTAAATCTTTGATAATTAACATAATGACTAAATCAATGTTGGTATAAAGTTTTGATTAAAACACTGACATTTACCAATATCAGGTGTATTTATGTTATGTAGTTTGGTTAATTTTGTTATATAATTAAAAAAAACATGTTAAAAAAAATCAGGATAACATTGTAATTTTTTTTGTCTATTCTATCTCACTGTGTTAGTTTATGGCACACATATCAATTAATTAACTTAAAACTTAGCCTTTATTACTATTTTCGTTAGATATAAACAGCTGTTTGAAAATCGTTTTAATGCAATCTTCGATGAGGAGTTAACACTCAATCACGAATGTCAGCAATTTGATAATTCGCTCAACATTTCCGCTGATATGTCAGCTAACCCAGATAATTCACCATCCTATATTCATAACTCTCATATACCTCCACATTTTAAATATAATGGACATTAGTTTAAGGCTTTTTTTTTCCTTCAAAAGATCATAAAAAAAATTATTTTTTTATTAGAGACATTTTTAGCAAACACTTGATTATTTATTTTTATTTTCTAAATTTTGGTGATTATTGTCACATATATTCTATATTTTTGACGGGATATTTGTAATAAATGAAAAACAAATTATTAAGGCTATTATTATAGAATATATTATATAAAATATTTACGCCCATATTTTATGATATAATTTAGCTTTACACATTTATAAAGATGCAAATATATAAATGATACTACAATTTGATTATATATGGACAGACCCGTGTACATGGGAAGAAAATTTTCTCTTACCCACACAAAATAATTTTTTATGAATCCCTATAATTTTTTAAGGCAAGTTTTTATTTAAACAAATAACTGAAAAGGCTACGAAGTTTTCTAGTGGTCCCCCACCTCATAACCTCCAACTAGCGGATATTGTTCAAATAACACTAGATAACAAAGTTCCTCAAGCATCATTTATGGCAATTATTGATCTAAAAGTTTTTGGTGCTAATTACGAATATGAAGTCAGAATTTTTTCCAATGCCTCAGAATTTTTGTTATTTAGGGTCAAAAACGCCATTTTGGTCGGTTTAGGGGTATTTCGAGCTTTAGTAACTTGATAACAAAAAAGCAAAAAAAATTAAAAAAGTGTTTAAAAAGAAAAAACCTTCATTTACAACTCAAGGTATTTAGATTTTTTGAAAAATTAATATATATTTTTTTTATTTTTTTTTATATTTACTTATTTTGTTCACACACCTTTCTTCAGACCCAAATTTTTCGTAAGCCAGATTATAAATTATTTATATAATATACTTAAGACCAGTTTTTAACATGGAATACGAACATGAACTTAGTTTAAAACTAACTTTCACTGGTGAAGAGACTTTATCAACTAAGCAACTAAAATATACAATATAAACATAACATTACGCACAATTTATTTAATTAAGACATAGTTTAAAGTACTTTAGGATTAATAAATAATTATAATTTAGAACATAAAAATGAAAAAGTTCAAATTTATGCACTTGGTCATTTCTTAACAGAACAAGTCGTAACAAAGTAGCTTGTTTTGAAAAAGGAGCTAAATTATATTTAGTTGTTTCTACCGCCTTCGGCTCCTTAGATCCGTCCATATCAAAAAATGGCCTTTTTTACCAAATTGACGGATTTTGCGACCTCGATAATACCCTTAGAAATTCGAGACTCTTTTTTTTATATAACCATCCCTTGTAAATTATATTTATCATCTCAATTAATGAGATAAAAAAATTTTAGTATATCAAGCTCTTACATTAGCATTTAGATAATAAAGAATTTTTCGCGTCCAAATTACGAGGGGGAGTAAGTAGTGTTGCCATTTGTATCACCAATATGGTGATAATACCTCCACGAACGAATACGCGGCAACATTAGAGGCATGATCGGTATATAAAAATATTATTCGAAGTTAAAATTTAACAGTTTAGCTGTTGTAAATATGCAAAAAAAACAATTTAGTTTATTTTTGTTTTTGAATCTTTTTTATTTTATTTTTGACATTTTTTCTAGAATATTCAATATTTATAGCTGACATTTGAAAAGAAAAACGGTACACGGATTTGAAAATTCATAAAATGGCAGGTTTGATCTCTAGTTAGCTCATATCTCGAAAATTTGATGACATATGTAAAAGCGAAAATATATAGCCTTATGTCACACTAAAATTTAACCCATAAAACCATCCGGCCCCACCTAATCGAAATTTAAACCTACCACTAACCCTAATTCTAAACACAAACCTATAAATATCGTTGTTGTTTTTTTCTGTTGTCCAGTGTAATAAATGAATTTATATTTCATGCTAAAAGCTACTAACGGTTTGTATTTGAGATTAAACGATTGTATGAAATACACACACCATTAGGCTTGTGGGTTTAAAAGTAGACTTCAGCGCGTAAATTATTATACCCTATAACTGGTCTAAAAATTTAATTATTAAGAAAATCATTTAGATTAGTCTTATGTTATTATAAATTTTTTCTGATGGGTATGCCATTAATTTAGATGAATGGCAATGTTTTAGCAGGTTAATAACCCTGGCTTTCTGTTTTTGCAGTTGTTAAGCCTGCACACTATAGTATGAACGCGGCGTTTACGATGGATATTATGTTGGAGACGCACTCAATTATATTGATCGCAAAGCTTATGAACGTTGCCATATAGCAAATTCACTCCTCCTTACCACTTTTTCCCTCTCAAAAAAAGGTCGAAAAGAGTTGTAGATTAAAAAAGTAAGTTTATAGATACAAATTTATTGTAATAAAATATCGACAAAAGAGTGGCAATAAATCTCTTAAATTTACACCAAGCCAAACATAATTTATAACATAAACTAAAATTCTAATTTCTTTGTTCTCTAATTTTACAAAAGAAATTTTTTATTTACACCCAAATTTTTAGACAAGAGTGCTAATAGAAGCAATGCCTTAGTATTATGCTCATTGCTTTTTTAAACCGTGCCTTATTTGTTTTTTTAGAAATTTGAAAACAATGGGCTGCTTTTACATCAATCAAAACGTAAACTTTTACTTATGGCGCCGAAATGGCAATGCAAAATGTCTTTAGCAACAAATATGATGTTTTTTGGGTGAGGAACATAGTTGCTCTGCGGCGACCTTCACAATCCCTGGGGTCAGAAGAAGTGGGTCTCTCCGCCAATTCCATAATATCCATTGAAATGTCGCCGCATTCTCCGGAATATTAAAGCATGCAGGCTCTACACCCCTAGCAAAAGTCAAAGGCGCACCTCTTAAATGCCCTGCCCCCTACATCTCTTGAAAGTGACGGCATACCCGTTGGCATAGCCCCTTTTAGACCTTTTGGGTATTAATCTATGAGCAATACAATACAATCTATATACAACGAATAAATATATTTAATAAAATTGCCTTAGTTCTAATTTCAAAATTTGTTTAGAAATAAGGTCAGTTTGAACCTTCTGTCATTTTTGATGTTGAAAGTCTTGATATAGTTTCAATAAAAAGTAGCTAAAATTACAACCTGCTTTAAATGTTCTCCCTTAACCCACAATCTTGTAAGTGAGGGATGTGATAAAGTTAATATATTCATAAATAATATAGAAGCAAAATATTATATTAATTTTTATTTAACGTTATTTTTTTTTACCTTTTTTTCGTGGCCTAAGGACGCTTTAAGACTTTAGACTTATTCAACAATCAAAAAATTTTAACGTTTTTCTAAAAAAATTGCCATATTATTAGCATTTTAAATAAATTTTTTGAAATAGTTTTTAAAAAATTAAAAAAAATAAAATAAAAAAAAAATTTAAAAATTTTTTAAAAGTTCTATATTTTAATTTACCCATGAAATAAATGAAGTCTGACGTCTTAACAAAAAAAATTTAAAATCAAAATTGGATTGGAGTGTCTCTGCTCTAAAAGCAAAATGGCCCATTAAATAAATTTTCAAAATTACAACAATTAATAATTAACAACATTACCTATTTACATATTTCAATATTAAAATAATTTTAAAGTTTAATAGTTTTTAAACAATGAAAAAGCGAAATGGTAATTACAAAAATGATACAAATTGGCGTCGATTTTATAAGAGAGTGCAGATTACCCAAACTTTTTTTAATTCGCCAACGGTAGGGTTGAATTTTTGTAACGCGAATGGTACAGTGGGGTCCATAGGGACCCCAATTTTAAACCTCTATAACTTTAAGAGTTTTAGAGCAGATCTATTTATTTTTGTTATTTTAAAGAAAAATACGTGCTCCTTTATTATAGACTTTAATTAATATTGCAATTTTATTTGACACAAAGTAGAAAACAATCTGAAAAATTGAAATTTTTCATCTTTCCATATTACATTAATTTATCGATAAATTAAATATATCAATATTATTGATTTAATCGTGTTTTTAGGTCGGGTAGAACATTTTATGAAAAATTTATAGAAAAAAAAATTATGAAATAAAAGATGGATTTTGGCTATTTTTTATCTTAAAAACTAGACATCTTACAAAAAAAAATATAATTTCAATCATTATTATACAATACAAACATTTTATCTACTTAAGGGTGCGTTCAGACTAATTTCATTTTTTGAAATTTGATATTAAACGCATTTTTTACAAAAAGTCGCCAATTCTGAAAGATTAAAAAAAAATTAAATTTCAAAAATTCAAAATTTTTAAAATTTAAAAAAATGAAACGAGTCTGAACGCGCCCTAATACATAAAAATTTCTAGAAAAAATAATTAAAAAATAAGGTAGCAAATATTTAAGTTTAATTTTACGTTAAGGCAATAGGTTTTCAACAATGAATTTTACCATGGGGTCCATACGGACCCAATTCAATTTCTAAATTCTAAACAAATTTTGTTATTAGACTTAGACCAAATTTTAATTGCTAGTTTTGTTTATTAAATATATATGAAAAAAGTCACAAAAATTTAGCCCATAATATATAACATTTTTAAAGATATTCAAAATTCAAGATGTGCCTCTTGTCAATAAAATAAATGTATCAAAATTATTGATTAAATAGTGTTTTTAGGTCTATCATGAAAAAAAATATTTTGAAATAAGAGCGCGTTCAGACTCAGTTCGTTTTTTTAAAAAATTTTAAAATTTCTAAAAATTTAAAAATTTTTACCTTTTGACATTGAACGCTTTTTTACAAAAAGTTGCCAATTTTGGTTATTAGCATTAAAAATGTTTTTCCGAGAGAAAAGTTTTTGAAAAATTTTGAAAAAAAAAAAAAAATAAAAATTCAAAAAATTCGAAATTTGTAAAATTTTTAAATTTTTAAAAAAAAATGAAATGAGTCTGAACGCGCCCTAAGAAATTTATTTTGTCTATTATATTCACCTTTAAAACTAGATATTTTATAAAGAATTAAAAAATTATTCATATCATTATTATACAATACAAACATTTTGTATCAGGCCCGATTCTAGCTTTTCCAATTTGGGGGGGGGGGGGGGGCAGAAAAATTTTAAAATTTTTTAAAAAAACGGACTGAGTCTGAAAGCGCCCTAATAATTTTTATCAATATTACTTATTTTTGGAAGAGGCTCTAATTTATTTATATCTATAAGGATAATCAAATTTATAAAGGGAATCTATTCTAAATAAATATCATCGGTAAAAAATCTATTATTAAAAGAATTAATAAACAAATCAATTATATTAAAAATACTTAGGGATCTAGAATTGTGCCTGTTTTATACACTCAATATGTAAAACTACAAAAATACCTAGAAAATTAGGTTGCAAGGTTTTTAAGTGAAATTGAGAGTGTGGGCTCCATTGAACCCCGAAAAAATTTCTAACTTCTAAACAATTTTTTTTATTAGACTTAGACTAAATTTTAATTACTAGTTTTATTAATATAAATTTAAGAAAAAAGTCACAAAAATTTGAACCATATAATATTTTTAAAGATATTTAAAATGTGCTGGGGTCCGTAACCTCACAGTGCTAATTGCAGGTTAAAATATTTTCTAAAATTTTTTCTCTTATTATATGTTTGTTTGACATTTTGTTTTTAGCTATTATTAGAAATTAAAATTTAATAAGATATGTCCAATAACATTTTACTGCATGGCAAAATCACCTGTAAAAAATTCAAAAAAGAGAAAAATCCACCACGATTTTGCACAAACTCATGAATTTAACAATCCTTGCTATTTTCTAAATAAAATTGATAAAATAAACTCTAAATATAATACTCATGCTTTATCTTTAAATGATATTTTATCATTGGATCGTGAAGATTATGTTAGCTCTATACATTTTAATTATTGTTTTGATATTGCCTGGCTTATTAATCAATATCCCCGAGAGCTAAGGTTATAATTTTTTTAGTCTATTTAGATTCTATTTTGTTATTTTTATTGAAATTTATTTATTAGGTTTAAACCAATCACTATTGTTCATGGAGAAAAGGGGGAACAAAAAGTAGATCTTCACAAGCAAGCCCAAACATATCAGAACATTGAGCTTGTTCAGGCCAAATTGAATATACCTTTTGGTACACATCACACAAAAATGATAATCATATCATACCAACATGGTATTAGAGTTATAATTTTAACAGCTAATATGATTTTTGATGATTGGGATGCTAAAACACAAGCAATTTGGCTTAGTCCTTTATTCAATATGTTAAGTGAAACCAGCCACAAGAATTCATATAATTTTGGAGATGATCTTGTAAATTATCTTAATGCATATGAATCAACAAAAGTTAAAAGTTAACTTTTAATATATAATTGCTTTAGCTTGGTGTGATATAATAAATAAGTACAATCTTGAAACTGCCAATGTTATGGTTGTTGGCTCTACTCCTGGTAGACATACTCAGGGCAATATTAATAAATGGGGCCATTTGAAACTTAGACAATTGCTAAATACGTATTTTGAAACTAATTTGAAAGAAGATGATAAGGACCTAATTATTGCCCAATTTTCAAGTATAGGTTCACTTGGTAGCAGCAAAGATACCTGGCTTTGTAATGAATTTCTTGACTCATTAACATCCACTAAGGTTAAAAATATAACTGGGGGATTGCACTCAAAGTCAGATATATTAAAATTGGTATAAATTTTTAAACTAATAACTTTCATTAAATGTTTATTTAGGTTTTCCCTTCTGTTTCAAATGTAAAATCAAGCTTTGAAGGATATATTGCTGGAGGTTCAATCCCATATTCAAGCCAAACTCATGCAAGACAAAAGTTTGCTATAGTATTTTCTTAGTTATTGAATGACTGAATTATAGCTCACCATATTTCAAATTGGTTTTTTAAAAATTAAGATTTTGTTTGTTATAAATTGCATTTTTCTAATTTTTGCATTTGAATATTTATCAAATTTTTTGTATCTTTACAAGTAAAATGTTTTGTTGTGGATGCTTCACTTTAATAAGTTTAAGCCACTTTTTTTTATTAATAACAATTCTAATTACCATTGTTAGTAAATTTTTTAATTTTTGAACATTCAAAATCTAATATGTAAATAAATTAATTAAATAACCTTAAAAGCAAAACACTATCCATAAATAAAATTATTAAAATTGTTGATTATAACTATTATAAAAATTTATAAATATAATTATTACCTTAAAATGAAACTTAGATATTTCATCTTTTCGATTTTTAAAGTAATAATAATGGAAAATAAACAAACTTTACACAAAAAAACATAAGAATATAAAGACAAAAGAAAAAAAACTATTCTGTTTTATACTGAACGAAATTAAGTGTGACAAGTTTATAGTATAGCAAATAATTTAATTTTCACCATATTTTATAAAAACAAATTAGCTAAACATCAGGTCTTAATTTTCAGGCTGATTGAGATTATAGTGGAAGGTTAGAAGACCATAAGGTAATTTGAGTACAAAGTAGTACCACATTCGTTTTCCTAGAAAGCCCGGACACTAAGTTTTGCATCTTGTGACCCCAGTAAAACTCTTATCATCGGGCACGGTTAAATTTATTTTATAGCGTTATGCTTTAAGAAATATGGGCGATATTAGGTATTCTCTGGCCGTCATCAATTAAGTACACTAAACCCTGAAAGTAACACAAGGCCAGCTTGCAGCACCTTAAGGTCGTCCGAAGCTATGATTTAATAACCTATATAAATTAAATTTTATTTGTTTATCGTTTTTTCTGGTCAAACTTTGTAGAATGAGGAGAGTTTAATTAAGCATTGTTACACCCTTTTTAATGATTAGGCTGTGACAAATTTCAAAATATATGAGCTAATTTATGAGATCGTATCTTAATAAGTTATGATTAATTTAACGTTTTTTTGGGTCCTTTTATACTTTGTAAATTTATGGAAAAAAAACTCAAAAAACAAATGCAAAAACAAATAATTATGAAAAAAATTATTTATATGTATCTCAACTGTTAAATTTAAATTTAACTTCAAATAATATTTTTATTTTAAACCTGTAAAAAATTGTGCTCTAAAATTGGGGTGTAACATTATCTGTATAACCTTAATATGGATGTTAGAGGATATGTCTAAATAATATCTTCTTATTCTTAAAATTGAAGTTATGATTATAACATATAAGATTAATAATCCTTATGAATATATGAGGTCGCAATATAAGTCAAGTCCATTTTTCGTTGGTCCTGGATCCGTAAAACCTTTTTTGGGCATTGGAGCTTGGGGTTTTCTAACCTGGTGCTCACAACCCCTTTGCTTTATTTGACCACTCCTGAAACCTTTAAAAACGTAATAAAATTTGGCTCTAAAATTGCTCCCCCCTCCCCTTATCAATTAGTTAGAAATCACATATTTTTTTGCTTCTAGCTTCTTCAATTTAGTGCCGACTCGAGATTCAATTTTTAGTAGTCAATCCTTATTATTTGTAATAATATATTATAATTTTTGTAAATCAAATTACAAAGTAATTATTATTTTTGCTTCCAAAGCACTTTTCATGTTCATTATTTTTATGTCGGTATTGCCTTTAATAAATCTTTGATCTAATAAGTTAAAAATTTTTTATTTTCTAAAATAAACCTATACAATAATTTTATCATGTGGATTTTGCATATTACTAATTATCATAAATTTTTACTTGCTCAAGTTGCATAATATTTTTTAAGCCACCCCCCCCCCCCCCCGTACTAAAAAAATTACCTTCTCCTACCTTTATAATTTCTCACCCTCCCCTGATTTAAATTACCTACTCCATCCTTAACACTTCTTCACCCCCTCCCCCTATATTCAGAGTTAAGATTCTACGAAAATATATTTCAATGCCCTATAAGTCAGCCAAGTGAAATTATATTAATTCAATACCAATTGAATGTCGCTACAACACAAATCTAAATTTGACAATACATACATAGTTTTTTTGGGTTAAGAGCATTGAAATTGCTTTGCTTCGACAAGGAGCGCCTTGTCGCCAATACAATATAGAAATGAAGCCCACCGGAATATTACAGCATGCAGGCTCCTCCCTGGCAAGCAGTAGTCATTACCCAGCTAAAACAATGCCCCGCCTTACATCTCTTGAAAGAGACGAATTATGCGGTAGGGCATAGCCCCTTTTAGCCCTGTCAAATACTCATTTACTGAACCCTCCAACGCCAAAGCCTAAACCCGCGTACCAAAATTTTTGATTTTGACAGATTTTACTCTAGGCACCTCAAAACGAATTATTTTACCCCCTTTTCTATTTTTCCAAATCCCTACTTCAGCTAAAAGGGGTGTCCCCGGTAGGGGACATTGGGCAATATAGGTACATAACTACCATAATCCAATACATTAGGCATTATGCTTTCAAATGAAGTGAATAATCATATAAAAAAGGCAATAACAGTATAATCATTACAATTGAGCAGTGTGAAATGAATATTAAATAAACATGTAGCGGTACATCACACTTTTTACAAAAATTTCTTGTATTTTTGCCACAATATGAGCATATTTGTTGATCACATTTTGCAATTTTATGGCCACTGTTTCTTTCTAAGCTTATCTCTGATTACGTTTGGGCATGTTTGAGGAGCAAATTTTGCGCTGAGTTCCATGATTAGTTAAATAAAGTTGGACGAATGCCCTGCGGAATTTGCAATAAGTATACAGACCCATGTTGTTTCAATAAATCCCATGCACGCAAGTAGCATTTAAACTATAGGCAAACAAGCGAAACCACCACTTTCCTGAATTCTATTTACTCATCGAATTGTTCTACGCCCCCCATGGTTGTTTTTTCGAATTACTTCTGGGCAATCGACTTGTATCTGTGCCTTTTTTCCACCGACTTTACCAATTATATCAGCCTTCTTCACCGCTTCAAGAAAATAATTATTGGAAGCGACGATATTTTTGTCATTCAATCGCATAACAGCAATGTTCTTAGCAAAAGACATTTCTCCACGATTTCCTTTTTTAAGATCTTTTAATGGGCAATTGCTGATTCGATTATTTCGAATTGTACCGGTTCCACCAGTATTTAGCGCCCTCATTTTTTTAATAATTTCAAAGCTTGTAAAGAAATTATTATAAATCGTATGGCCGTATTAGCTGGGTAGCCATGGTGCAAATTTAAAATAACAGCTTCTCCTAATCCAAATTTATTTTATAATTTTTGACTATCATATTTGCCTTGGTACGGTTCAAACTTAATTAAATAACCATTAACCGTCTGCACTCCACATTTTAAAAAACCAAAGCGGAAAGGTTTACTATGAATATGCTGTTTGCAACAATGCTTTCCAAAATATGGCAATATAGTTTCATCAATGAATATATATGATGATTGAAGAAAATTTGCTAGAAACTTTTATTTAGGAGGTTGAAAAATAATCTTTTACTGTATTTATTCGTCAGATGGCAGGATATATTTACTTGATTCATATCACTTTCAACAACTTCATATATTTAAACAAAAAATATAAAAATTAATATGGGATCAAAAGTTTCCCTGTCGTAATTCAAAATTTTTCCAATAGTTCAGTTAATATAAATGTGTTCTTTATTATAATACGGCTAATATCTTAAAGACGACAATTGAAAAAAAAGTGATCTTTAATTATGAAAATTGCAAATATATTACTTGAGATCCCCAAGAGAGGAAATTAAAAGTTTTTTTTCTATTGATCACCTTATCTCCCCAAACTAAAATTTTTAGTTATCAAGCTCTCATCAACATTTAGGTTATATAAAATGGTATGTATCCCTAATTAATTAGACACAATATTTTATCGTTTGGAATAAAAATATTATTTTCAGTTTGAACATGACATTTATTTCTTGCAATATATTATTTTTTTAATCCTTTTTGCTTTTTGGTTAACAGGTATTTTACTAGCCAGCTGGTGTACACTTCAGGGACTACGGTATAAATGTAATAAATCCCTTAGATGGCAGGTCTGGTCTCTAGAATTAGCTTATATATCTCATAGTCGAGCTGTTTTATATACACTACAACACGAACTAAATTATTAAACAGTTATATAAACTTTGTTTGGACAACTTTAATTTAAAATTTTCCAGTTTTTCAAATTATCTTGTTAGTCCATATACATTAAAATGTGTGGCCGTAATATTAATGGTTTATAATATTAGACAATTGATTTGATGATGGGCATATTTCCAATAGTTAAACTGTTAAATTTAAACTTCAAATAATATTTTCATTAAAAACCGATAATATATCGTGTCGTATTTAAGTTTGGACGCAAAATATTTTGTATTAACTAAATGCCGATGTAAGAGCTTGATATATTAATTAAAAAAATTTCCATTATTTGTGATTAAAAATATAAGTTACAAGGAATTTCAATATGCAAAAAAGATTTCTAAATTTTTTCCTTTAAGATCTGTCAATTTGGTCAAAAAAGGCCATTTCGCTATAGACGGATCTAAGGAGGCAAAGACGGAAGAAATTAAGAAAAACGAAAAACATGAGATTAGGCCATCATGGGGATGCATTCTTTTATGTTTTCATAATAATCACGTTTCTGACATAAATATTTAATGACCTGTGATATAAGATCCTGGGAGAAAATTAAATACAAATATATTAATATAAAATACCTTTCAATACTCATTGTAGTATATGAATTGAATACTAAGAATTTTCGAATTTTTGTTAGCAGTTATTACATTAAAATCGTACCAAATTATATAAAAATGGACTGAATCGAAGAACATATGGTCAATTGTTTAATATGAAGTAATAGCCGAATATAAATTTGCGTTAGGTTGTGGAGGCTGATGAAAAAGTGTCCCCTTTAGGGGACGCTGGTTAGAGGGTTAACCTAGACTACGAGCTAAAGAATTTTCGGCCGCAATGACAATATTTAAATATATTTAATTTGAGACTGATCAAAAAGTCTATAAATTTTATTTACCAATATATTAAAAAAACCTGTGGTAAAGGAGTTTCCTCCAGACCTTTTTTTCTATTATGGAATGGCATACCCGCTAGGGCTTTGCCTTTTTTAACACTATAGCAGGCCCTGCATAAATGAGATTTAACACGCACTGGTGACTTAGGTTTTAGGGCCCTTGAAAAAATGCGACCTTATCTTTTATAATTTTTCAAAATTTCTTACGAGTCCTGCTAATTTCTTAGACGACAATCGAAAAAATGGCTGAATTTGGCCAAATTGACTGATGCGACCTAGAGAATGCGTAAAAAGAAAAAATTAAATTTTTTTTTTATTATTAATCACCTGTAACTCCTATTTTTTATTCCAAATAACGAGAAATATTCTAGTTACAAGCTCTCATCAACTTTTAGGTTATACAAAACGTTATGTACCCTTACATAAATCAGACACGATATTTTATCATTTGGAATAAAAATATTATTTGCAGTTTGAACATTTATTTTTTGCAATATATTATTTTTTAAATCCTTTTTGTTTTTTTTAAGATTACATTTTTAACAGCTTGCTGGCGTACAAAGTTCAATTAGTAAAAACCATGAATTTATAATCTCTAAGATGGCAGGTCGGGTCTCTAGAATTAACTTATATATCTCATAGTTTGTCGAGCTGTGTTATATACACTAATACGACACGAATTAAAATTTTTAAACAGTTATATAAACTTTGTTTGGACAACTTTAATTTTAAAATTTTCCAGATTTGCAAATTATCTTGCAGTTGATTTAATTAAACAAACCCGGTTTATAAAGTTTGTGGCTACTCCAAAAAATCAATTACCTTTTAAATCTAAATTATACATACATGCTCCAATATTCTCTTATAAATTAAAAAAGTTTTGCTAGGTATAAATGATTTCGCCCGGTAAATATGGCTCGACTCGTTTTATTTTTAGCTCTACCTGGGCGTCACTACCAGCATTATAACTTTTTTAAAGAATTATTTGATCAGGAGCGCAAAAACAAAACCACCTTGGCACAAGCAAAATAAAAAAAAAATTAAAATCGTTATAAATATTGTTTTATTATAATTCTAAGCGATTTGAACTATAATATTAATTATAAAATAATTGTTAATTCAATTAATTTGTTAAGTTACATGATTTTTATTGTATTCATATTTCATAAATTTGTAGCACAACGACAAACGTTTCATTCAATTTAATTTTTTTTTGGTATTTTTATCATTGTTTAATACAGGTTAACAATTTTTTGAGAGTTATAAGTTAACAACAGAGATCAAACTTGCTATCTTAGGGAATATCAAATTCGTTTACCGTTTTAATCAAACTTAGTTAGTCAGTTACATACATTGAAAATTTTAGAAAAAAAGTCAAAAAATTAAAAAAGATTCAAAAAGTCAAAGACGGAAGAAACTAAAAAAAACAAAAAATATATATGAGATTCGGCCATCTTGGGGATGCATTTTTTTATGTTTGCATTCTTTTATGTTTGCATAAAATTCACGTTTCTGACATTGATATTTGTTGACCTGTGTATATAGAACGATAAATGAAACTGTCATACTCGCAGAACCTTTATATTTTATTTCCTCTATACACTATTTTTCAAAAATGGTTAACAAAAACTAGTTGTCAAAAATATTAAAAACTCGTTGTCAAACAAAAAACTTAATCTGGTGCCGAAATATCGTAAATATTGTGATTTAAAAACAACACCAGTTCTTGTGAATGACGCTCCCTAGCACCAAGTAATATCCAATTTTTGTGAGTTAGATTGTGAACATGTGGGTTAGAGTGTTAAAAAGAATATTCCGTTTGTCTATTGCATGAAAATCGACTCTGTCCAGCACAGAATTTATTTATTATTCAAACTTGGCCAAGCGGACCTATGGAACTCGAATGAGGACATTGGTTGGTGTGCCTTTTTGATTTGCAAATTCACGCAAAATAACTAAAAATTGTCAGTATTATGACTTCCAAATTCGGTCAGCATTTTATGATTCTTGTAAACGGGCCTATTTTTAGCTCTATTAACATGCATTTCATTATTATTTTTAAATAAATTTTTTAAATTTTAGATACCTCACAGGCTTTATGCACGAATGGAAATCCGAAGCTCTAGGTCGATCACGGGCCTCCCCTCATATCAAAACATATGCGAGGATAAATGCCGATGGCTCAAAGCTCAAGTGGTTTTTATTGACAAGGTATAATAAAAATATTTTTCCTTTGGTCTGAATGTTTTTATTATTATTATTACACAGGTCAACAAATATCAATATCAGAAACGTGAATTTTATGAAAACATAAAGAATGCATCCCCATGATGGCCTAATCTCATATATATTTTTATTTTTTCTTAGTTTCTTCCGTCTTTGGCTCCTTAGATCCGTCTATAACGAAAAATGGCCTTTCCGACCAAATTGACAGATCTAAATTTACTCTGAAAAGAAAAAATTTTAAAATTTTTTTTGCATATAAAAATCCCTTGTAACTTATATTTTTAATCACAAATGAAAAATTTTTTTATTATTATATCAAGCTCTTACATCGGCACTTAGTTGATACAAAATATTTCGCGTTCAAACTTAAATACGGCATGATATATTATCGGTTTTTAGTGAAAATATTATTTGAAGTTTAAATTTAACAGTTTAACTATTGTGAATATGCAAAAATAAATTTTCAATTTATATTTGTTTTTAAATCTTTTTTGGTTTTTTGACCTTTTTTCCAAAAATTTCAATGTTTATAACTGACTAACTAAGTTTGATTAGGAAAAACGGTAAACGGATATGATTTTCCTTAAGATGGCAGGTTTAATCTCTTTAGTTAACTCATAACTCTCAAAAAATTGTTGACCTGTGTTTTAATACAGGTCAACAAAAATGACATTTGAAAATAGAAAATTAGGTTGATACCTATTCCGTTTACCTATTCTTTTCCCTTCGGCTATCTAAGGTCACAACGAAAATGGCCAATGACTAATTTTGCGACTTCGAGTTTTCCTAAAGGGAAAAATTTAAAAGAATTTTTTTCTTGCATGTTAAAATCACTTGTAAGTGTAACTTATATTTTTTATCTCAAATAATGAGTAATGATATTATCAAGTACTTCAAGCTTTTACATCAATATTACAGAATGTTTGGCACAATGTAATAGGACACAAATTGTCGGTTTTGAAATAAAAATATTATTTGAAGTTTGAATTAAACAGTATAGCTGTTTTAAACAAAATAATGTTTTTTAATATTTTTTGTTTTTGAACTTTTTGTTTTTTTTAACATTTTTTAAAAAAAAATTAATGTTTGTAGCTGACTTACTTGATAAAACGGATTTAAAAATCCCAACAATGGCTGTGGTCTCTCATGTTAGCTTATAGGTATTACATGTTGACCAGTGTAATTTAAATATTTATTATCATATTTAAATTATTACCGTTTTGTTTTAATCGAAAATTATTTAAAAGTTTGTTAGAAATTACATTTTTGAATGGTAAAAATAGGATTTTATCAAATTTAAAAAAATTCTATAACAACTCCATTGGTAAAAATCTAAAATTATAAGTTTTGACCATTAATATTAATTTTTTAAGATTAATATGAATGTCAAAAAATCACATGTATTTTAATTATTTTTTATGTATATAACTTGTTTCAACTTTAATTCAAATCCAAAAAAGTATTTAAAAGGTTTGGGCATGTATTTTGAAATTGAAAACTTAATTTATTGAGGCTCCTTTTGAACCGTATGATTTTAAAATTATTTTTGGGCATTATTTTGCCTATCTAAATTAAAACAATTTATTCAATGATCAATGTTATTAATTTTTTATTCGGAATTTTTTAGGCGGATCATTCTAATCAATTGACCTTTAATTAGGATATATCAATCTTTTTGTTGCCTTTCTCGCATTAAACGTGTAAAAGATAATGAATTACTAATATTAATAAAAAATCTGTTTAAGTTTTTTACATCTCTTTTAAATATTAACCAGAAAACGTTTTTCAAATGACACCGAGATGTTAATTTTGAATTTATGTAAATCAAACGACTTACATAACACAGGTCAACAAATTTTTGAGATTTATTAGCTAACTACGGAGATCAAACCTGCCATCTTGATTTTCAAATTCGTTTATTGTTTTTACAAATCAAAATTAGTTAGTCAGCTATAAACATTAAACATTTTAGAAATGTCAAAAAAAAACAAAAAAGATTCATAAACAAATATAAATTTTTTTTTGCATATTCACAACAATTAAACTGTTACATTCAAACTTCAAATAATATTTTTATAAAAAACCGATAATATATCGTGTCGTAATTAAGTTTGGACGCAAAATATTCTGTATTATGTTGATGTAAGAGCTTGATATATTAAAAATTTTATTTGAGATGATAAATATAAGTTTCAAGAAATTTTTATATGAAAGAAAGATTCCTATATTTCTCTTTAGAGGGCATGAGGTCAAAAAATCTGTTACTATGGCCAATTTTTTTGTGGACGGATCTAAGGAGCCGAAGGCGGGAGAAACTACGAAAAACGGGAAATATACATGAAATAAAGCCATCATGGGGATGCATGCTTTTATGTTTTCATAAACTTATTTTTTGTAACTTTGATATAGACCTCTATAATTATACTATTAACACGTTTATTTAATAATATTTTTTTTTAATTTTAATTGTTGTTTGACCGCGCCTCCTCTCGACCACAAGAAAAATTTAGGTATGACGTCAATCTACGGAATATTAAAACATATTTTTCATACGTTTAACCCGTAATGGAAGCAAATAAATAAGTTAATTTGGTATGTGTAATGCAATGTCAAGGTCTCCTTTATTTCTTTGAAATATGGCAGTCAAATTTTTGATACTTAAAGCTACGTAACAGACTTAAAATATAACATATAAGCGCATTCAACCTATGCCTCTCATAAATCAGAATTTAGCATATCCTCCCGTTTTTATTTTAACTTGGATTAAATACATTTTTTGTGATACGCATTGTTATTTGTTTTATTAAATTTATTGCATTTTTTAAATTACATTTTTTATATTCCAAATATACGACATGTTATATATCTCAAATATGACATTTTTAGTTTTTGTAAAAGAAAAACTGTTTAAGCTTAAAATTGTGAATTATTGCAATTGATACATAAAACATCAGTAAGTTCCTTTAAGTTAATAATATTTAACAAGACTTCAAAAAATCGGCAGAACCTTTTTTTGTCTAAATTGGCTATAAATTTAGAGCTTAAATTATTATGGTTTAAATACAATAAATTTACATTTATTATAGCGCCAATCTCTCTAAAGCCGCTTGGGGCACGTTGGAAAAGAAGGGTACGCAGCTCGCAATCCGCTCTTACGAATTGGGAGTTTTGTTTTTGCCACCATCCGGAGATTATCCCAATAATTCTGCTCCCTATTTTCCACTCATGGTGAAAACGAAAAACGGCCCTGAATATTCCAAAATACCAGCTCCGCTATTTTATTTGCCCTACGATTATCCGCTCACCAAATACGGACCTCGTGAAACACCTTGGCTAGTTGACGTCGAATACAATGACAAGGATTGCCTTGGACGGACTTGGCCACCCAACTTTTAATATAAATAATTTAGTAGAAAATTCGATTAATATTCAATTTATACATATTAATGTATTGAATTAATAAATAAGTTTAAAAAAGAAATAATATATGAAGTTTGGCTTTTTCTTTTTGATAAATTAATTTATAAATTTAATACTTTAAAAAATATAAAATGAATACTATTTTAAGTAGACTAAATTTAGTTATGTATCAAAATCATTTAATCATAACATACTATTTAAAAATAAAACATAAACTTAATTTTGTATTTTTTTTTTTTGGCACAGGTAGCAAAAGTTCCGATTAAAATGGTTATATCTATTATTAACTTAAATTGCAAAATACTTACTTTTATTAATGATAGTATTTGTTAAATGAACAATTAACAAATAATAATTTATTTCTAAATTTTATCTCTTGTTTTTATTTAAATTTATTCCTTCCTTCCTTCCTTCCTTCCTTCGTTATAAATAATACATTATATAAAATATAATCAAATTTAAAAACATGTAAAATTATTTGTAATATTCAATTTTATATGTGTATTTTAGAAATATATCAAAATTAGTACATCAAAATAAATGGTTAATATAATTCATTTTTGTGACATTTTTTATATAAAAGGTAAGCTGAGAACATAATTATTATCAATATAAACAAATTTTTATACTAAAAAAAATATTTGTTTATATTTGAAAATCGTTAAATGATTTATTGATGCGTTTCATGTTGTTGGGATTTGTTTGATCGGAATATTGTGAGTTTGGAATTTGGGTTTGTGTTAACATGGTATTATGATAGAGACCGACAATTTTAGTTTCGGTGTATTGGAACATATCCCCGAGATAGGGGTCACTAATTGATCTCGTTATTTCTAGAGTTTAAAATATGGTTTTAAGATATGTGTCAATTTTGAGTACGACTGATAAGGAATCTAAATTGCTATTAACGCATTTTTATTTGTTAAAGGTAATTCTGAGTGTAACCAAACACCTTTCCATGAAAACCTTTTTGAATACAATGTCACTTTTACATCAACCGTAAAATATTACATTAAGCGCTTTATAAAAATGTGTCCCAATTCAATTCTTTGTTATGGTGTAGTAAATGTTTTGTTAAAAGGACCGGCTATATACTTTAAACAAAAAAATTCCCTTACTTCTCTTTTTCAGAAAAATAGATTTTATTTTAAATATTTTATAAACAGGAAGTCACAACAAACGCATTAGCTTTTTTGAGGTGTAGTTTAACATTATCAAAATTTCATGAAAAATAATAATATATAAATTTAATTTTTTTAAGCAATAAAATCCCTCTTTGCAAATATTGTATTTGAAATAGGATAAAAGAAATTGGTCTTGAAAATAGCAATTCAAACTTTAATAAAATTTCAATTTGCCTATATTCAAGCGCCATTTTAACATTAATTTAAGTAGGGTGGCCTAACCCATGATTTGCATTTACGTTAACTATTTATACATCAACTAAATTTCAAAAATGTATTTAAATTTATATTTGTTTGCTCAGCAATCTATAGGTTCTAATTCGGAAATGTGTAGGTCACCAGATCCCATACTATACCAATCGCGGATTTATTAAACTCATCTCCTCGACCACATACATAAGGACAGGAGAGATTACATGTGTAGGAATTAAAAACGATAAATCATCCCGTGTGAGTTTTTAAAGGTCTAAAAATTGAAACACCAAAACTGACAACGGCATTACAAGGTTATTTCAATCTTTGGCCCTTTTCTTATAATTTTTAATGGCTATATTCTTATAGTTGTTGTAATCTAGACTTAGTAACATTCTATAACAACTTGCCATAGGCGAGGCATTGTCCGAATTTTTATAGAAGTCTGAGGTGTTTTAAAGGAATATAATAAAATCAAGGCCATTTTTGATGAGGAAATTCATTAAAATTCGTGCTAATTTATTAACAACATTGTTATTAACTAAACTTGTCATTTTTTTAAAAAAATTCATTTGTTTAATGGCAATGAGATATTGCCTTACCTGTTTTGAAACATCTTTATATTGTCATTTAAAATTAAAATGTCCAATAACTAAAAACAACCAGGTATATTTTTGTTAAACGACCTAAATTGGTATTTTAGAATATCTTGTAAACCTAAATTTTTTCTTATAAATCAATTAACTTGATGAGTTATCAAATATAAACAATGCACTTGAATAGCTACCATTACCTGAAGCTGACAGAATAAATAGATTTAAATGTTACTTGATTTTTCTTGTGCCCTCCATGATGGCCCTTGTCTATGGGTGAGTTTGTTTGGTCCATTCACTATCCTTTTAGCCAACACGGGGCTTTCACTTCTCTCTGGTGACGATTCGGTCTGAACTACAAAGGAAAATGAACGGTAAGCGGAGCCCTCGCGCGATGCCTCAGAGGTGGCGGGGAATCCGTCGCGAGTCACTGCCGTTGTTAATAGGTAATCCTGATCGGATGAGTGACCCGGTCCAACTCGGCCATAACTGCCACCTATGTAGTCGGAGTTGAACAACTCACTCGGTGTTAAAATTGATGGGTCGGAAGAGGTGTCCTCTGACCCGTTCGATATCGATATTAATGGTATACTATGCTTCATAGTAGCCATATCGGTGTAACTATATTGTTGTGGATGTTGTAGCTGTTGTTGTAAACTAGTACCCCTACCGCTAAACCTATTTTGACGGCTTAAACTCGGCCGGGGAGAGTTAAGCGAAACTGAATGTCGTCCATTACTACTTAATAACGTCGCACTTTCCTTGGGGAATGATATGGCATTGTTGGTGCTGTTATTACTTACACATTGATAATAATGGTAGTACGGTGATAAATGATGCGTCATTAGCTCTGTCAGGGTCGTTCGGTCAGGTCTAGAAGGGTTAAACGTAGAAGAAGGATAGTTGGCTTCTTCTTGCACCGTTGAAGTTGAAATCAGACCCCGACTGCTATCGTCACCAATATCATCGCAGTATTCCATGTAATCCGGTGGTCTACGTCCTTTTCGCAAATTCCGTTCATATGTCGATACTTGCTGCTATTATCATTATTTTGACTTAAAGTGGTGCTCTCTTGCAAATTGCGGGAGTTTTGCGCACCGCGATAATTCAATCCCACATTCCCGTTAGGAGGAAGTAGTTTAATCTGCGTTGGGTTTGAAACATGAGGGATGCCTCCGTTTTGAGTCTTAGCCATGAGTAGGCGGCGAGTGGCTATATCCTCTAGCCTTGCTCGAGCCGTGGGATATTCCTTTAGGACTTCCCATAGATCGTCCTTCGAAAGTGAAAATAGCTCCGAATATCCTACTGACCGGACTGATGCAGTCCTTCGATTCCCGTATGGACCCATGTTTAGTACCGAAATCTCCCCGAAATAACTTCCGGCACGCAGGATTAAAAGCACGGTGTGATTATCCTCGCCTCCTATGATTTCGAGGATGCCCGTGTTCACGATATACATTTCCTTACCAACCTCACCTTGATGTACATACATATTTTAAAGGGTTTTAACATTTATTATTTTTTTAAATTAAATGTGTTTCTATTATTAGCGCAACTGTTTAACAAGTAGGCTGCGAGGCCAGTCTGTCATTAAGGGCAACCCATGTAGCGATGCTAAAGGGCGACAGTTAATTTATAAAAGATATTAGGAATTAGCTAAAATATTTGAAAAAATGCTAGCTTAATGGGCCTGGAAACAGTTTAATTAGGGGCGCTTATTAGCCACGGACCGGCTATGGAAGGAGGATGACACTCTTACAAGAATGTTGGCCTTTCGAGGGCAGTGTTAGACTTAGATTACAACGGTAAAAAGGATTATACCGTACCCTTTAATTAGCTTATAATAGGGTTTCCTTAAAGAAAACAACTAATACTATACATTATTTGATTTTTATTAGAAATTTTAATTTTTTTTTGTAATTGTGATAACGTTGTACGAATTTTATTAGTTATAAAATTGGTAAACAAGGCTTGCTGCACTTTACAATTCCACAACTCTGTTTTAAATAAAACAATGTTTAAAATTTTTTCTTAAAATACAAAAAATTAAATTTTAATAGGAAAGCGTTAAGAGTCCTACGTCGCAATTTTTAAATTACGCCACTTGTCTCAATGGTCAGGCTTGTATTGTTCTGCATATTAAAACTAATTGTAATCTTAATTTCTAAACTATGGGCGGGTTTTTGTAATTCCCGCGAGTTATTAAAAATAAAATAATTTAACTTATATAACACTTACATCATTTATCACCAAAAAACAAAAAGATTCAACTCATTACACCTATTTTTTTTGCATATTTAAATATCTTTTTTCTCAATACTTAGTTGACAGATTAATTTTAAAATATTACATATCAAAGAACACACGTGTAACTTTACTATTTGCATTGGCAATCTTTAATTATATCTATACCAACTTTCTCAAAGTCGCCCAGTTCCGGGCTTCACTGTGAGAAATGTGGGAAAACATTGAATTTAGGTGGATAATGAGATGATGTATTGCTCTCCCAAGGCCACTCTCACCATTATTAGATAACAACCGGCGACAAAGAAGGCCATTACAACTTGACAAACGAGGAGAGAACCAAACTAAACCAAAAAAAAAACACCAAAATTAATAACGAGTCTGTGGAAACTTCTTAATTTTGTCACACATCTATTTATTATTTCATTCTTTACATATTTGCCGACACCACAAGTAGTACTTTAGACAATGTGATAACACATTAAATATTTTTGGGGGAAGCTTAATAATTTTGATAACTTAAATTTATTGCTAAGCTAATTTGAGTAAATGTCGAGGTGTCGAATGGAGTTACGGCAAACTATTCATTTTTATATAATGTATGGCAAAAAAACTAATCCACAGAACTGATCCTAATGCCCAATCGTCGTTTGGTTCCGATGCTGAGCCTTTGTTAATTTTTTGAGAGTTATGAGTTAACTACAAACAAACCTGCCATCTTAGGGAATGTCAATTCCGTTTACTGTTTTTCCTAATCAAACTTAGTTAGTCAGTTATAAACATTGAAAATTAAAGAAAAAAAAGGTTAAAAACCAAAATAGATTCAAAAACAAAAACAATGCGAAAAAGGATTTTTAAATTTTTTCTTTTTAGGGTATAGATCTGTCAATTTGGTCAAAAATGGCCATTTTTCGTTATAGATGGATCTAAGGAGCCAACCGAAGAATTCAAGAAAAACGAAAAACATATATGAGATTAGGCCATCATGGGGATGCATTCTTTTATGTTTTCATAAAATTCACGTTTCTGACACGAATATTTGTTGACCTGTGATATGTATGTGCAGTTAGGCTCACATAAGTTCCGGATTATTATCCTTTACATATCTTGGGTAAATCTTAAGATTTTAAGCGAGCTTTCCCTTGTCCGTACACATATCTCAATGCTTATTAAATTAAAATCAGGGAGGATTTTAACTGAAAAAGGTCAATAAATTTTTGTACATAGTAAGTGGCAGTTGGTACGATAAGATTATTTTGGACACTAATATATTCGATTTTTGTAACTTTAATAGTTTTACAACTCTAAATGTTGGAAGGGCTGTGTTCTATTTTATAAATTAACAAAATTTATTTTTTTTTTTTAATTTTTTTTGTCAAAAACCATATTTTTTATGTTTAAAATTTAGATTAGTAATTTTGTTAAATACATTTTGTACAACCCAAAAATGTTTAAATTTTGTCATTAAAAGTTTAACTCCTACAAGATTCTGTTAAATTCTTTTTTTACTTACTTAAAACTAAATCATCTAGTCCCGAGCTCACAACTAATTTGAGATAAGTTTTTAAATCTGTTATGTCCCTTTTATATGTCAAGGTAGATTAGAACCCTGATGTATAGATCTCCTGGCCGGTTAAAGTCCCCTTTACTGTTTTATCGCCTTCCCAATAGTTAGCAAAAATACATGTATTCATTTTAAATCTCCTCTGTTTCCCCAAAGAGCTGATTTGACAGGATAAATGACATTTTTTTGTGACCTTTTAACAAGAGCTTAAACCTCGTCTTTTAGTTTATCGTGCAGACGAAAAGCTTTGACAGTGTAAATTCAGTTGACAGGTCAGTGATGAGGTAATTGTTTTAAACAACAACTGTGCCATTCCCTAGCAATCACAATTAAATACCTTTTAACCAGCGTATCAAGTTATACAGTGTAAAGATTTTCCCATCTAAATCCAACAAACTCCTTTGGATTCCACGACAGGGCAATTAACTCATATAAATTAATAAATATTGCACTCATTTTATGCCCTATACGCTATCGTCACTTTGAGAGAACCTTAAATGGCACTTTTAATTGTATAAGGTATACATACAGTGAATGTAGCCGGCCTTTACAGTTTGAAAATGATCATTAAAGCGTTTTTAATTACACAACGATTAAGTTGGGATCAAGCCCATTTAAAGAATTTTTAAAGAGGGGGAAGGTTAGCTCTAGAAATTAAAACTAAAAAAAATCTCCAAAAGGTATGTTACTATGTTTAGAGATATATAAAACTATCAAAAATAGATTTATTTACCGTACCTTTGATGCAAACATAATCTCCGGGCGAAAACAAGACCGATTTGAGTTTCAAAACGAGCTGTCTCAGGAATCCAGCTTCGGTGTTTTGAAAAATCTCGACTCTCCGTAGCGTCTCCAGGTGCACGTAAATTGCCATTTCGGCTTTCAATTTGGTGGGTAAGCTATTTAAGATCTCATTCTCTTGGGATGATTTTTTGGACATGCGTGAGTAGTTGAGCCATTTGCACACTTTAACGCGAAATTTTTTGGGTACGTTTTGCTTGCGCATGTAAGTTTTAATTACGTCCATTTGAGCTGTAATTTGGAGATTAATAATTTATATCATTACTAGTGGAGCAATAAAATTTTAAAAAATAAACTTTGGGTAATTACGGGCCTTCGTATAAAAAGCCCACCTGACCTAACGTCAAAGCCGGGACTTAATTAAATGACTAAAAGGTATCCAGGTGGGGAGGGGGGCAAACTTAGTGCATCCAATTATATTGTATTATTCACTTATAAAAACCCCATAGTTTAGCCTGGAATAAAGGTAACTCCTTTTGTATAAAATATATTTTTCATTAAAAAAATATCCCAAAATATTCGATCAAAATCATAACCTGACTGCTTAACAGAAGAATTTTTTTATGTAACATTCGGCACGTAGTATAGATATCAGTGCAAAAATGATTTAATTGATAAGGTTAAAAATAAGCTTAACAACTCACACCCAGAATTATGCGTGATGATTCTGCCAGGCATAAATTAAGGATAAAGAAAATCCTCATGTAAAAGATATAATCTATTTATGGCATTACAGAATTCATAAACAGTTTTGCGGGTTAAGGTCACGGCACATCGTGAAACAACCTTGCGTTCTTGTAAGCGCCCCTGAATAATATTTTGGCTAAAAATAAACTTTTAATTTGACCTTCGCAGTTGGTATATTTTTTTCAGTTTATTGCGAGATATCATAAACGGATGAAAAACATTATTAATAATGGTAGGAGTCCTGACAAAAGATAAGTTTAATTGAGAATTGATCCTGTCTGGTGGATCTGAGCTTAAACATTAGAATTGCTCTCGAGAGGGTAATAATGAAAATGATGGCGAGTAACGAAAACAAAAACAAGCTCATTAATTTCCAAGAACTTAAGTAGTATCGAATGATTTGCGCCAAAAACATTAAAACAAACCTATCTAACTGCAACCAATTAAAACAGTTGGGCGTTGCAAGTATGGAGAACCGAACCTTCCTTATAAATACAACTTCCAAAATTAATAAAATTTTTCGCTTTTTTGATCAAATTGTGATAATGCAATTTCCTCGTGATACAATTGTATGAGATGACGCAAATAGAATTCTAGGTATACGACTTGCATTAAATAATCTCACGCCAAGAACATTTCTTTGTCATCACAACGGTGTGTTTTTATTTTAAATTAAAAATTAATTAGATGACTTGTTTGACAAATAAGGTCATCAAGTCAGGTTATTAATTTTTACTCAAGACAATCTAAATGCTGCCACACAGGAATTTCAATAACGTATTCGCTTTTTATGCAAAAGAATTTTGGACTTAATTTAATATATAATTAAGGGAAAATGAAAGGTATATATAAACCAAATTAAATGTACTAATTATTCAGTGTAGCGCACCACGACCTCTTATTCAAATGGGAAAGAGAAAGGAAATTTTTGAAAAGCGCAACTAGTTGTGACCGAGATAGGAATATCAAAAGGTTTTTAAAAAGTTCTATCTACTCGGCAGTTTATAGGTAGCCACTCCCGATATGGCAGATATTAGTCTAGAATTACACTTTAAAATTACAAGTCTTCGATAAATTAAGCCATCAATTCATTGTCAATAATTATGCCATCTAGTTAACTTCAAGACTTTTTTCTCAAAAGCGAATATTTTTTATGAGAAACAGGCTGATGCCATATATTTTTTACACTATGGTGTAACTCGATGCTTTCGTAATAAAACATCATTTGTTTATGTAAACTTATATACTTTGGTATTCCCTATCGCGGGTCCTGACCGAAGATATCAGGTTAGAAACTTGCCCGAGCATGTACGCGAAGAGGATGAGACCTAGGATGATTTGAATTATGGTCAGAATGTACTCCCCGTTCGACCGAGGTTTAGGCATATCCCCAATCGTAGTAAGGGCCAGGGTGCTCCAGTAAAATGATTTGAGGTAGGCCGTCGCCGGCTCCGAGTGGTACGAGGTGTAATTGGACCGTTGTTGTTTGTGATACAAAAAGCTTGACCTATCGGTATCGTAATAGACGTAAGGTCTCAAGTGATAATGCAAATTATTGGCATCGGAACTTTCACTATTGGATGGCGTAGATGCGTTTTGACTATGAGTCGAGTTGTAATTAAAACTGCCGTAGGTCTTGTCAGAATTGGACACATAGTTGTATAAATGGTTCCCTAAATGTGGTTCGATTATAGTTATAGATTCGTTTTTCCGGATAGGTATGTCGAAATTCAGGGCATACGAAACGCAATACACCAAACAGGAGTTCCAATGGAAAATAACGAGCAAGCTATGGAGCAGAACTAGCGTACGAAAGATGTTGGGATAATTTGCGTTACATTCCGTCCGGTCTACGAATTGCCAAAATTGAATAATTTTAACGAGCCTAAATATACGGAGGAAGGAGTTGTATCCCAGGGAGAGGTACAGAATATCGAGTGGGAGAATGGCAAGGCAATCCAGGTAAAACGAGGTATCGTTCAAGTGTCGCTGCTTTATCCGGGCTAAATTGTGTTGCAAGACACCTTCCTTAAAATATCCCACGCGAAAACCGAAAGCGATATCGAGCACGTAAATCAGGTCGGCCGTATAATCAAGGGTAAACCATTTTTTTCGGTTATGATCGGCAATTTCGTCAAAGGCATACCTGTATGGGATGACCCATAAGTTGTAAAGGAAGGCCGCGACTACGGCAAATGACCAGTAATAAGTAGATTGCCCCGTAGGGTCAAACACTAGTGCTCTACTCCCTTGACCCTTTTTACGAAGCTCTGTGAAGTTGGTTTTTGAGCTTAGTAGGCTTCTTTCGCTGTGCTCGCGAAAGCCATAATTTAAACCACCGGAAAGAGTTGAACTGCCGCTTGTCGATAAGGATGAAGTCAGGAAGGGAGTATTATTATTATTATTGGTATCTAATTCGTCGCAGGGCGTCGTAATTGATTCGTTACCCGAAGCTCTTCGCTTTAAACTTGTGTCTGCCATTGTTGTATCCTTCATTTAGTTTGCTTGTTTGTCTGATTCTGAACGGGATGCCGTTCAGATTTTAATATAAATTATCGTTCCAGTAGGTCTGGCTGTATCAAGGGAAAAAAACAATTATTTGTTGACGATTATAATCTAAAATTAATTAAAAAATAGATATTTGAATCGGTGTATAACAATTAATTGAATCACATTTCCCAACAAATTTTTTTCTGATTAAACAACAAATCGGGTATTCCCTAATGACATTCATTAAGTAGAGATAATATAAAGGATTTTTGTTTATATAGGTTTGATTACTAAAAAACAAAAAAGATTGATAAAGAGTCATATTTCATTACGATTTAATTATATTTGATAGACCTATAATTGATTTAAGAATGGACTTTTTAAAATAGGTGCTTAGAAATTTAGATTCCTAAAACATTAAGTGTTGCCCTTCAAAAATTTTATCTTTGGTCGAGTTTTAATGGCTCTACTATTAGCTTAAAAGTTTTAAAAATATACTGGGCTTTTAGGACATATTATAAAAACTCAAACAAGCTCAGAATTATCTACCAAACTGTCACATATAGATGGGATTAAATAAAACTTTATGTGTGTGAATTTTGAAGGAATATTAATCATAATAAACCAAAAAACTGTCTTGAAGTAAAGAAAAAAAATATTATAACTATTGTAAACTGTTTTTTTTTCAGTGTGACATATACTAAGATAAATGTATGTACCAAATTTTCCTTTCAAATTTTGCACACAAAATTACAGAAATTGTCCAGTTTTTCTCATTATTTTATGTGTTTTTTTTCAGGAGGGAGGAGCTATGGGATTTTAAAATGGTAATTATTTTTTGTAGCTAGTTGTTGTTTGATCGAGTCCGACTAACTTAGATTAAAATGTCATGGGCGCGCCATTTTTTTAATTAAGAAATTTTGTGGGAAATAATTTTCTGTGAGACATAAAAAAAAGAGTGGAAGAAGGAAATGTAACACGAGCAAAAAATGATCGCATTTTTTTAAAAACTAATTTTAGTCTTTTTTTAACTCAAAAAAAAAATTAAAACTTATGGAAGAATATTTCAAGATATGACTTTATCCATCTTAAAATTTAAATTAAATTTATTTGGTACATAATCAACATTTTTGAGATGGGGATTAACTACGTTATGAATTCGTAGGCGGCTTTGGATTTTTTGGTGGCAAAAGAAAATTAAATTTTTTTAATTATAATTAAAAACAAAATACGAGGAGCCAAAGCCATGCCCTTTTTCATTATATAATTTAAAACTCAGAAAAAAATTAAATTATATCTTTAATGATTTTTTTGTGCTATAGGACACGGCATACGCTAAGCATTTCTTACAAAGTACAATCGATATAGTGTTGCTGCAAGACTAGCGATCCCAGGCAAAACGTAAGGATAGGTCATTAAATTTTTGGGAATTATTAGCTAATTACAGATATCAAATCTGCCATCTTAGGGATTTTAAAATCCGTTTCCCCCTTTTACTAATCAAAAGTAAATCAGCTTTAAACATTGAAATTTTAGAAAAAATGTTAAAAAAAAACAAAAAAAAAATCAAAAACAAAAATATGCATATTCACAACAGCTGAACTGTTAAATTTGAACTTAAAAAATATTTTTATTAAAAACCGATAATATATCGTGTCGTATTCAAATTTGGACGCGAAATATTCTGTTTTATCTAAATGGTAATATAAGAGCTTGATATAATAAAAAAATTTATTTCTCATTATTTGAGATAATAAAATTAAGTTACAAGGAATATTTATATAAAAAAAAGGTTCTTAAATTTTTTTAGGGTATTCTCGAGGTCGCAAAATCTGTTGATATGGACGGATTTAAGTAGCCGAAGGCGAAAGAAACTACGAAAAGCGAAAAATATATTTGAGATAAGGCCATCATGGGGATGCACATACTTATATTTTCTTACATTGATATTTGTGACCTATGTGAATAAGGGCATCAGTAAAATGGCCATACTTTAAAAGTTAACTTATTAGTTTTATATATTCTTATGCAAAAGTATTTAACTATTTATTATAATATTTTGCAAATTTAAAGAAAAAATGAACATGTTTGTTACACTTAAATATAAATATTACGATGATTTATAAATAAATAAAATCTGTGGTTGTTAAATAATACAATAATCGACCACATTGGTGTTCAGTTTGGGATTTAGCCTTTCATACTAACATCTATATCTCTTTTATTTTTCCTATATTTTTTCCGTTTAATAGGTTAGCAATTTATTAACTGTCAAAATTCGTGAGAACGCCTAAAGTAAAATTTTCAACAAGCTTAGGACCTAAAATTAAAACATTTGAAATTTAATTTACATTATGTAATTGTTTAAATGTTATCTAATTAATTGACTGCATTTTAATAAAAATTTTGCTAAACAGGTCACCTATTATTTCTCAGCTTAATCGTTTGCTCACAACTTTTTCTATTTTTGATTTTATTAATGTTAAGCTCGTTTTTGTAATGATTGAATTTTCAAAAAAGTCTGATATGTAAATGCACTTTAAATTGGTTGGACCAAATTACAAAGGACAGATCTGAAACTAAAGATCTCGTTTAAAAAAGTCGTAATTAAGAAAAGACCTTCAATATTCAAAAATATATTTAGAATATATGTGATGATAGGATATTTGTTAACGTTCTCAAATGAAGGACCGATATAATAAGGATGGATTTTAAATTCAAAAACATTTAATAGAATAATTTTGCAATTATGAAAATCTACTATTAATCACTTTAGTAAATTGGGCAACATAATCTATATTCAACTGAGTAAATGGACGAATGTAACCAATGCAGGATTAAATAAAATGGTGTAGGCGTTTTCTTTGAAAATTGTTAATCCAAAAAAAAATAGAGGAAACAATAAAAACATTTGTTCGAAACGGCATTTCTTTAAAAAGGTTAAGGTGTCATTTACATATCTAAATCTGGGGTCTCCTACTTATGTTCAGAACTAAGGGGCGTTATAGCCCATACGGCCTGGATTCTTTTAAATTGGGCAAAACATTAAGGAAAATAAACACAAAAGCTCGGCAGACTTTCAACTTAAATCAAGTGATTTACACCCTTGTGTCTAATTAGGTTATTCAGTAGAAAACTGTATATTTATGTACACGAAGCCCATTCGTCCCATCGGTGAGACCTGGTGGACATGTAATAATTATCTACAATTACTTAATAATTTTAAATGATGGGTTTGAGGTTGCAAGTTTATTAACGTGGCTTTTACGGGCGATTTTAGAGTAAATCTCAAACTTTGCTGGGCTTTTTGTTTTTGCATTGATATCTAGTTGACGTAGTGGAATAAGGTGGCACTGCCCAAGCCCATATTACATTTGGAATATTCAAACACATAATGATTTTACAGAATTTTTTATTTGCATAGTTAGAAGGACATTCAATAAGACCGACGGGTAAAACGATCGTTATCAAAAATATATATTCTTTATCAAGTGCTTATTATAAATGAATGGGTCAAAAATACAAAAAAATGGTTTTTAACGGTATTAAAATTTAAGCAAAACTTATTAGTATCAACCTAAAAAACCAGGGGCCTTACCTCGTATGTGAATTCCTAATTTTAGGCAAAAATTGTTTTTGATTTTCGGTATGAATTTAGACGTACTACCTAAAGGTACATTCTTCCTTATCATAAAACCTTATAGGTCTCATACAAATTTCTTAAATGTAAAACAAGGGTTAATTTTATATACATGTAATCTGGGACAAATTAATTTGTAATTTTCTTCTTACCATTATAAAGACATTCCCGTCGTCGGAAAGTTGCGCATTAGTAAGTCATTACGATTTTATGTAGTACGGACGTACTAAACAAAATTTAAAATTTAAGTAAGCCGTTGTCAACCTCAAATAAATGCTAAGAAGGGGTATGCCCGAATCTAACAAACGAGGGGCACTCGAAGGGCAGAAAACGAGCATGCGCTCCGAAACGGTCCGCATCTAAGCCGGAGGCGAGAAAAACCACGACGCAAATTGCCGTGGTTTTTTTTGGATTGATTTTTTAATGCCATCCTCATCGTTATCATATTTTTAAATCTGAAATTCTTAAAATTCATAGAAATATGTCCAACAAGCAAAATAAAATAACAAGCTTATTAGTCAACTTCTATCTATATAAGCTGTTCTGAACATTGAATGTATAAATTTATCAATAATTTTTTTTCTTTAGCTCATTGGTCATTTACCCCACAATAACTTTGTTGGAAGAAAGAAAAATCTTGAGAAAATTGATTTTATTTTGTTCATAAATCAAATTATTATTATAAAAAAGGACTAGTTGGCTGATTTACCATATGGACATGCTTAGTTAACTTAAGTTTTTCACTGATTAAATTTTAAGGCCCGGCCTGTAACAATTTAATGGACTTTGTCAGCGTATAAAAGTTACATCCTGGCTTGGTTTATAAAGAAATTTTTGAAATCCGGTTGGTTCTAGTTGGTTTTTTTTTTCAAATATACAGCCCAATCCGTTTCAACTCTTTTGGTTTGGCCAAAGGCGAAGCTGGCTTACGGTTAAAATATTGAAAATTATAATATGTCAAATTAAAGACTTGAAAATTTATCAAGTATCTATTAACTTATATATAAAAAATTTTTTTTTGAACAATTCAACATAATTATTAAAATTTAATTGTTTTGTAATTAAATAGAAAAATTAAATGTTAATATGAATAATTTAAAATGAAAATTGTTATAATAATTTCGAAAATCCTGTCAACTACTCTTATGTCGGCACAGCTGATCCTAAGCAGGTGGCAGGAGGCAAACCTCGTGACAATTTTTTGCCAATCGTCGGCAGATCTCCCCTCCCCCCCCCACCCCCACCTCTCCTTCCTCCTAGTACAATATTAAATTTTTTTATGCCTGGCAAGATTTTTTTTTAGCTCTAACCCATTTTAGAAAACTCTGGTACGGGTTGTATGGGTATGTTGAGATTATAATTTAAAATTTTTCTTAAATTAAAGGTGCATTCAATCATGAAATATAATCTTTAATTAATTGATCAGATAAAAATAGGGGATAAAAAAATATTGTAATTTGATCTTAGTTAAATAGTTATAACGTACGCAGAATAATATATTTTTCATTTAATTATAATTTTACGCGATATATTAAAATTTTTAACGATTGATTGGATAATAGATAGGTGGGCAACAAAGTGAGAATGCCGATTGAGTTACAGTATACAACTAGCCACAAACTAATAAACAGCTAAAAAAGTCCCCAGATAGTCTTTTTTACCGATTAACTCTAGCCTGAGAATTAAATTGGCTTAGACATATTTTTATAAAAAATTTTGGGTCGGGCTTGAATAGACACAATTTATTTATATCATCAATTATATACATAGTTATCTCTATATATTAAGGTGTATATAAATAAAATTAAGATCACTTAGTAGCCCTCCAGCTTAATATATTAGACTTAATTTTTGAGCCTACGCCTAAAATAAACTGACAGGTCATAGGGGTATAGGGGTACTAAAACATCTGAAGGTCAAAAGGTGCACATATTCCCAATTAATACTATAGCGAGGTTATACAATTTTGTAAAAATAAATACCTGAAATTAGAATTATTACACCTTCGATTCATACGAAATGAATAGACATTCACAAACTTTGAGTATGATTTAATGAGCATTAAACTTTAATATTCTCATCATGGTGAGTAGATTATGAGTGGTCTAAAATTTTTGAGGTCCCACAGATCATAAATGAGTTTTACCTTGAATTTTAAATTAAATAAAACGAAAAGACTAAAATACAAAAATTTAAAGTGCAGCCTTTCCAAGCTTCAAGGCTTAGGGCGGATTAAAAATATTGGTTATTTTGGGTAGTGAGAGTTAATAAATATATATATCAAGTGGGGAACGTAATGTAAAAAAAATAGTGGTTTGAATAAAAGAAAATCTGTAATTAAGACGCGACCGACGCAATTTAATTTAAAACTTCTTATATTACGGATAAGGATTAGATATTTTTGAATATCATTATTCATTAATATAAATGTAATTTCTTGAAACTAGATTGACGCCGAAAAATAAATTATAGTATAGTAAATTTTAACAAATTTTTGTCGAGGGCGCGTTTTGTAATGGGATGGATTTGGGAAAATCAATAACAGGGATGACGATAGACTCAATGGAAGGAGTATTAAATAACAATTTAAGGCTGGTTTCGTGTCAATTTTATCGACTTTGCATGTGATAAAGGGTAAGTAATATTTAGGTGTAAATTTCAGAGTTGACTCAAAATTATGTCATAAACAATCCTAATTGCCGTGCTATTGCTCTACCTGCGCCAATGTAGACCTCTCGTTTAAGTAACTTTCAAAATGAAATGATTGACAAAAATATTCTACATCGTGAACTCAACATTTTGAAGGCCGGGTCAACAAATATATATTTTTTTTAAATATGATATATTTGCGTTCATTACCACTTAACGTGCTAGGCTTATTTGTGGTTTATTATGCTATTTTAAGGCAACTTAAAATCACCCCTTTCAACGTTTATTTTAAACTTAGGCTGACGGGCCGAAGTAGTCACAGATTAAAAATTTAAATTAACTGCCTAGATTGATAAGATTAAAGGAATGTAGATAAGGGCACGTGCAAAGTGAGTTTTTATTTTCATGAAATTTTGAAAATTCTGAAAATTTCAAAAATTTATTTTTTTTCAAAATTTTTTCAAAAATTTTTTATTTCAGAAAAAGCATTTTATGTGCATATATTAAATTTGGCAACATTTGAAATTTTGCGTTTTATTACAAAAGGGTGCATTCAGACTCGTTTCATTTTTTTTGAAAAATTTAAAAATTTTTAAAAATTTCGAATTTTTTAAATTTTTATTTTTTTTAAAAATTTTTTAAAAACTTTTTTCTCATAAAAACATTTTAAATGCTAATAACTAAAATTGGCAACTTTTTGTAAAAAAGCGTTCAATGTCAAAAGGTAAAAATTTTAAAATTTTTCAAAAAAATAAACTGAGTCTGAACGCGCCCAAATATAATTTTTCAAAATTTTGAAAATTTCACGAAAATAAAAACTCACTTTGCACGTGCCCTAAGTAAAATAGAGATGAAGTAGCAAAACGCGTTTGAACTGTTAATATAATAAACAAAAGTTCTAGTTTCGTGAGCATTAAATACCCAAATTGAAAAATAAAAATGCCTTAGGGGAGAGCAGGGCGAGGTGACGAATGGGGCGAAGTGATTTTTTCAAATATTTTGGGCACTGTAAAATTAAATTGGTTGAAATTGGGTTCTAAAATATGTTTTGATAAGCATAACCTAAAAAAAAATTCTAAAAAACCTCTTATTAAAAAAATATGGTAAATAAACTGTTTTTTGGGCACTTTTCATCGAAAAAACTTTTTTTTGTTTTTTCGCTTGGTCAAAATATCAATAAAATAAATAACTAAAATAGGTTTTTTGTATAAAAAAAAGTGTTTAACTATTCTATATGTTAAGCCTCCTAAAAACGCCAAATTACTTGTAATATATTGATTTTAAATATCAAAGAGGGTGTGGGGCGATGTGGTTGGGGGTGAGGTGGTTTTTATTTTTATCAGCTGTTTATTATTATGAGAAATTACAAGCGAAAAACGTGATTACCAAACGAAAATGTTATACAATTAGCTTTAAAGGATTTAAAAACCGGCGATAATACAAATATTGGGCAATAATACAAATATTGCCCAAATATCTAAAAAGTAATCTATTTTAAGAAGAAAATTAAGGCTGTTGCTAATAAGAACTATAATTATATTTTTTTTCCTAAAATAGATAAGGGTTTAGTTGAATATATACTAGAAGCTGCAAGATTGTACCATAGTTAAGCCCAAAAGATATTTTTATGTTTATTTTATAAAGTGTTGTAAATTACATAACTAAGCTTGCTTACTCTTATGCTGTTTATTTAAATAAAAAAATTCCTAATAATTGGATAAAGTATGAAAGAACTGGTAAAGATTGGTTTAACCTGTTTTTCAAAAGAAACAAGGAAGTTTTTTTAAGGCTTCCTGAAGCCACAAACAAGTCTTGCCTGAGCTTGCAAAAATCACAGAAGATAAACAAATTAATCCTGAAAATATCTTGGAATGCTGATGAGACTAAACTGACCACAGTTCAATGTCCAAGAAAAATTAGCCCTTAGAGGTGCTAAACAGGTAGGATACCTAACTTGAAAGACGAGTTTGTAATTGCTCCAACCTATTGTTAACAAGCCTAAGAAAAGGAGAAACTTAAAAATCAAAAATCTTATAAATAAATATTTATCATAATATATGTTTTAATTATCTTTTGTAATAAAAATGTCCAATAACCCGTTATATATTATTTCTTGTTTATTATAAACTAATTTTTTTAACCAACCATCTCGCCCCCTTTATACACCACTTCACCCCGTAGTTGGGGCGAAGTGGCGGAAAAATATGATTTTTTTGACTCGAAATATCTATTAAAATATATTAGTTTAAATTAAGGTTGTATATGATTTAAATACAGTTTTAAAATACCTATCTTTTGAGATATACCATGATTGAATAGATCATTTTAAAAAGAGTCAGATCAAATATTGAAAAAACAACCATCTCGCCCCGCTCTCCCCTACTTCAAATTTTTGTATAAAATTTTGGAATACTAAAATTGTGCGGGCAATAAAGGTTATTAATGAAATGACGTTATATTTAAATGGGCCGGAAGTGCTAGGGTGAAAATTTTTTAACACGGATGTGGTCCGTAACCCCGGTTCTCAATCTTTATAACTCAAAGATAATTAAAACTGTGGAATTCGTTAATTTATTATTTAAAAGAAGAATACGTGGACTTTTATTATAACTAAACATAAACTTCAACATTATGAGGACAGCGAATTTTATTTAACACAGAGAACAAATAAATCGGAAAAACACAAAGATTCATGAATAAAATTATTATGTTTAAAATTAATTTTATAAGGAAAATTAATTCATATCATTTATATACAATGCACACCTTTTATATACCTATTAAGATAAAAATATTAAGAAATAAAATTTAAAATATATGGTTGTAATTTTTCAAATTTAAATTTTTATTTAGGCTAATTCATGGTTTTCACCCTTAACCATGTCGGTTCCGTGGAGACCCCAATAAAACTTCTAATTTTTAAAGAAATAGTTATTAGACATAGAGCAAATTTTTACTAGTTTATTTATTTATTTTAAAGTTACAAAATTGAATCATAAGTTAAAGATAAATACTTTTCTGAAATTTAAACGCGGTTTAAAAAAATTGGAAGCATTAGAATAAAAACTAAAACCTGGATTGTTACAACGAGTAAATTCTTAACAGCATATCGTTCATGTTGTTTTTTGTTGTTGTTCTGTAATCAATAGCTTAGTAAGTCAAATTTGTTAAATGATATGATTGTTAAATTTTCGAAATCACATTTATTTAAAACTAATAGAGTTAGACAAAATTGAATAACATATTTGAAATCCTTATAAAATTTCACATGAAAAAACTATCATTTAAATATAATACGTAAATTGCAAAGCGTTTTTACTATTCGTTGTAAATTAATTCGTGTAAATGACTATTCGGTTAAAATAAACTCGTGTAAAATTTTACACGAGTTCATTTTACACCGAATAGACCTGCCGAGTAGATTGCCATACAAGGGCCAACAAACTAATCTTTCTTAAAAAGATTTTTATCTTAATTTTGGAGCTCAATAACGACAGAATGGGAGATTTAGAGTATATAGAGCTAATATGGCCTTGCTAAATAAAAATAACTTCGCAGGATGCTGTATGCGATTAAAAAAATATATATTACCGGGAAAGAACACTTTGCGTCGAATAAAAAGTATGAATGTATGGATGAGCGAATTTTCGCGGTAAGATATGTGAGGTATGTGCATTGAAGATCAAAGTCGTGATCCGAAAGTTTTCTCAGCCCGGGGTCGGCCTTTTCGTAGGCTGGCTGGGCCTTAGAAAAAAAGAGTTATGGACCAAACCTATTTTTTAATTCTCATACCTTATTTTGTTTAACATTAATTAAAAATGAATTTATTAATACGCAAGTCAACAAATATCAATGGCACAACCGTGAATTTTATGAAAACATAAAAGAATTTATCCACATGATGGCCTTATCTCTTATATATATTTCGTTTTTCTTAATTTTTTTCGGCCTTGGCTCCTTACATCCATCCATATCAAAAAAATCGCCATTTTTGACCAAATTGACAGATCGAAAAGAAAAAATTTAAGATTTTTTTTATATAAAAATCTCTTGTAACTTATCAGACAATAATAAGTAAAATTTAGTATAACAAGCTCTTACATCATCATTTAGATAATACAAATTTCGCGTCCAAACTTAAATACGACACGGTATATTATCGGTTTTTGATAAAAGTTTAATTTGAAATTTGAACTTAACAGTTTAGCTGTTGTAAAGGCTGCAGCTAGTAGCAAAAAAAGTTTGGACAAAAAAAATCGCTCGCATTTAAATAACGTTGAGGCGGCTTGTGTGAAAATAAATTTAAAAAAATTAAAATTTTTTGAAAATAATTTTGTTTTAAAAAATGTTTTGTTAGGCATATCCTAAAACGACCAAAAAACCTAAATTCTTTAAATTTTTTTTATTTTAGAAATATTTTTTTACAATTTTGAAAAAAGCATTAGCCGCAGCCAAATATGCAAAAAAAAATTCAATTTATTTTTGTTTTTAAATGTTTTTTGTTTTTTTTGCCATTTTTCCTAAATTTTTCAATGTTTATAGCTGAGTAATTAAGTTTGATTAGAAAAAACGGTAAACGGATTTTAAAATTCCTAACATAGCAGGTTTAACCCGCGTAGTTAGGTCACAACTCTCAAAAATTTGTTGACCTGTGTAATACAATGACGGGTATTATTTTTACACCTGATATTTATTAATAATTTTATGGCAAAAATGATATGGTTTGCAATATAAAACTTTCGAGCCATTGTAAATGAGCCGGGCGGGACCTTAAAAAATATAACGGGCGGGCGGGGCCGGATTACGGCTTGGTTTTAACTATTATATACATACCCCGGTAAATCTCAATTTTTAGAAATTTAGTTATATAGTTAATTTTATAATTAATCATTTCTATTATATATCTCATAAATTCAAACTTAAAAAACCTAGAAAAAGAACTTAATATCTTTTAATTATTTTTTAAAATTCATATAATGGCAATTTACCTAGTGGAAATTTTTTATAATTTTTTGTAATAGTAACATCAATTGATAAATTTATGCTAAATATTTTTTTACGCTTAACATTTTTAAAAATAAATTTCTTTAAATGGTTAACTTTTTACTTTAAATTCTTGTTATAAATGTAATCATTAACCCCTACCCTGCATTAATGTAACTTCTGTACGGATATAACAGCGGGTTGAGTAATTATTTTGCAACTTTTAAAATAGGATAAGGTTAATTTAATGGCAATTTATAGAAATGTTTTACCTATACATATTACATAGGTCAACAATTATTAGGAGTTATGAGCTAACTACAGAGATCAAACCTGCCATCTTAGGGATTTTCTCGATTACCATTTTTTTTATTCAAAATTAGTAGGTCAGTTAAAAACTTTATAAATTTTAGAAAAAATGTCAAAAAAACTACAAATAAAATTTATAAACAAATAAAAAAGTACATCTTATTGCATATTCACAAGAGCTAAACTGCTACATTCAAACTTAAAATAATATTTTTAAAACAGATAATATACCGTGTTGTTTATAAATTTGGAAGCGAAATATTATCAAAATGCTAATGTAAGAGCTTGTATAAAAAAAAATTTATTTATCATTTTTTATTTAAAAAAAATTCTTGAATTTTTTCTTTTTGGGTTATATTCGAGGTCGCATTTGTTAATTGGTCAAAAAAGGCTATTTGATATGAATGGATCGAAGCCGAAGGCGGAATACTACGAAAAACGGAATATGAGATAAGGCCATCATGGATATGTATGCTTATGTTTTCATATTATTACCTCTAACAATGATATTTGTTGACCTGTGTTATAAACATTTTTATGACTATTATTACAATTATAAAAAACGATGCACTGTAAAAAATTATTTTTAAGGGTTTATAAAATTTTAATTCTAACGGGAATACATTTTTTTATCTATATATAAGTTAAAATATATGCTGCATAATGAAAATAAAAGACTATTTAGCTCTGATTCTTTTCTTGTTGCAAGTGGTTAAAAATTGGGGAACTAAAATAACTCTCTGTGTAACTCTTTATAAAATGGTGGCAAATTAACCCGCGATTGGATGAGTGTTGATCTGGGAATAAACTTTTAAACTAGCGAACTAGAATGTTCAAAACTTTATGATTATTTAAGTTAAATGTTTTTTTATTTAAAATAATTTTTTTTATTGAAAATGTATTTTAAGCATATTTATTATTAAAGTGAATTTGGGTGTCCTCTGATCCTACAATATATTAAAACATATCATATCACGTTGCTTTATAAATGTTAAATTTGCAAATAAAAATAATATTCCGTGCTAGTGATGGATCTAAGCCCCAGCATTTTCCAAAATATTTTTTTAGCAAGCAAACAAAAAAATCTTAAAATTTTATGATTAGTTTTTATTTCGATAAATTTATTAAAAATTTTTTTTTAAAATTGTATTTTAAAACTTTAATGTTTTATAAACCCACTACAACTTTTTGAAAATTATTTAGTATTTTATTCTAAATTAAATAAAAATTTTGTAAAAATTTAATATGATAATATTGTAGATATAAACTATCACAGAAATAAAAATTCATGTAAATTTGTATGAGCTTTAGGTTTATTAAGAAATTTTTTTCTCACCATAGCCCTAAGGTAACCATAACTTAACCTCAGCCAAACGTTAAGCCAGCTCTAATTAAAATATAACCTAATCTAACTCTATTTTATACTTGATAGGTTTATGTCTTAATATAATTTGTTTTGTACAAATGGGTCTACCAATCTGATAACGTCGTCGTTACGACCACCGCATGTTATATGCAATTCGTATTCTAGCGACACCAAATTGGCACGACGTTTTTAGCCTAAAATTAAATAACATTTATGAAAACATTTAACTTATTTACTATTGTCATTTCTTTATCATGCCAGCACTATATACTAGCATATTTACCCGGCCTATTTCCAGTTGATTATTGTGAAGTTGGTAAAGAAACCGACAAATGCAAAGTATTTAGTTTATGGATATTCTTAGTTGTTCTTTACTTATATTATTTTAAAAATCGATCGTGGTAAAAAATAAGGTATTTGTTGGGCTTTGCATTCTTTTATAATTTTTTTAACAACTAAAATATTTAAATTTGGAGTAGAACGATCAGCAAATTAATGCAGATTGTTTTTCTCCTCACCTTGTATTCTTATAAAAATTGAATGAACTGACACTATAGTCTGTTTAGCTTAATATTTAGTAAATTTAGAAATGATTAAATGAATAAATTTTTTTAGACTTAAAATTTACTACACCATCACAAATGTGGGGTGTCAAAATTCATTTTATAACTTGTCTTGCTCTTAGTCAAGCAAAGTAAACATGATTTAAACATAATTTTGTATGAATAAATTTTTTGGCTTTTTAGCATTTTACTAAGTAAGATTAAGAGGGTACTAAGTAAAATATAAGCATTGCAATCTTGGGTGCCCTAAAAATACTTAATGTTTTATAGATGAACGAGGACATATGTATTTTATTCTATGTTGACCTTATAGTGCAATTTTGTTTTTTTTAAATTAAATAATAGGAAAAAAAGGCATTCAAATCAATTTTGTAGTTTTGTTATATCTAAATTAACTTTTACTACCTCATACTGATAGAGCTAAATCAAGAGTTAGACTTTCAGAAAAGCACTCCCATTTTTGAGTCAAAAATGTTTAAGTTTTAAATTTTACAAAAAAATATAATATATGTGAAACTTAAATTAATTTAGTGTATAAAATAATTTTATTTACTTGGTTTTTAATATTTCAGTCTATTATTGATGCTAATTATACTATACATACATTTAAACAAAAAATGAAACCATTTAAATTTGGTTTTATGTTATTTTTATAAATTCATCTACATATTAAATAATATGTATTTTTTTTCATTTTTAAAAATTGCATTTTTGGTGCAGATAAAAATAATTAAAAAAAATTTCTAATGCTTTATGTGTAAAAAGAGAGAGAGATCTGTGTTTTAGGATATTGTAAGTGGCAATAAAAAATAAAGGTAGATTAATTTTTTTTGAACATAATTGGATTAACAATCCATTTAAGCAAATTATTAGATTTTTTTTTTATATTATTTTTTATTTTTATATTTTTTAAATTTGGTGTCCCATAAAATTTAGTTGACTCAATATTTTAAAGATATTTGCTAATATTTTTGACAAATTAATTATAAAAATATTTTTGAAAAAAATCTAAATAAAATGTATTTTATAATGTTTCAATTTTGAAATTTAAAACACTTTTTTCTTATCCTTAAACCCAATGTTAGAATGATTGTGTAATAAACATATAAGAATAAAAAATTTTTAATATAATAATTATATTTTCTAATTTATTGCCATCCAGTGTTTTTTTAGGCTTATTTATAAAGTGAACAAGCATGTTTAGTTACATTTTTAGATTTCCTATTGGGCCGTGATATTTCTGTCCCGCCCGCTCAACATATTTTTGAGGCCCGCCCAAAATTTGGGCTGTATTTTAGGCCCTGCCCAAATTAACAAATACGGCTCGAAAATTTTATAACAAGCTAATAATTATTTGCTTTAATATCATGAATAAATTACCGTGTGTAGAAAAAAATTCCTCCATCGTGAAATAATAAATTTTTGTTCTTATAAACAAAATTTAAAAAAATGAGAAAAATAGGATCGGGCCATAATTTTTTTTCATATGTCACGCCGGTTCTAAATTTCGGCCCCGGTGGGCTCTCTGGTCCCGATTTGAATCTCAAACCCAAATCATTTTTTTAATTATTTAGTCTATAAGGCAATTGTGCTTAATATACCAGTGTCTGAAATACTTAAATGATAAATTAATTAACATTGTTTGAAATTATAAGTCAAATATATTTTATTATTCTTATAAGTCGTGCAGGGTTGGAAAAAAATACCAAAAAATTTTGTTCATTTTTCCCCCCAAACACAAAAAAAAGAAGGGGGGCAAATAAAAGCAAAATAAAAAAACTAAAACTTTCTAAAAAAAAAAAAAAAAACCCACAAAAGTAAAAAAACACACAAAAAATTCTTTTTTTTTTTTATAAATTTTTAAAAAGTTGGGTGGGTGGTTTTTTTTTTTAATTTTTTTTGTTTTTTTTTTTAAAGGGGTTTTTTTTTTTTCCCTTTTTTTTAAGGTTTTTTTTTTTTTTGGTTTGAAAAAAAAAAAAAAAAAAAAAAAGATTGACCTACCTTGATAAATTGAGTGTAATATTCCTAAACTTTTAAGTTTCGTTGGTCGACTAAACATGAAAGGAGGAAAGGCCAATGCAAAAGTCATAATAAAATTATGCATCGTCACGTCACATTAATAGATTTAATATTTAGGATGCTATTATATTTTTATAAAGGTGTAGAGAGGTTGTTTACCTGAATACACAGGTTGTCTTTGTTTAGTATAATGTTACTACGAATTAACCTCTTTTTTTTTCATTTTGCTCTTCCCTTTTTATTGCTCAGATCATTTCCTCATTACGACATCTTTTTTAGGGCGCGTTCAGACTCATTTAATTTGAACCTTTTGACATTGAACGCATTTTAACAAAAAGTCGCTAACGTTTGTATTTAGCATTTAAATAGTTTTTTTGAAAAAAAATTTTGCTAAGATTTTTAAAAATTTCAAATTTTGAAAATTTAAAAAAAAAGATTAAATGTGTCTCAACGCGCCCTTATATAATCCTTACTATTTTTATTTTCAACCCAATCGATCGAATTTATATAGGAATTTAAATTTTTGGAATTTGAGTTTATACTTCAAAAAGTTTTAGCATTTTTATAATATTTTCATACAATTGGTGCAATTGCTTTAAGTATATTTTAAAATATATATTATTCTTATTTAAACCCCTGCAAACTTAGTTAAAAATCATTTTAACATGTCTCTTACGAAAATTCTACTATTAAAAAATTTTCCAACCCTGAACCTTTATTTAAAGAAATTTTAAAACTTCGTAAAAAAACTAATAAGATTTTGATAAATTGGGGACGAAGAAGGGGCGCTATATAGAATGAGGATAAAAGAGCAAAGTCGAGGCCCGCTTGCACGGTCCGTTGTCGGCCCGCCCGAAAAATGGGATGGGCTTGAATAAGAAAACAGTACATAGTACTAAAAATCATAAATATATTAAAACGTGGAGATTACTTGTATACTCTCTATACTATAGACAAAATAAAAGCAAAAAATTTATGAAATAGGTCATGTAGTCCTGGCTTGTTTTAAACTAGTGAGAATATCTACATTAAAAATTTTTTTTTATATTAAGTTTTTACTATTCCCTATTGACTTTATATTTGCAGTCTGAAATACCGGTGTTTGTGAACGCGTTGGACTCGGAAAAAACCGTTCTACCATATGAATATAACAAGTTTATATCTTCCATTTGACTTATAAGTTTTATGTAGGGCTTTATTTACGCAAATGTTGACCATTTTTATCTGCTAGAGATAATTTAAACAAATTAGGTTTTAGTAAAAAATATTTGTTAGTAAAAGTTATATTTTTTTTTAATGATTTTTATATGAACTTTATTTTTTAACTATCCAAAACACTTTTTTACTGAAAAACATATATTGGACTAAAACAACCCATATATTTGTTTAGCTTTGAGAGCCAACAGTTAATAAATTTTATTTATTTGAAGACGCTAATTATTTTTGATTAATTAATTTTATTTTTGTAGATTTGATTTTTGTGTTGCTGATGATCGGAAATCACCATCTGAAAATTTGGGGCAGGTGTTTTTGGGTGATCGAATAAAACCATCGCCCTATGAGGTAACTCATTGTTATTTTTTTATAATGTTAATATCTCACAAAAATCAACAACGTTCAGGAACCAAAATAAATCTTACGTAATTACTTTGCCTTATTTTAGGTCTCCTTTCTACAAGATGTTCCTTATAGACAAGTCTGTACTAAAAAGTATACGTCTGGAAGGAAAGCTGATTCGGACAAGTTGGATTTCTTGCGGAAAAGAATTAAACAAGATTACCAGCAACATTGGTTATTTTTGGATTATAATCTTTTTATTTGGTTTATATCTATTTTTTAATACATTATTATTATTATTATTATTTTTATTTTTATTTTATTTTATTATTATTATTATTATTATTATTATTATTATTATTATTATTATTATTATTATTATTATTATTATTATTATTATTATTATTATTATTATTATTATTATTATTATTATTATTATTATTATTATTATTATTATTATTATTATTATTATTATTATTATTATTATTATTATTATTATTATTATTATTATTATTATTATTATTATTATTATTATTATTATTATTATTATTATTATTATTATTATTATAATACATATTGAAAATTTTAATTACGGTCGGGTTAATATTTGTACGATAGGAGAATAATTAGTGCTTTTTTTTATCTTCGTTTACCGTTTTTTCAGTCTCGTCCAAAAACTGATTTTAAATTTTTGATAGATTTACAAATATTTTTTTTAATTTGCTTAAACCATTATTGTTTGATTAAGACTGCTGATCGAAGCTTATTTTTGACAATTTTAAATAAAATTTGACAAATCAAATGTTTTCTTTTTTAATTTTCAGCAAAATTCTGTGGGTGAAATTTAATTTTCAAACTTATCAAAATTGACTCTTACAGCGCATTTTTTGTATTTCAGAACGATATAACAATGGCTTTTTGACCATTTATCGATCGTCAAACGATTTTAATATTAGGACTTATAATAAAACATGTCAACATATATTTATGTCAGAAACGAGATTATTAGGAAAACATAAAAGAATGCATCCCCAAGATGGCCTAATCTCATATATGTTTTTCGTTTTTCTTAATTTCTTCCGTCTTTGGCTCCTTAGATCCGTCTATAACGAAAAATGGCCTTTTTTGGTCAAATTGACAGATCTAAATATACCCTAAAAAGAAAAAATTTAAAAATCTTTTTTGCATATAAAAATATCTTGTAGCTTATATTTTTAATCACAAATAATGGAAAATTTTTTTTATTAATAAATCAAGCTCTTACATCGGCATTTAGATAATATAAAATATTTCGCGTCCAAACTTAAATACGACACGATATATTATCGGTTTTTAATGAAAATATTATTTGAAGTTTAAATTTAACAGTTTAACTATTGTAAATATGCAAAAAATTTCGATTTATTTTTGTTTTTGAATCTTTTTTGGTTTTTTAACCTTTTTTTTCTAAAATTTTAAATGTTTACAACTGACTAACTAAGTTTGATTAGGAAAACGGTAAGCGGATTTGATATTCCCTAAGATGTCTTAAAAAATTGTTGACCTATGTAATATTAATACTTTTTTTTTTTAATTTTATAACATATTCGTTAGTATTGTTTTTACACTATATAAATCAAATAATTGTAACCTTTTCAAACCAATATATTGCTTTTTAAGTTATAATCATAACTTGCAGAGCCAAACTGTACCGTTTACAATATAAAAAATATCTGTTAAAATATATTTATATTGTAAATGGAAAAATGATTAAATTAACGCACTTGTTTGCATTATTTTACTACTATATAAACATTGTGTACGCCGGCGCTATAACGTCACGATTTATTGTTTTAATGGCCATTTTTAGCTAGTGGGAGGGGCGCTTAACATATAATTTTGTAAAAAAAACAGTTTGTAGCTAGTATTAAAACTTTTTTGTTGGAACAACATAACAATGGTTTGTTGGAATAATTTTTAATATTAAAAATAATGTTTGATAGCTATTTCGTTGAATTATCTTTGGCAAAAAATACCAAAAAGTGAAGGTGTGTGTCATTTCTTTCGGAGGTAATTTTTTTAATTAAACATTTAACGACTATATAAAATTTGTAACATAAGGTTCGATAAAATAAACCTCGTTTCGTTGCGCATAAAAGTCCTTAAGGGGTTTTGCGACTTTGATACTCAAAAACAATTATCCTACGAATCTATTTTTTATCTATTTTAATTAAATTGGGTAGACTCTTAAATATTAGTATAATATTAAAAAAATGCAATGAGAATCTTGCGAAATTCTATGTTGACCCGAAATTTTTGTAATTATACAGGCCCACTCCTGATTATAATTATTCAAAACATTGTACTATTACTTTATTTCGTGTGCTGTTTTTGAAATATTTAAATATTTTATATGAAATTCATTAAATTACTAAAACTTTTGATTAAATATGCAGGCTAAACAAAAATAAGGGAAAAAAGTTGTTGTCGTGTTATCAATATGTATTAATTATGTCGAACTTTTTTTAGAATTGTTTAATCATCTCTGTCTCGCTAAAACTCGATCTATTTAACAAATTTAAAATTTTATCATATTAACCTTTTATTAAATCTTTTTATAAACATTTTGGGCTGACCCATCGCATTAAATTTGATAATATTAATCGCCTTTGCTGAGGGTCCCATACTAATCTAGAAACAATAATTTAATAACTGATTTTAAAAACAACTTTAGAGGCAGATAGATAAACCGGTATTTGTTTATTTGCAAGAATCCTAAAGGCTAAAATTAAGTATAATATCATGACTCTAGCATGGTTCTTTTTTTCTATGTATAGCATTTTTCTCAAAACAGTTCCCTTCTTTAAGCTAACATCCTTTGAGTAAAAGACAGAACTATTTATTATCCTTAGACGAAAACTTCTATTTTAGGCTTTGTTGCAAATTATAATAAATGGAGTAATGACATAAATTTTATTTCAGGATTATCGACAATTTACCCTTTCTTTGGTGTTACACTACCAAAACTTTGGAGTATTGTAGCCGAAGCTTCCCTGTTGGGTTCTTTTCCGGCGAACTTACGATGGATAAAGACGAAATCTTTGCAAAATATAATCTAAACGTTAATATTTTATTTTATCTATGTCATTATAATCCTACTATTGTTGATAACAATTTGGACTTTTTTTCTTTGTATATTTCCTATTTTTTCACTTATTGCTTAGCTTACATTAACATAAATAAATTTTCTTTAATATTATATCAAATTTTTATCAATTGGTGTTTTTGTGTTGCATTGTTATATTTATATTATATAGCCAGCCGATATAAAGCCCAACACCTACTACGTTTTTAATTTCCTCAAAATAGTCGTTACTTATAATCCTACCTATCAAGGTTCTTATGCCGGGAAGCGAGGGCGCGTTATTAGTGCTAAAATCATACCGTTTAGGTTAACCTTTTTTTCTCATATGATGAATTTTATTAATATCAAAAATTACTTAAGTGTCGAGAAAGAGGAAGAGTTTCAGCATTGTTTCTCACTCAGACCGACGAAATTTAAAGTAAAGGTAACTAATTTAATCAAAACCACTATTGTTTTTTTGCACCTATGTTTTTTAAATTTAATTCTAAGCCTTATAAACATAGAAAATTTATGACTTAATTGTAAATCCTAATAGCCATATTGAAAAAAAATATATAATGAATTAACTAGAGTTGTCATTCTCTAAGAAAATTTTTTTTTTTAATTTAAATGAGGAAACAATTTTTCATTTATAACCTTTGATGCGAATAAAATGGAAAATAAAAAGCATAATAACTAATGAAATTTGACATTTTAAAGGTGGTTACAAAAAAATTCTATTGGGATCTTTCGCATTATATCAAATCTTTATCGATAACTATTGAAAAACTAAAAAAAACAAATTAAAAAGGGATGAAAACAAAGTTTTATACTCGTTTGTTTTCAAATAATTCTGGCCTTTCTTTGATATTTGTCGAAAGGTGTATTGGGTTTTGCTATAAAGATTGATTTGTATTTATGAAAAGTTTGAGTTTTATACAATGATTAGCTCCCTAATAAACACATTTTCTTTGGGCCTATACTTATATAATATTTTTAATCTGTGTGTAATATAATGAGAATTCATTATCCTAAACCCTCGTTTAATTTTAGTTTCAAAGATCCGAGTAAAGTTTTGAAAGACGGTAACGATGGGTTACCTGAACCTCTTGTCATACCTGAGAAACTCAGCGGAGAATTTGAAATACCCTATTCATATGCCGTATCTTTTGATGTAAGATGATAATTTTGCAGTTTTGTTGTATTTATATACTTAAGCTATTGAAGATATTTTGAAAAATTACCTGACTTTATAATTAGTTTTAAATCGAAGAATGGAGAGAGAGTCTTTGGTTTTGTAGTATTAAAATTTCTTTTATTATATATTTATAAAAATTTCTAAAGGTGAATGAAAATATTAAATGGTCATCAAGGTGGGATTACGTGATGTACGCCATGCCTCAAGCTAACATCCAATGGTTTAGGTAAAAAAACACTATACTACGTTGTGCTTTTTTATTGAAAAAATTGAGAATTTAATTTACTATTTGTAGTTTTTTAATTTTACTTTATTATTCACCTCGAGAATCATACTGTGTAATAACATTATTATTTTGCAATTTTTTCCATTATATATTTTTGCATTGTTATATGGAATAAATTTAAATGTAACAGCATTATGAATGCGCTGGTTATAATCCTTTTCTTATCCGGTATGGTGGGAATGATTTTGGTTCGAACACTAAGACGCGATATTGCCCGTTATAACCAAATCGATGCGGTATGTTTTATATTTACAAAAAAATACATCAATAAGAAATCTGTTTTTCTGGATTTAAGCCTTTGCCTAAATATTTATAAAAATTTGTTAGACTCTTTATAAAAGGATTATTTTACTTATTAAAATCATTAAAATATATTAAATGTATAATTCATTTTTTTAGGAAGACATACAAGAAGAATACGGGTGGAAGTTAGTGCATGGTGACGTTTTTAGACCACCCAGGAAGGGGCTTCTTTTATCCGTATTGCTTGGGTCTGGCACGCAAATTATGTTGATGGCACTTATTACCTTAGGTACACTTGTATTATACCCATTTTTTTTATCTTTATCGATAATGGCTTGAGTTAATTTAATTTTTTGTTTCTATATATATTTACCTGCTCATCGCAGTCAATACTTTCACAGCAATACCTGGTTTAAATGGCATATTCTGCTATATTTTTAATCCGCTTGTTACCAAAGTGGGCAAGTTAAATTAAAAAAAATAACAATATTACATAGTTACATTTATATTTTTTATAGAACATAAGGTTAATATCTCATCACTCAAAAAGAATCAAGCTATAGCTGATAGTTAGATAAATATTTATGAATTTGTTTAAGTTTATCGCATATATTTAGTTGATTATTAAACAATTTCTCTTAAGGCAATATTTATGGTAGATATTACACAGGTCAACAATTTTTTGAGAGTTATGAGTTAACTACAGAGATCAAACCTGCCATCTTTGGGAATATCAAATCCGTTTACCGTTTTTCCTAATCAAACTTAGTTAGTCAGGTATAAACATTGAAAATTTTAGAAAAAAATGTCAAAAAAACAAAAAAGATTTAAAAACAAAAATAAATTGAAATTTTATTTTTGCATATTCACACAAGGTAAACTGTTAAATTCAAACTTCAAATAATATATTCATTAAAAACCGATAATATATTTTTAAGTTTGGACGCGAAATATTTTGTATTATCTTAATGCCGATGTAAGAGCTTGATATATTGATAAAATTTATTTTCCATTATTTGTGATTAAAATTAAGTTACAAGGAATTTTTATAAGCAAAGTAGATTTTTATATTTTGTCCTCTTAGGTTATATTTAGATCTGTGAATTTGGTCAAAAAAGACCATTTTTCGTTATAGACGGATCTAAGGAGCCAAAGACGGAAGAAAATAAGAAAAACGAAAAGTATATATGAGATTAGGCCATCATGGGGTTGAATTCTTTTATGTTCTCATAACAATCTCGTTTCTGACATTGACCACAAAAATTATTTTAAGGCATCAAGTATATTTAATTATAACGCTTGATTTAAAATAAATTGTTTTATTTTTTTGTTTAATCAGTATGTTTCTTTGTAGATAAAATAATTTTTTAATTTTTATTTATTTCAGCAAGGAATTAGCGTTTATATATAACCTAGGGTTTTTTTCATATTCCTTTAATTTTTGCTTTTTCTTTACATATATTCCTAGTAACTTTTGGAAAAAGAGTGTTTATAAGCTATAATTAGGGCATAAAATATTATTTTTATTAATAATGTGAAAAAGACTTAAACTTTAATTGCAGTTTAAATTGTTGATTAATTGTTTAAAATATAATAATATGAAAAAATTTTAACTTTTTTTGAAAATTAATCTAAATGAGTTTTATGAGTTTGGATCAACCTAAATAGGACGCGATATATTATCGATTTTAAATAAAATATTAATAAAGTTTGAATTTAGCAGTTTAGCTATTATAAATATAAAAATTATTTTTAAATGTTTTTTTTTGTTTTTAAATTTTTTGTTTTTTGAACATTTTTTTTTAAATTTTAATGTTTATAACTGGCTTACAAAGCTTGATTAGAAAAAACGGTAAAAGGATTTGAGAATCTTTAAGATGGCAGGTCTGGTCTCTGAGGTTAGCTCATAACTCTCAAATATTTGTTGACCTGTATTTAAAATAATAGATAAATCTATTAACTTTAAATATTGGGGTGTATAAACGAATTCATACATTTCTAGTGTTTGCCTGCCTTGGCTTCTTATCTCCTGCTAATCGAGGTGCCCTGATGACCTGTGCCCTCGTGCTCTACGTTTGTCTTGGAACGCCAGCTGGATATGTGTCTGCTCGGATTTACAAATCCTTTCATGGTGCCAATTGGAAAACTAATATTGTTCTTACTGGTTGCCTATGCCCTGGGTATCTTTAAACACCTATGTATTTTTTAGACATCTTTTTGCGCAAAAAAGTATTAAAAGTATTTCCTTTAAATAGAATGTCATGAGAAATATTGTAAATATTTTAAAATTTGTTCGTTAAATTTATTAGTATTTTTTTTAATATTTTTTTTAGAATAGTGTTTGGCATATTCTTCTTCTTAAACCTCCTTCTTTGGATCAAAGGAAGCTCCGCCGCTGTTCCTTTCACCTCTCTCCTGGCGCTTCTCGCCATGTGGTTTTGTATTTCGGTCCCATTAACTTTTATAGGGGCTTATTTTGGATATAAAAAGAAGGTATGTTTGTTATAAATTATTAATTTAAATACTATTTTAGGGTAGAGTTAAGAACTCTCTAGGGGTTACATTTGAAAAATATATATTCATAGCTAAATGAATAGTAAACTAGGCAATATTTGGTGTTTTATTGTAATGAGTAAGTTTACTTATCTGTGCCTAATTTCCCTATTTTCGTCTAATGAATATAATTAAATTTGTTTAGGACCTTATCTTTTTTTTTAATTCTGTTTTGAAAAAACGTGGTTTAACACTAGAACAAAAGTGCATAAATTAAGTTTATGAAGAAATTTTCTGAGGGGTTTAGTTTTTTCAACATCCAATTTTCTTATTTTGGGTCTCAAGTCCTGAAAAAGATATAAAATCTTTAAACCAAATAACATCTAAAATATGGCTCTTTTAAGTTTTTTGAACATGTTGGTTCAATAAAACTTTAGGTATCATTTCCAAATAATACTAGATCAATGAATTACCATAAAACCCTTATTTAAAAAAAATAAAAAAAAATAGATATGTTTTGATTTGATTTGTTGACTTAGAGCACATGCAATTATTCGTGAAATTTTCAAAATGTTAAAAGTTTTTATTTTGTAAAAAAAACACAAATTTTTGAAAAGTTGTCAAATTTAGTTTTTGTGTAAATGCTTTTTCTGAAATAAATATTTTTAAAAAAATGAAAAAAAAAGAAAATTAAAATTATAAATATTTTACGAAAATAAAATCTCACTTTGCACGTGGCCTTAAATATTTATTGTTTTTTGCCACCCTTCTATAAACTACCTTAAAGAATAGAAAGTTTTTTGTGCCAATTACGATTATTTAGCACCAAGATTTTAGTCATATATATTTTGATGTCCAGCTTAGTGTATTTTCAAAATCAATTTTTTTGTATTTTTTTAAGTTACTTTGTTATTTCGTAGACATTGGAACACCCCGTGAGAACAAACCAAATACCTCGACAAATTCCGGATCAATCTTTTTATACTACTCCCATCCCAAGCATTATCATGGGTGGCATCCTTCCCTTTGGCTGCATATTCATACAACTCTTTTTCATTCTAAATAGCCTTTGGTAATGTTATTAATAATATTTATTGAAGATCATTTTAACGTAATTAGGCTTATCTGCATTATCTCTTTCTCATATATATATTTAAAAGTTTTGGATATATTTGGTATTATATTAAATTTAATTGGTATAACCATAACCTTTTACCCATAAATAATGGCATAAATATAAACGCTTATTTGCTATCGAAAAAATGGAATTGGATAAAAATATTTGATTCTACATTCTATAATCTATAAATCCATTTATTTTTAAACAATATAATTTTTTATATACAGGGCCAGCCAAATGTATTACATGTTCGGTTTCTTGTTCATCGTATTTATCATATTGATAATTACTTGCTCTGAAACTAGTATCCTCCTTTGTTACTTTCATCTATGCTCTGAGGTGAAAAATTTGTGTTTCTTTGTACATTACTTGTCTTCATCGAAATACTTAACATTAAACAAAAGATTACCGTTTTTATTTGGATAAAAAATGTCACCAGAATATATTTATGTATAAATCACTCGTACATTAAAAATGTGCTTAATTATGGAAAATTAAAAGTCATAATTATATCCTTTTTCTGAACTTTATGTTAAATAAAATTTTTATTTCTACTTTATGAGTGCATTAATTGTTTTATGGTATTAGCAAATTTTAAATTTGCCTGCTATCGTTAGTTTATATGCTTTTTCATTACAAATTAGATTTATAAAGTTAAACGGAAAAATTATAAATCAATTTGGTATGGTGTATGTATAAAGTTATAATAAACAAATAAAACTTTGCTATAAAAAACAAATATATCACTAAATTTATTGCCTAAAACTATAAATGTCATATTTACATTTGAAAACCTACATATTAACAACTATAGATATTTTAATCAATTATTATATTATTTAAATAGGATTACCGTTGGTGGTGGAGAGCTTTTTTCACAAGTGGGAGTACATCTTTTTATTTCTTTGCCTACTGCATCAATTACTTTTTCCGTTCACTGGCTATTAAAGGGGCCGCAAGCACATTCTTGTACTTTGGATACACATTAATTCTTACCTTCATGTTTTTCCTTATGACAGGTAAATTAAAACTTTTTATAGTTGAAATATTAAGATTTTTTTTTGTTTTTAACTTTTTTAGTAATGCATAATTTTTAAAAAACCAATATATAAAAATATTATTTATTAATTTTGGTAATTTAAATCTAAATTTAATTATTTATAATTCTATAACAGGGACTATTGGATTCTTTGCCTGCTATTGGTTCATTTCCAAAATATACAGTGTTGTAAAAGTGGATTGAAAAAGCTCACCTTAATTGTAATTGTACCAAGTGATATCAGTTTTATACCTAATAATTATAATTTATTATATTCTTATATATTATATCATATTGTGGGACACTTAATGTTTTAAATATTTATTTTTGTACTATATTAATTATTAAAGAATATATGCAGCTTTTATTTGTTGAAACTTATTACCTTGCTATCTAAATATCATTAAATTAATTTATTTACAAAATTTTATGATCAAATTTTAAGAAAATAATTGGGTTAACTAAACTAGCTGCTTTAATAACTGTGCAACATTTGCAATATATATTATATTTATTATAAAAATAAAATGTTTAATGATTTTTTAATTGTATACATAAATTTGTAATTCAATAAATATTTTGTACAACGCTATATTTAAAAGTCAATCATCAAGTTCCATACCATATTTCTGGTAGATATCCTTAATGGTTATGCCTTGGTATTTTGCTAATTCACCAAATATTTTAAGACCTAAATCTTTCATATCATTATATTGGTGTAAAAGCTCCATATAAGAATCGAGCTTATTCAAACTAAATTTAAGCCTTATTTGTATTTACTCGTAGCCTTTGGCTTTGTATAAATCAATCCGATCATTAACATCCTTTAGCTCTTGTTGAAGTGCCTCGGCATCTATTTTTGGTCTTTCCTTCATGGGAGTTTTAAAAGGTTGATTCAATTTTGAATTCTTCATATGGAAAAAAAAAAAATAATTTATATATAAAAATTAAAAAATTCTTAGCTTTGTTATTTTGCATCAGCTGAATGAGAAAAAAAATACAGGTAAATCTATAATTTTGATATATAAATTAATTAAATGTACTTTACATCAAAATACGCTCTAAAGCGCTGCTTGCAATCAACTATGACATTAAATTGGATAATTTTTAAAACAACTGTTATAGATATCTTATGTGATAAAGGATGAAATAGAAAAATTTAATCATAATGGTGTAAATTCTCTGCAAGTGAACTCACATAATGGATATATGTATAGTGCTGGTAGGGATTCAATTATAAGAATTTGGAATACCTCAAATTTAGAGGTACTTATTAATAACTAATTAAAGTATTAGAATCCCTATGTGTTATCTATGGAACACCACACAGATTGGGTCAATGACATAGTACTGTGTTGTAATGGAAAAAATTGTAGCTTAATATTATATAATTAAGGTTTAGTAATATCAGCTTCTAATGACACAACTGTCAAAGTTTGGAATGCACAAAAAGGTTTTTGTATGTCAACCTTGAGGACACACAAAGTTAAAAATATTTAAACTTTATTGATTATTTTTAAAATGTCTATAAGCAAGTCTTATATAACTCTCCTGTAGTATAAGCTTTAGCCTATGCTAGAGACAATTATTTGACCTCTATAAAATTTCATTATTCCTGATTAGTGATTCTTATTTAACTTTATCTAAAAGGATTATGTAAAAGCTTTAGCTTATGCTAAGGACAAAGAACTTGTTGCTTCTACTGGGTTGGATCATACAATTTTTTTGTGGGATATTCAAACCCTGACTGCCCTAACTGCCACAAACAACATTGTCACAAGTAATGTCATGCCCATGCACCTTTTTTATATAACTATAATTATTTTGATCATCTAATGTGCATAATTTAATTTTTCAGCCTGAATGAGGCAAAATAAGAAAAAAAAACAATTATTTTATATAACTATAGTTAAATTAATTATTTTGCTCATCTAATGTGTATAATTTAATCTTTCAGCCTTAATGAGGCAAAATAAGATAAAAAAACAATTATTTTATATAAATTTAAGTTGTCGTGATATAATTATGTTAAAAGTTATCACTCATTCAAAAATAAAATTTTTTGAAGATTATAAGTTTTTTTTATATTACGTTTGGTTATAATGTGGCCATAGATAATTATTACGTACATTTGAAGCAATAAGATATTAAGGCATATAAAAAAAAATCCCTTTTAATATTTTATAAAAAAGGCATTTAACATATATATATGAATATATGTATGATGCAGCATCTTCACTTGAAGCTGGAAGTGATTCTATTTATTGCCTTACCATGAATCACAGTGGAACAGTTCTTATAAGCGGATCAACTGAAAAGGTTCTTAGAATATGGGACCCAAGGACTTGTGTCAAAGTGGCCAAATTAAGGGGACACGATGACATTATAAAGGCTGTGATAGTTAATAAAGAAGGCTCAAAGGTTTTTTTTATTTATTTATTGAATTTAATGCATTGTGGTTTTTTGGCCTAGCTAGCCCTACTTAATTATTATTACGCTGACTTAGCCCAAAAGTTATTTTATCGGCCCCACTTGTAATTACAAATTTGGTCGAAAAATATTTTAAATTAGGGCGCGTTCAGATATCGTTTAAATTTTTAAATTTTCTTTAAGAATGGTTCAATGTTGATATTTTTTTAAGTGCAAAAATTATTAAGGAAACGTATTAAAATGATTATTAGCTATGGTTATACGAATTTAGATAGAAAGTTATAAAAGTCTCTAAATATATTCAGAGCAATTATTTGGGGTCTAAGAAAACATCAAAAAACAAAGGTTAACAATTTTTTATGTATAAACCCAAATATTAAGAATTTTGGATTTTTTTAAAATTTTTGTATAAACTAATGATAAACACTCCCCTATAAAAATAGCTTTATTTATTAAATCACAAACGAGGAGATTTAAAGTGTTAATAAAATAAGACATTCAATATTAACCGCATGTTAATATCAAAAAATATCAAAAATAACGAGATGGAAAACTTGACCATAATTCTTTTATTTTTTAATATAGAGTTGGGGCCTGTTAGTTGGTTTGGCTAGCATTTTGCAAGGGGCTTTCGGATCACGACTTAATCACTAATCTTCATTACCTTTTAATGCTATTAATTTCACTTGTTTTTTTATTTTTTTTTTGTATCATCTTGAAGATGATTAACGTTGAGTAATGCTATCCACTTTATAACCCCTTGCTAAAAATGTTTGATTAAATTTATATTGAATCGGGGAAAAATTTAAACAAAACTGACCATAGGCACCAAATAATAACAATTTCTTATTCTTTTAGTTTTTATAAAGATAACCTAATTCTTTAATTGCATTACTTTTATATAAATAAATGAAAAATATTAATTTTTTTATTTCAGTGTTTGTCTGGTTGTTCCGATGGAACCATAAAATTATGGTGTCTCGGTCAACAAAAATGCATTGAAACTTACAACATACATAGCGAAGGCGTTTGGACGCTACAAGTATAAAAAAAATTAATTAACCATTTATTCCTTTGTAATATTTTTCTAATATTTTTAATACTTTTATGGCCTGTATATAAGGTTCTATTATAATTGTTTATTAAATTTTATCTATTGCAATAATTCGTTGATAATTTACTATATAGGCTAATGAACCTTTTACTAAATTCTATTCGGCTGGGCGTGATGGAAACGTTTTTGTTACATGTATCGATACGAACAAATCTACTTTGTTGTTCAAAGAAGATGATCATGTGCTAAAGGTACTTAATTTTATGTAGAATGAAAATTTTCCGTAAATTGATAATATATTCTAAATTATCTTTTTTATAAGCGTCAATATTATAATTTATGTAGTATTATATCATCGACAAAAATCAATATTTATTCATCAAAAATTAAGGCACTTCATAGAAATAATCGATATGATGGTCTTATCGTTTTCTGAAATTTGATCAGAATTTGGCTAATTTGCTAGATAAAAATTCAAAAAATGACAAATTGACTGATTTTGCGACCTCGAGGTGGTAAAGTTTTCTTCAGACCTTTTTCCTTATTAGGGAACGACATACCTACCCATCAGGGCTTTGCCACTTTTGACTTTACAGCAGGACCCGTAGAGTTAAATGAGATTTGACACACGCCGGTAACATATGTTATAAGGCTTAGGCTCTTAAAAATATAAACAGCTTATCACCCATACATCCACTAATTAGGCTCAAGGCTACTTAACTTGAGTGTTAAAAGAGTGTAGAACACCACCAAGTGTACATGCGCTCAAAGTCATCCGACCTCACGAAAATATTTAAGGTGAAAATTAAAAAATCATCCCTTTAACTTAAATTTACATCTCAAATGAAGAGAAATAAAAATTTTAAATATGCCAAGCTTTTACATCAACATTTAAGTTTATATAAAATATTTGGCACCCCTACCTTAGGAAACGATATTTTAGGTTTTGAAATAAGAATATTTTTTGAAGTTTGAATTTAACAGTTTAAATGTTTTAAATATATAAATAATTTTTTTCAATTTGTTTTTCTTGTTGTTATATCTTTTTTGTTTTTTTAACATATTTTTTAAAAATAAATTTCTAGCTAATTATAAAGTTTGATTTTTTATTTATTAATTTTATCTTCAATTGACAAAGATATGTGTAAATGAAAAATAATATAATGAAAGCACATATTTAAGAGAAATTTGAACTGAAATAATAATTAATATTAAAATAGTTAAACCAATTTTGCTTTATGAAAATTTAACAATGTAATATTCTATGTTTTTATGCAACTATAAAAAACATTAGATGCTTGATGCCCATAGCTTGGTACTAATTTAATTAGTTTATTTTTTAGGTAACTTTGTAACATTAAATCGCAATTTTTTGACTAAAACTTAAAGTACTAAGCATCAAAAGGTTTTTTGTTTTCGCGAAAAACAAAATAAAAGAATATTTTGTTAAGTTTGTATATAATAGTTTTCAAATTGAACATAAATTTGATAAATCTTATGAATTTATTGCATATATTTTTTAAATTTATAATATTTGATCAAATTTTTAGTAAAAAGGCGATGCTTTTAATAGCAATCACCGAGTAATCTTTGATTATTATTTACCACATTTTGTACATTTATAGCTTCTACTTGACCGCGATGAGCAAAATATGTGGATCTCAACCAGCGCCTCTCATATTAAATTATGGGTTCTTTATTTATTTTGAATATCAATTAAATGCATTTTAATTATTTTATGTGTTTTTTATAAAAACTGAAATTTTATAAAACTCATCGTTAATAATATAACTTGTATTTATTCTTTAGCCAATATCTCTTCACAATTCACCACCAGAAACTAAAGATTTTCCAAAAATATCTAACCATAAAAGTCCAAATAAGGATATTTTTAACGAAAAACCATTAGTTACCAAACCTTTGGGCATTATTAAAGGTTTGTTACTTTACCCCATTACGCAAATTTTACATAATTTGAAAAATCACCATTTTATTAGTTTTATTTATAGGAAATTTGTTCAAAATAGTTGATAAATTTTATTTTTTATGAATAGTTGCTATACAGAAATTATGATATTATCAATAACCAAAATTAAAGTAGTTTACATTTTCTTTAAAAAATTTAGGCCACCTGCAAAGTGTTTTTATTTTTATAGAATTTTAAAAATTTGAATTTTTTATTTTTCAAATATTTTTAAAAGAGAATTAATATGTGCTTAAATTAAAATTGGCTTTTTAAAATGCGTCTGTTTGCAAAATAAAATTTTTAAAAATATTGGAAATTTTACGATTATAAAATCTCAATTTGCACGTGGCCTAATAAAAAAATATATTTGTAGGTACTTCTGCCTTACGACAATGCCATGTCTTAGACGATAAAAGACATATACTGACCCTTGATTCAGATCAAAAAGTTGCTTTGTGGGATGTTTTGACTGTAAAATTTTAAATTCGATTTATTCTAAATTTGTTTAGGTAAGTTTGGGCAGACAAAATTTAATAATATATTTTTGTCCTTTTTAACAGTTTACATTTTTTATTAAATTTGAGATTTTACCATTATTTACGAGTCGAAAAAGGATCACATATCAAGAGATATTACTTTAGTCTACAAATTTAAACCTAGGTTATTAGATTGGAACAAGCAAGAATCATAAATAAACTTTTTCATCAAAATAATATTTTTTATCTCTTTTTATTAGTGTGAAATATAATTATAAATTGAATTGCTAACAAAATTATCAGAATTAATCTATTGTTATAAGTTGCTATCAAGCAATAAAAAATGGTAAATTTATTGGTCCAAAAATTTTTTGAAAATATTTTTTAGTGAGGTCGTAAATGTGTCATTTTTTTATTTTTATGACACGTTCAAAATATACATATTTGATATAAAAAAAATTATGCTTATTTTAAGGCCAACCAGGCCACTTGAATATAGTTGAAATGTGTAACATAATATTTACAAGTTTATTTATAAAATCTGATCCAATTAGACAAACAACATATTTATTTAAATAAAAGCAATTTTAGAGCTCTGATAGTAGAAAAAGAGGCATTCTTAAATAGAAATGGATTAAGCTAATCAATTTTATTAGCTGAAAACTAATAGTCGTGTTGTTTTTTCTACATAATAAATTTCGTGCACCAGTCCTTTTTATTTTAATTTTGTATTTTATGAGTTTGCCTTAAAACTAATGAAGCAAGTTTAATTAGATTCACAATTTAAATAAAAAGTTTCTCTACCGTCTGTAATTCACGGTCTTTTTCGACTTGATTTAATTTAAAACAAAATTTATTATGGAAAAAACCGCAAAAGGCTCTATTGGATAAAAAACAAAAGTCAGGGATTTTTTGTGTTATATTTTAGTCTATACTCTAAAAAAATGAATATTTTTTTTAAATGTTTGGGCTATGGCTCATTCTAAAGAGGTGCCTTACAGAACATTAAATTAATTTTGTTTATTATTGATAACAATAATTTAATGAATTATTTATTAGGCCCGAAAGATTGAAGATTTGGGAAGAGTTGATTTTATATCCGAAATTGAAAAGAGACACCGAATGTTATATATACCTTCATGGTTCGCTGTCGATTTAAAAACTGGGGTTTGGACTATTTTTTAATACGTATATTTTTAGTAAATGTAAAAAATAACCTCATAATTAATATATATAAAAGTAGTTTTGGTATCAATACATTACAGTCCTTTTCGTATATTTTCGATATTTTATTTAGTTTTTCCGCACGATATATTTTTATTAAACGAACGCCTTATAAATACAGCTATTAACGATTCATTTGGACGAATCCGATTGTTACCTAGCATGGGTTGGTTCTCATCAAATTGGTTTATATGAAAACTCCGTTAATAATAGCCAAAAAGCAAATACTTCTGATATGCCACCATGTGACCACAAAGGTATATGAATATATATGTTTATTTTATTAATCTGATTTTATTTTTAAATGACATAACCTTGACAGGTATATCTAGTTAATAGATTAAAAGTGAGTGGGAGATTTTTAGCGAAATGACAGGTTTATGCATTAAGGATTTATAAGCGCTGATGCTGTATACCTATTAACGCGAAATCATTTCACTTCTAACGTAAGATGCACTTAATCTTATTGGCATCAGGGATTAGAGATGTTATCGGATTGCAAAATCATATCTTCAGCCAACCTAAAATAATTTTTATTATAACTTAATTTTAATTAATTTTATAGCAATTTTTAACGAATGGATATCAAAAAAAATTATTTGAAATTTACCATATCCAAAATCTTGTTAATGTGACACACTTTTGTACAATTATACCCTTATCAACATTTTTCCCCCAATTCATGAATTTATATTATTTTTAGTGAATATGGGATACCTCGTTTTACAGTCCCTTTTAGAAAAATGGCTTAAATTAACCACAAACACGTTTGGCGATAGCCAATATCCTTTTAGAGAAGGTAACTTTTCATTTAATCTTAAAACTATATTCTTTCATAAAATAATCCAATAAAAAACTATCGAAGTTCTTATATCTTTATATTATTATTGTCTATTATATTTGTTTTTTATTTTATAATATAATGGACGCATTTCGGAAAATTTATAAAGTTAATGAAAAACATATAGAGGAACTAAATAAGGCTTTTTTGCATAATATGTATTTGTTTACTTAATTTTTATGCTTTATCTTGTTATTTATTCATTAACTTTTGATTCTTTAGATCAACAATCCTTCCCTAATTACAATATTACTATTCCATCTCATACTCCAATCATTATAAGGTTTTTGCTGCAAATTTATAAATTTATCTTCATGATTATTTTCTATTGAAATTAATAAGTATGCAGAGAACGTACAAAGCATTAATATTTTCACACGAGTTTCTATATATTTTAATTGGTAATTTTTATTTACTTCGAAAGAAGAAGATCAAATTAAAGCAAATTTATTATAAATAAAATATAACTTGGGTTCCTTCAATTTTTTTGACGGAAAAAAACAAACTTGTACATTTATTTCCAAAGTTTTTCAAAAAAAATTATAAATAATTGCAGTGAAGGAGAAGGCAAAATGTTATACCGACTACTTGCACGCGATACGGATGGCGAAAACGAATGTTGCTATTTGAACGATATTTTGCCACACTGGGTCACTGAAGGAATTGTCGAGGTAACTATTTATGCAACTTAATAAACAGCTTTGTAATTTTTAATTAGCTCTCAAAATTTTCATCATGTTATTTTATGGTTTTCTGTTTTTAATTTTTGTCACAAAGCCTAATTCCTTGTATAATTAACTAGTATAAAAATAGAGTGATTACACCTCTTTTAATTAATGTGTTGGTTATTGCATCTAGCATATTTTGCCGAAATTTACGAAAATACCGTTTTTCCTTTATCCACATCCTGACTCCGGTATCAAAACTTGGAAAAAGTAAGAACATTATATACCACCTTAACATAAAACCTAAAATTATTGGCTTTTAAGTTCATCGATATTTTGAGTATCTGTGTCAACGCTATTGATTATTTAAAAATTTAGTATATATTTATTAGAACAATTAAATATGAGATAATTCACGGGAAAGTTGTTGGCTTACTGTCGCTAAAGGTGTGTTCCTAAAAATATAAATACGATTATTTTTAAGATATTTAAATTTCTAATTTTTTCCTTTCATATGATATCAAGGGACCGATTGTCTGCCAACGATATGCTCAGCATACGCAAAGTTATGGAACACGTTTGCACCAAAATACTTCCTTTTTGTGCTAGCAATCTAACAAATCGTGTTACCGGACATTATCATCACCAACATCCTCCGTCTTTTGAATGCACTCACCTCAATAGTGCTAGTAGTCTTATGGCTCAGGCCACGAGTGGTAAGCTTTAATTTTTAAAAAGTTTTGATATAAGATATAAGTTTCAATTATTATATAGATTTAGAACATTTCATATTGCTTAACGCCTATACTGGTCAGCCATTCCATGTGCATATATTTCATTTGTTTTTTGCATAGTAGATATTTTAATTTTTTTTGATCGCGCAACTTGAGAAGATTTGAATTTGTAAAATTTTTTATATGCCTTTAACTCTTTACCAAAAATGAGTGAACCATATAGCTTTCTTAATTTAAATGAGCGCTTCTTAGAATTAGGATAAACAAAATATCAAAATTTTTTCTTTTTTTTTGACCAATATTTTGACTAATTATTGATTTAATTTGCAAGTTTATTTTTTTCATTGTTTATCACTTTAGTTTCCAACGATGGTCATTATTATACGGAAAACGAACCCAAATATACCCAACAACCACAAACAACTAATAACTCTGACATGCGCCCTAATCATTCCAACTCCTCCTTACCTCCCGGGTCTCCTAACTCCGGTAGGTTGTCGCACCGGTTTGGTGCTGCTATCCGACTGGGAAAGCAATCCTCCATCAATACATCTCGAACTGATGAAACTTCACCTGTATATATTTTTGATTTTTTAGATAATTTCTTTAATTTTATATTCATTTGATTTTTCAACCTCATCGTTTAGTATTTAATATAGAATTAAAATTACGTTTTATTATTGTAGTTTTTTGTTATATTGAAAAAATATTAAACAATTAATTTTTTCCGTTAAAGTCTACACTTTTGTTAATTAACTAAAAAAGATTTTTTGCGACTATTTAATTACGGTGCACATAATTGTAAATAGGGTTTTCACATGTAATATATTTATATATAGGAAATTACGGATAATAAAGGTTCCTCAAATGCCCCTAGCCCGCTATCTTGTGAAGACTGCTTGCAAATATATTGCCAAAACCAGGTGACTTTTGTTATTATACATTAATATTTGTTAGTTTTTAGCGTTTTTTTGATTTTAAAAATTTTATAATTTACTTAAACTAGCTCTTGGATGCCGATATGGATTTGCGAACGGTTAAACATTTCTATTGGAAAGGAACTAACGATATGATTCTGCATTACTTACCCTGCAAGTCCTAACGATTTTTTATTATTAGGAATTTTTACCTCGATATATTTTAAATGTTGATATATTTTAATAGTTTAAAGGATTTTAGCTATGTTTGGTTAATAATCCTTTATTGTATTAAAATAATAATATATTTTTTCTATACTTAATATTTATGGCAGAAGTTTAACTTTTTTTAAATTTGAATTATGCTATTCACAATAATTTTTTCTAATTAGTCAAATATTTGTTTTCTAGTTATTTATATTTTAAATCAAATTCACCACATTATAAAGATATAATAAATTATTAATCAATCCATGTTTGAGCATTTACACGAAATCAATAAAATTTATTTATTATAAGAAAAATTGCAGTATGACATTAATAAAATTTTATCATCACACATAAACTATTGATTAGAATTTTAAAATAAATTAATTGGCAAATATATAATTTACCGTTAAAGTCACTAATTATTACATGACACCTGTTTTCAAAGTTTCAAAAACAAATTTCTTAATTATTGAAAATATTTGATCCCTTTACCAAAAATAAAGACAAGATACCAAATTGATTTTGTATTTTTTTTATGAATTTTTTTTGTATAATCATTACTAAGCCTATATACGATAGAAAATATATAATACGAGAGGTGACTAGAACAGCAGTGTTAAATACTGAAATTTAAAAGGCTTCGAAAACGATGAAAAATTTGACTAGTGATAAAAAGAATATCGGGTCTTCAAAGGAATAAAGTGTTTTTTGAGGAGATGGTACAATAATAAACACCTCATAAAAGTATACATAAATCTTGAAAAGTTTAAAATTAAGATCAATTATTGCTTCAATTTAATTTAAATTTAGAATGTTTAGGGAGTATCATAAAAGACATTGTTGTAATTGCCGGTCAGAACAACGCCCTGGCCCGGTTCGAGCTTCAAGTTTTTGAGATCGATCGAGTCCCCAATCTTGTAACGGTCTTGAAGGCCACCGGTGAAAAGAATGACATTGGTTGAATCCCTGGCGAAATTTTCTGGTTGTTGTTCGTAGGGGTAGGTGTCTGCCTCACGTCCAAGGTTAATGATCACGATAAACCTTTTATACAAATTTTGAAAACAATATCATTTAGCTCACGAATCCTGTAAGTTAGCTAAAATATTGACGCTATCAATGCTTTAATCGATCTTTTTTATACAAATTACAATTAGGTTTGACAAAACATTTTTTAATGAAAGGTTGGAGTTGAACATAGCAAATTTTTAATGTTTTGGGCATTTCTACTTATAAATTTTTCACCATTTTTCCGTTGGCACTAGCATTCTGAAAACAATCATTTTAGTTTTTTTGTAGGTAATAGATGTAACTTTTTATAGATTCTGGTTTAAAAGAGTTAAGACGTTAAAAATTAGAATTTTTTTTTGATATTAAAATCACGTAACTTATATTTTTTGGAAATATAATTTTTAAGAAAATCAAACTATTACATCAACATTTAGTATATTCGCCACCCCAACCTATACATGATATATAAGCGGTTTTTAAATATTATTTGTAGTGAATTTAACAGTTAACTGTTTTACCTATATAAATAATTTTTTTTCTATATTTATTTATTTTTATGTCTTTTGTTTTTTTTTTACCCATTTTCAAAAAATTATGTTTATAGCTGGCTTACAAAGTTTGAAGATAAAACGGTTAACGGTTTGAAAAATTTCTAAGATGGCAGGTCTGGTCTCTAAATAGCTTATAACTCTTGAATTTGTCAAGCTGTGTATATCAGTCTGATATATGGCAAAAATTAATAATTTAACTTAATAGGCATTCCTTAGTGTAACCTAAAGAGGTCCGAAAGCCCGCCCAATTCGGTGGGTCCGCCAACAAAACGGGCCGGGCTGGGTCTGAATTGGAAAAAATGGATTTCGAGCCGGTTTTATTTGCCTTATTTTGTTGACAAGTATTATAAATGATATATTTGTCGTCACGCGATGAATATTACTTTCACACTGTTTTATTGATAATAAAGCGAAAATAGCTTGCAATATATAATCTCTGGGCCGTATTTGTAAATTTGGGCCTAAAATAATAAATACAAATTCGGGTCTAAGGTTAGAAATAGGTCGGGGGGGGCGGGCCGGAATACCATGGCCCGGTTCGAATTTCATAGTGGTAAATAATGCCCAAAAATGTTTTGGTAACAATAGCAAGTTAAAGAAGGGGTAATTACAAAAAAACATTAACTAAAACTTGACCTATAATGTATACACAAAAAATTCACTGCTGGTCTTTTTAGAATTTTATTTTAAACATTTCTCATTATAAAATTGACAATGGACGTATTTATTTTAAAGAAGCTTAATTTCTTTAAAATTCATTTACATAGCATAATTTTGTTGAATATCATGATGCAATTTATGTACGTTGCATACTCACAGGCACAAAATTCTAAAAACAAATGTCTATTTATAGAGTTGGGAAAGCTGACCTGTGGTTATTTTTTTAAATCCTTTTTCTAAAGTTTTATGTCAACCTATATTTTACCATAAGAAATTGAAAATATTTAAATTAAGCTATCCGTTATACCCTCTATGTCCATCCTTAAACCGACCGAACGAATAAATGTTTGCCGTCTGTGGTCCGTACGACAAATTCTTGTCCCTGAAGGCCGGGTATTTTCGGAGCCATGCTAGGGCACGGAATATGTTTAAATTTGAGTACATTTCTTGGGATTGAGTCTAAGATAAGAGCATTAATTTAATAATTGTTCAATTGTATATGAAACCAGACTTCTAATTTCGGATAGCTTTAAATTACTTGTTCAATTTTTGTTAAATAAATCTTTTTCAATACGATGAGATGCATGTTCAAACATTATAACTGGGGCTTTAACATAGTTTAGACAAGGGTCAAGGAAATGTAATATACCTCTACGTTTCTGTAAACGTAATCGGGATTAATTGGCAACCAAGAATGATTTCCAGTCGTAAATCCCGCCATATGGCCAGGTGTCCATTGCATGGGAGATCGAACAGGGTCACGGCTGTATAATTGGTATCTCTCCTGTTTCCACAATCAAAAAAAATTTAGTAAAAAACTTAAGCCTTATTTTTTTTTAAACTACTAATAAATGTTTTTGCAATTTGTAAAAGAGGTAATGATAGCTTGATGCAAAATTGAATTTTAAAAATTTTTCTCACCGGTCCCAAATTTTTGCCCCAAGGATCTTGAGTTTCCTCGTAGGTCACATTGATATTTTGCATTCCTATCTCTTCGCCGTAATAAAATTGTGGGGTTCCTGTAAAATTTATAAAGATAATTTAATTTTAAATACCTTTTAAATTGATTAAGAGCTTACTGGCTAAAAAGTTTTATTTCATCAATATTTTGAACAAATAATATAATAATTTTCATTCTTACCCGGCAACAACATCATAATCATGTTGATCCCATCGACATATTGAGGTCCAACTTTGTTTGAAACTCGGGTTCTGTCATGGTTACCGACCTTAAATTATATGAAATTTGATAGACCTGTAAAGGAGTTAATTATATATAAGGTAATTTATTAAATTAAATTTGATTACAAAGTTTGATTCAGAGATTATTTTAGGTCTGACAACCTGGAGCGTATGTAAACTTTGTCGTTGTGTTCTATACCTTAAGTTAAGCAACGTTGAACTTGGTTAGTATAGTTGGATGGGTGAGGGCCAACGCCCATTTTTCTGAGAGCCTAGGCCTAAAAAAACCTAGGTCAGGCGCGCATTTAACTCTACGGAGCCTGCTGTAGAGTTAAAAGTGGCAAAGCACTAACGGGTAAGCCGTCAACGGGAAAAAAGGTCTGTAGGTAAGCGATGAAAATTGATCTCAAAAAAAAATTTATAATTGTGCAATTTTTTTTTGCCTATTGCGGAAAAAAATTATAAATATTTGTCTTTTTGTATTTATTAATAGTGGTTTGATTTTATCATATAACTAGATTTTGAGTGGTTCTCGTTTAGAGTTTGATAGCACTGGTATTTTTTTATTTTGTGAATAGTTGTATGTATTTTAAAAATATATTAAAAAATAAAACTGGCCAAAAGCAATAAGGAGCCTCAAAATATCGCTAAAAAATAAGCCCTTCAAGTTTGTAACAACTGGTTTATTTAATAAGCCTCGCTGAAAACATTTTTGCCTTTTTTTGTAATGATCACAATTTGTCATTTATTATTATCAATAAAACTTACCACCCAATTGGGCCACCTGTCACGGGTCATCACAGCCATCCAATCTCTGATGGGCCGGTCGTAGCAAGTTGTGTTACAGGTATCATTCAGATAAGTAAACCCAAAATTGTAGGGCATATCAATGTTTGAGAGTTCGTAATATTCCATTGAAACCTGTGGGGTCACGTAAGCTTCACACACGATTAATCTGTAGCAAAATCATTTAATTTTAATAAAATTTGATGCTCTAGGGTTAAATGGCAGGTATGAGGTTCAAGGTTAAGTTATGTGGTGAGCGACAATTTCCCATTATATGCATTTACTGAGGGCTCTAGCATCTCAAATTTTCTATATGCTTTACTTTCCTCTAGCAAAGAATGAAATGTAAACTTGTCTTTTCCCGTTTTCTTTTCGTAGCTCTTGATCACATCGCTAAACTCCTTAAGAGTGGTAAATATTTCGGGCTGATCTTCAGTGTAAATGTGTTTAAGGTATTCGTGTTCAATCTAAAACAAATTATTTATGTTTTATAAATTAACCCCATTAGGCTCAACTTTTGAATATATAAGGTAAAAAATGTTCATTTATTTATCTTTATATTCTTTATGTGACAATGTTAATTCTTATTATTAATTGTGAGATCTTAGTACAGTTATTTTGGGCCTCTTAAAGTATTTTTAAAAATTTAGATTGATAAGTTTAATTAAAAATTACTGGTTTGGCATCAGGATTGCCGCTCAGGGGTTCGTCCAGCAGCCTTTCATCTTCGTACATGTTAACGACGGCATCGTAACGGAACCCATCGACACCCAAATCCATCCAAAATCGGATGACATCCTAAAAAATACGTGAGATAAAGCAAAGTTTTTATTTTCCCATGGTACAAAGTAAATTACGGGCCAGACCATTCAAAATGGACATGATGGTTTGGTGCATAGAATATTCTAAGTTATTTACGTTTAAAATTGGGATATAAAGCTAGCGACAAGGCCTAGTTGTTATATTCAGAGGGTGAATAGAATAGTAGTAAAGGACCGTACATTTTAGCAAATTTATTCCCAAACCAAAGCCATATCTATGGCTGTTTAAGCTATAAGACTGCATACATTTGTAGCACTAAAGGTTTTTATATAAAATGTTTAAAACCACTATGGTAACTTTTAATTTTTCTTTGACCAACAGACCACATCCAAGCTGTTAAATGGCACACTCTAAAATTATACCATTAATTGATTGGGTATGCCCCCCCCCCCAACTCGGGGGCATGTTAAAACATATATTAAATTCAATCATTTTTTATATAAATTAATAGCTAAATTTATCATTTATGATTAAAACATTTTTTTTGGACATTTTTTCAATGGTCTGGCACATATGTGGTGAAGTTCAACCCGTCGGGCAGTGATATATCCGCCCGGCCAGCGAGGCCTCTAAATGAACCGTTTTTCGTGCGGGTCGGCGGCCGGGCTGGCTTTTGAATCCCGACTTTAATTTCTAATATGTGGGCCTTTGCTGCTAATTAGTAATTTACAAAAACCCCCCACACGGGCACTTATAATTCATTTCCTTTTCATGCCAAATAATAACCTCTTTGACATGAATGTATTGTCGTGACAAATTCTGTATTTTCATCCTTCAAATCATTCATATATTTCGCCAAATTTAATTTTTTAATGCCTTTGGGCACCGGCAATGATTGTGCAAATTTTAGCGGAGAAATCAATTAGCACGACTCAAATTTACATTACCTGGGAGATTAAAAAATAACAACAATGTATATTTTTGACTAAATACCCATCATTTCCAAATTGTCACCAACCTTTTAAAATGGGGGGCACACCAAAAATAAATGGTTGTTTTCGCATATTACACATGACAAATACTTCCCAGGTTGACGTGTAATCATGTATGATGTACCTTAACCCTAAGGCCATACTTAATAAAACAAATTTATTGTTCATGGGAGGTTAAAAATGTCCTTTTTTATTAACATTTTGTCACATAATGCTTTATAAACATAATTTCCCCGGAGAATTAAGTCGCGCACGCAAATATTTAGTGATTTGGTTTTGGACAAAATCTTGTGAATAAGAATAAAACACGGGGGTTAAGCTTGTTTTTTTGCATTTTTTTAATTTAGTAAATAGACAAACAGCACGATCTATAAATTTGTTATAACCAAAATAATTTTAGGCTCACTTTTAACTAAAAAAATTTATGGCCAAACCTAGCCCGTCAGCTGATTTCAAATTATTAACCCGTCTAGTTTGGGTCTAAAAATTGAGCTCGCCTGGACCTGTTTTTTCTATTTGTAGAAAAAAGCAATAAATATACTAAACAAGTGAAAAATAGGTTGTTTTTTGACGACACATAAAAAAAAATAATAACATTAAACCCGACCCGGCCTAAATTTCTTTTTAAGAAAGCAAATAAACCTTCATGGCTTCGACAACTAATCGGTTACGGTAATTGAGATCGGGTTGTTGGGGAACGAATGCGTGGTAATTCCATTGTTGACGTTCAGGGTACCATGTCCAGGATGTTTGACCAAATACACTCAACTAAATAGGACCACATATAAACATACAATTTTCGCATCAAGCTTATGGCACACTTTATACATTTTGACACGAATGCATAGAGTTTATGAATAGTACATCAAATCACACCCTTAGGCTTCGACTTTTTTGAGCTGCCAGGTATTGGACCTCAAATAGGTAGATCCAAAAATTGATATAAACCTCTTTAAAATTGTTTTAAAAAGTTAAAAACTAAAATAATGGCAAACCCAATTGTTTGGCACTTTGTCCTCTGTCCCATTGACCCATATATAAAAATCAGTGTATGGGTCTTCTCTCTTCAGCGAGGCCTGAAACCATGGGTGCTGATCGCTCGTGTGATTCGGAATGAAATCCATGATAATTTTCAAATCTGAAAATAAATATAAATTAAAAGCGCTTTGCTAAAATGCAACTTATTATCAAACTTTCTTTTAATAAAAATGTTAAAACACTCCTTTGTTTCGAATAAAAAAAGCAATTGGGTTTGAGGTTTCCCTACAAATATTTGTGACTTACTTCTCATGTGTGCCGCTTTAACAAGATTTTTGAAATCTTCTAACGTGCCGAATATGGGATCAATGTCAGTCATGTTAGAAATATCGTAACCGAAATCCTTCATGGGTGATTTGTACATCGGGCTAAGCCAAAGTCCGCGGACTCCGATAAATGGAAAGTAATCGAGTTTCTCGATGATACCTGAAAATACCAGGTATGATGGGTCAATTTTTCATTAAACAAATAGTAGTTTAACTATTTAAACGTTTGACTAAGCTATAGCTAATATTTAAGTTTTATTTTTTAGCCATCCATTGTGTAGCAATATTTGTAACTTATTTTTATGATTTTATCGCATTATTGAATTTTATTAATATTGCTTTTAACCCTCCATACATTATTTGTAATTGATTTAAAATAATATATTTTAATAAATGGCTTGCTACGAATCTCTTTAAAAAGAGCGCAAAAAATTCCGTATAGTGAAATATTTCACTAAGATTTGGAAAAAACATTAACTGCGCTTACATAGTTAAAATAAACTTTATTATCAAACATTGTTAATAAAATTTTTATTTTAGTTATAGAGTTATATTTTCGTTAGTTGGTACCCATTCCATATGGACACCACAGTGCCAGTCGCGTGTAAAAAATAATAATTATTTAAATGGCAGGGGCTAATAATCGTTATCGAGAAAATTTTTTAGATTCACAGTATAAATTCAAATAGTGTTAAAATATTGTAAGGAGTTAGACTTAGTAGCGGGCTTATCAAATAATTATTTCTTTTGCATAAATTTACTCACAGCTTTGAGCTATTGTAAATAAAGACTAAAATGTACAAAATTTTACCACCTTACAAATTGTAATTTAACACACTGTAATTAATTAATAATTTTATAGCAAAAAATTTGCGTTAATTATAATTTAAAATCCAGATGCAATTTTGGAGCTGGAGAATTGGGCTAGAATTTATATCGCTGTACGCGTCAAGGTGGGATTTGTACCTACATGCCGGCGTGGTAAAAAAGGGGGCAGCCCTTGATTTGTGAGGGCTTACCTTTTAAAAAGTCCACACCCTATGGGATGAAAAGATAAAGATATACAATTATTTCGTAAAACGGACTAAAAGCCCCATTTTTTCCTACAAAATAACAAGTTTTTAATCTAAAAAAACTTCGTGGGCTTTTCGTAATAATGCAACTTTCCTCCTTTTGCTCTGAAAAGGTTGGGGGAACTTTGATTTCCTCTAATAATAATAAGGGCTTTTTTTGGCCAGAAAATAAATAGTTTTTCCCTATTGGCCCACGCTTTTTCCAGCTCTGTCTACATTTAAGTCTTGGCGGACACAAAAATTATGTTCGTGAAAAGCCCTATTCCACCTCCTAAATAATTTTCTCACAATATGCCTTTCAATGTTAATTCAACATCTGGCAAAAACACCAGGGTAGATTTTGTGTCTTGATAATTTTTAAATAATAGGCCACAGAAATCCAAAAATTTTATGGCTAGCAAAATCAACATTTCATTTTTATTATCAATACTAAAGGTGCCTCCATTTATATAATTAAAAGTTAAATATTAAACCCAAATACTTTTTTCGATACCAAATGGCGGGGTCGGTCTGTGTCATATTGGCGACCCTAAGCACATAATGTTTAATAAAGTGCCCCCCCCCCTCCCCCTTACACAACATTTTTTAAATTTAATAAAAAACCCTGTAATCGATTGCAAGCATCGCTTAAGTCCTTACGAACCGATTCTGCCAAATGCCGAACCCTATGTGACTTTACAAAAATTCAGAATAATTCTTATGTCAAAAAAAATTTCTATATTAAAATAATTTATTTCGATAAACATTTTTTTTGATATTTTTTTTTTAAATTAATTTTACCCATCAAATGTAATGTGATAATAACTAAATTTAAAAAAAAATTTATAATATATATTAATAACAACTTAAACCGTTAATATCTCCGACCCCATCTCCATCGCTATCCTTGAAGGACCGTGGGTAAATTTGATATAGGATGTCGTCTCTCCACCATTCTCTACCGCAGCAAGATGCCTGCTCGGTCGTTGGCTCAATCAATATTGCGCCGAAAAGGGCCAAGAGAAAAAAATATTTTGTCCACATGGTCTGTGTCAAAATTTACAAAAAAAAAAATTTTTTTTAAATAATTTGAAAGGAAATGCCAAATAAAGATGTTTTAGTAGCTTGAGGGTAGGTAACGAGAAAAATAATATTTGGAGATAAAAAAATTAAATTATGTCAAACAAATTGAGAATGGGGGGTCCTTTTAAAGGCTAATTAATGTAGGGCGAGGTAACGGGCTAGATATATAAATTAAAGGTAACTCAAACTTAATGTAGGAGGGGGGCGAGGAGCAAGTCAATAAATTTTACAGGTAAAGAAGTAGGGGTCGCGTGCCGTCTAAGCAAATAGATGTTTTTTTTCAAAATGCGGCTATTTAGAATGAATTTTGTATATCAAAGTGGAAGTCGCACAAGATATCAAAATTTGCAACAAATTTGGTGAAATTAAGGGAAATTTATTTTTACAGAGGGGCAAGTTCTTCTTGAAATTGGCAAATATTGGTAACAAGCAATGTTGATTTTGGCAGATAAATTAGAGCTATGGCAGGATATAGATTTTTTGGATGTTATAGGCAGTTTCAAGGACTTCAATGTGGTCCACACGATAGTTTGTTAAATTTGGGATAAATATTTACGGAGTAGGTTTACAAAAAGTTAAATGGTTTGGGATGCAAATTGATGCTTCAAATCGAATTTCTGAATTTAGAAATAAATCCTTAAAACTTTTGATATCTATGTTGCAAAGTTAAGATCAATTATTCTGTCTGCGATGAGATTTAGATAGAAGGGTTGGCTAGCGTAATTTAATCTAATAAAAAAGCCCAAGCGCCTATTGAGCTATCATTTGCCGTATATTATTTCATTATAATAGATGGATGATATATTTAGGGTTATTTATATCTCTTTGAGTGTCCGATAACACAAAAGTCGTTGTTTTATAGAATATTTAATGAGATACGAATGTCACACACAAAATTGGGAGGGAAAGGCAAAAGTTTTTTATGTAATTTACAAACACAAAAAATTTCGCTCAAAATTTGGTATCTTCTTAATGTCCTTTTCATATTATGTGTTTGTGCTAGGCGTATCGTAATTTTTTGTATACACACATATTTCAATATTAATCATTTTATTTTTTAAAAAGAATTTTAGAATTTAGTTATATAATCGTGTTCTCTTACATTCTCATCAACGTCTTAAATTTTTGTTTTTCCATCGAGTCCTATACGCACTCTATAAGACCGGAGCCGAGCTTCAAAATCAAATTAGGTGGGCGGGTTGCGCCAAAATATTTGTATAGAATAATCACTTTATTTTATCAATTTATACTAATTTATCTTTAAAAAAATCACCGGGACGGGTGAAAAATATAAATACACATGGAAAGCCCCGAGCTGAATTAGGAAATTAAAATAAGCTGATCAGCCAGACGCTGAGCAGAAAAAAAATTTAATTACGAACCAGTGGGGGCTAAAAGTTCTTAATAGTACTTTTAGCGTATTCGTAAGTCAATTTAAGCTTATATAAAATTGACGCGCCGAAGAAGGCCTAATATCGAAAAATTGTTAGGCATCGAATTACCAGATCGGACGACCTTCATCGCTTGTAAGCTTTTTTGTTTTCTACACTACGTTAAAGTCTGTGCCAATCGACCCTAATCCATTTATCTGAAAGTCTAGGTCAAATCGGTCAATATGGATCAAACTAATAAATTAAAATAAATTTGTGAATTCCCTGTCCCCTCTAAAAACCTTAATATATAAGGAAGGCTTAGGTTGATTCTACAAAAAATATTAAGTATTATGTCCATAATCATAATTTGATAAAAATAAAATATGTTTGTCTTTGGGCACGTGCAAAGTGAGTTTTTATTTTCGTAAAATTTTAAAAATTCTGAAATAAAATTTTATTCTTTCAAAGTTTTTTATAAAAATTTTTTTTATTACAGGAAAAGCATTTTATGTGCATAATTAAATTTGGCAACTTTTTAAAAATTTGCGTTTTATTACAAAATAAAATATTTCAATTTTGAAAATTACACGAAAATAAAAACTCTCTTTGCACGTGCCATTAAGAAAAAATTATCAACTTTGCGCACTTCAAAACAAAATTCGAAATATGTTTAAATTTAAAACAAAAAAATGCTATATACTTTATTTTTTTTCTGTTTTTTAAATCATCTTTAAGTCTACCCATTAAAAGTTCTAAACGACAGAGTTTATAAATTATATAGCCAAACTCAATTTATGAAAAATTGTATAAAAATATAAAAAAAATTTAACGTTTTATAGTTTAAGATGTTTTAGTTATTTTTGTCAAAACTAATTGAGTAAAAATAAAAATTGAAATTTAAAAGAAACATTTTGCACATTTCTTAAGGCGAGAGTTCATTCTTTTTTTGAAAATTTCCAAATTATACGTTTTGAAAAAATATATTGGTTTTTAGCTATGTTTATATAAAATTATATAGAAATTTAATGGTAAAAATTTAGATGGAAAAACTTAATTTTAAAAATTATGAAAGTTTTTGTAAAAATGAATAAATAAATTCGCCCTTACAGAAAAATTAATGAAACTATAATGGCCGATTAACACGAATAGTTTATTTTTTATTCAAAATATAACGGAGGTTTGACGAGATGATAAACGGGGTTGTTTGTAATTCATAAGATATCAAAATAAAATATTTAATTTTTTTTTCGATATCAAAACTGCCTGTTGGCAAATTGATTTGGTTTTTTGTAGACCTGTGTATAAATATTCACTTTCAAATTGGATAATTAATTTTCTCAAAATTCTAAAAATATATTTTATGTATCTAAATTAAAATTTAATTGTGATATCCCATTCATTTATGATAGCCAAAAATTGTATAATTTAGACAATTAATCACACATTTTGCTAAATGCATTGCAATGTCTCACACACCGGCGAAAAAAAGAGATAATTTACCTGTAGGGCTGGTATAAATATTTAAATTATCATGCGATTATATGCAAGTACCTCACCTGATCTCAAGAAATACACATCGTGTGTCTCTAATGTTTTTTTTTCTTGATTTAACAAATTTTTAAGAATTTAATATCGCATTACAACAAGCTAAGGATTCTTAGAAAAATCATGACCTTAAGCTAAAATTAGTTCCAAATCAATGGGGCATAAGTATTTTTATAAAAATAATTTAATTAATTGGAAAGACAATCAACTATTATCCTTTATAAATTCTTTAAAAAAAAATTGGAGTAAATAGGTTAAGCTAAGGTCAATAACTTAATTTTAATTTCAGACTTGAGAGTTTAAATGCCAAATATTTTGGGCTTTACTATGGGTGAATTCGTTTGTTTACAAGCTATGAAGGACCAAGGTTAATTTGACTCCAGAAGAAATAAACCTATATAATGACTCTTTGGAAACACTAGGTCACACATATGAAAAAGGCAATTTGGGATTGGGAGTGCACATATTAGTTTTTGGGGCTTTTCAGCTAATCAAGCGGAATTTTTTCGGCTCAGATGGCTCAGTGGCAAACCTTCTGTCTTAGATGCAGAAGGTTGCGAGTTCGAATCCGTGTACAGTAGCTTTTTTCTTTGGAAAAATAGTATACATGTGCAACCACTTGAAGCTTCTGAGTGGGCTGCTTAGGCAGTGGGTCCTTACGATGTGTCTAAATAAAAGTAAGCGCCTAGGCTTAACCTAGGTCGCCGGCGTGCGAGCAAATCTTACAATTTAACCCATTGCTTTGCTTTGGTTAAAAGGGTCAAAGCCCTAACAAGTATGGCGCCCCTAAAGGGGAAAGTTATGGGGGAAACCTCAAACCAATTGTTTTTTTTTGTTTTTAAGCGAAATTCTAATAGCCATTTTCTCAATCGATTACGCCTAGATTTCTATGATCATATCCAAACTCATTTTATTGCTTATACATAATATAAAAAAATTGCAAATATGTGCTTTAATACCTTACAAAACACAATCCTATCTACATTTTTCTTTCATACTCTGCAGTGTATTTGACCTCAGCCATGCCAATAATTGATTGTTTTATTGACTTCGAAACAATAGATTTGCGTGTTGTGTAAACCGGTTATGACTTTACATTGTTTCACTCTCAAATGCGATAACATTATGCACCTTGATTAAATATTTAAGATGGATATTGACGCCAAAAATTTGGCAAATTCACAATGTCCTTTAAAATATTGTCCTCGATTTAGACGAGAGCAAAACATATAAAACAAGGTAAGACAAACCTCTTTTCGTTAGCACATAAAAAAAATATGGAGGTGTGTCTTTCCCATTCCCCCAAAACACACACCTCCAAATTTCATTGTGTGCAAACACACCTCTTTTTTTGTGTGTAAAAGATTCAACACATAAAAAAAAAGACGTGAGTGTGTAAATATTATGTGTCCCTTTTTTTCATTAGGGTCATGTTCCCAAATTTTGGTGTCATTTTTTATATCTGAAACATTAAACCGTTGCAAAAAAATAATGTTATAAGAGTGTTTACGTTTGTTTTTGATAGGCGAAATCTTCTCTCCAAGGCCATAAGCTAGAATTTTTTTAAAAAAAATAGGACAGTGTCTCAAACATACGTGATGCAATGTTTAAACGCCGTGACTGAGTGGACTCATTTGTTTATAGAGCTACAAATATTTACTTCTTTCTATATTGATCCGACGCGTGCTAACTATCACGTAGAGAGTACTGTTGTTAAGTCTTACTTGAGACAAATTTTTGGCACTTTTATGATGATCACAGCTCTAAATGAATGCCAAGTATACTTTTTATAGAAAGAGTTTTATTCAGAGTTGACAAAATCAGAGGAGCTCAACTGAGCAGTTCTAACAGACTTGTATTAATATTGTCACGCCTATTTTATATAACGATATAGCTTTATCTTTCTATTTTTTAAAATTTGCTTTTTTTTGGCAATTCAAAAAACCAAGACTAAAAAATTCCTCATTAGCTAGAAGAATGTTTGAGGTCCATCGTTAATATGAGTTAGCTCAACAAAGAAATCAAAAAAGGATTTTTACTCAAGGACTGGCATTTGCCTAAAGTAATTGTTTTGCCCCTCTTCTTCGAATTTAGGTTAATTAATAATTTTAGCATCACCCACATCAAAAATTAATGGGACATTTTAAATATAAAAAGTAAGGTACGCATCCCTGGACGGACAACATTCATCTACGTCCAATGTTGCATATAAATATTAATGCATACTATATTTAAAAAGTTGAGTTTGAATCAATTATTATAACATTTTAGAAGTTAATTTAAAATAATCTAAACAATCTAATTTACCAAAAAAAACTTAATCGAGGCAATACAATATGAAAATGTTTTGATAATTTTTAATTAAATTAAATAGATAGACGTAGTGTCAAACAACCGTTTTATTAAAAAAAATTTTCCATGTGTCCGATAAAAATTATTTGTGCCAACTAAAAAAAAAATTTTTGGTAATTGTTTATCATTTTTTTGGCACCATTATGCTAATCAATTGCAGCCATTTTTTAAAAGGTATGACATGGTCATGCCGACTTTTTTAAAAGATGGAGCAAGGGTGGAGGCATTGATTTAGTAGGTAAAAGACTCTGGCCTTATATATTTGCCAGGGTTTCAAAGTCCTACATGTTTTAAAATTCCTCAGAATGCGGCGTCAATATCAAATATTATTTATTATTGGCGAAGAAAAACTTTGGTAGGATTCTAGTTACATAATTATACAATTAATATTTATTTGCAATACAACATTTAAGGTTAAAGTGCTGTTGCCAAAAAATTACTTTTTAAATTCTTATGTTTTTCAAAGAACATTCGACAAGGGTGGAAATAACTGGTCCCTCACTTTTATTCCATATAATTTTCAAGTAAAAAAAATTTAGACCTCTCATTTACTAGTCTAAAATAATTTATGTTGGACTTTACTCAGGAAATTTCACGTGCTTTGTAAACATTGCATTTGAGGTTTTTCAAAAAGAGGCGTTTATTGCCATCTCAATATTCCCGGTAGAATTCCTAGATTGCTTCATATATAATAGATGACTGTGCATAATTTTGGCCATATCAATGTGTAATGCGTCCATTTATGTCGTATTTCACATTTTTAACCAAACTATAGTTTCTTATACTTGTATTGGGCATGAATTATGCAGAAAGAACCCTACGAAAGCTAAATATAAATAATTTATAAGGTCCAAAGTCGAGTTCATTCAGTTATAACGAATAGGAAAATAAGTTTAATAATGAAAGTGAGTTAAATTGCTTCTAAATGTGCTCAGGCATGTCTGTGCTTAATGGAAAGTTGACAAAATCGTTGAATATCTTTTTTTTTTGAAATTTTTTCGCAGCACACTTTAAAAAATAATGCTGGGTAAATGTTCAAAATTTTGATATTAACTTAAAAGATCAAATTCGGGACTAGGAAATTTTTCCGGTAGTGTCGACTCGCCCGATTAAAAACGGGCCATTATTTTAAACTATTTAACGCTAAAAAAGGTAAATTTATCATTATACTATAAAAGGTATTACTTTTACACTCTGTGTTTTGATGATATTAAAGCAAAAATTTTTAGCTTGATAATCATAATGTATTTGTAAATTCAGGCAGGGCCCACTCTAAAATAAAAAACATATTCCGGACCGGGCCTAAATAAAATTGTTTTTAAACTCCAACTTGCGAAAAAGGGTCTCTAAGAGCCGTTATTTGGATTGGCTATTAAGAGTAAAACGATGTAAATATAATTATCACAAACAGAAACTTATTTTATAATTTTGTTAAATTTTTAACTTTTAATATACGCAAATCTATAAAGAAAGCAAAAAAGAATTTCCAAAAAATAACAGGAGAGATGGAGGAGGTTTCGAAAATGTAAGGCCTTGTTGAAAAGAACTATTTTTGGTAAATTTTAATAATGTTTTTTAATAATTGTCAAATTTTTTTAGTACATAAAATGCTTTTTCTATAATAAAAAACTTTTAAATTTGTTTTTCAGAATTTAAATAAAACCTTACTTTGAACGTGGCGTGGCATAAACAAAAATTTTAACTATGGTATATTTATGGAAGTATAAATAATACAAACAACCACATTCAAAATTTTTTTTATTAGATTTTTTACCCTTTAAGGGAGATCATAAAGCAAATCAATTTGTGTGATAGTTATTTTAATAGGTGCTTAAAGATTAAAACGCCCTCGAAAAATCAGGTAACTAGAAAGAATTTTATTGAATAATATACAGCATCCTACTGAACAACAATTCAGCTAAAGATTCCTGTTCCATGTTTTATCAAACTCAAAGGGCCCTCTATCGGCAACTTATTTATCATTTGTATTATTTTTTGCAATACAGATGTTATTTATCAACTCGCATCCGGGGAGGAAGTCTTGCGCTCCACCTCATTGTGGTTCACCGGCGGTAACGATATCACCGGTTAAGAAAGTGGCAAGTTGTTTGTCCATAAGCGCTCCAACGATACCGTGTTTTATGACATGAAGCCCACAATCTTCTTTGATTGCATATGGTATTATTCCCTCTTCCCACTGCGTGTGGTTAATTAACAACAACAGCACCGACTCTCATAAAAATCACTACAGATGCCTCATTTTTCCAGTCATGTGCCCATCTGTGTATAATGATGAAAAACAATAACAGTTTTTAACACCCCCCCCCCCCCCCCCTCCCCAAGCTTACATAAATTCTGCGGAGTCTATCAAATTTTGTTTAAGAGCAAAAAACGTAGCATCCTAGGAACGCTCATGTTTAAATGAAAATTAAAATAATTTTATATGATAAAAATTAGGTTACGTTTATGGAAATCAATGAGATTATCAATCAAACCTAATAAGCTTTCTAGCCAAGGCGCCGAGGCAATACTGCAAAATGCCTTTTTGTTTATATAAATCGTTCATGTGTTTTCTATTTTTTTGAAAAAATAGACATTCCCTAAGCTAGATATGTATAGCATTTTAATATGATTAATAAAAATTCACTATCTTAATTTATAAAGTTTTTTTAGGTTTTCAAAAATATAAAAGTCGAAACCATGTTGCTAAAAGAAACGAGTAATTTTAAGATAACACAAACAAATATCAATGTGAGAAAAAGAAGTTTTTTACACTAAAATAAATTGATTCCCATGATGGCCTTATCTAAATATTTTTCCTTTTCCAAAGTTTGGCCTAGGGCTTTTTATGTCCATATTAAAAATGGCCATTTTCGACCAAATTGACAGATTTCGCAACCTCGAATATAGAAAAAAATTAAACCTTTTATATAAAAATTACACTGTATAACATATATATTTTATTTCGAATTATAATAAAAGAATTTAAGTATATCAAGCTCTTACATCAACATTTAGCTATAGAATATTTGGCATCCCAACCTTAAGAGGACAAAATATTGTTCGGTTTTCATAAAATTATTATTTAAAGTGTAAATTTAACAATTTAGCTGTTGTGGATATATAAAAAAATCAATTGATTCTTAATTTTTTAATCTTTACTGTTTCTTAACACTTTAAATTTTCAATATATATGACTGATATATAAAGTTAAGAAAAGGTAACGGATTTTTAAACTCCTTAAGGTGGTAGGTTTAGGCTCTGTAGTTAGCTCATAACCTCAAAAATTTGTTGACCAGTGCAATTAAAACTTTGTCTATAAAAAATAAACAATGTTAATACCTTTAAGCACGAAATGGAGTTTTGCCATATTATAATATAGAAGGCAGATAAATTTTTATTTTGTATATGTATAAATGTTCCATACAAATCTTATTTTTAATTATATAAATAATAAATAATAGTTATGGTTATAATGGACAGAAGAAAGTTAAGCTGACATTTGTAATGCAATTTTTTGATATATTGTATATTTCTTTTGGAGTAAAAAAAACAACAACCTTTTACTATTAAGGTGAAAGATAGAGAATAGGCACTTTAAGGTAAATACAATTATCCAAAGTTTTCAAAAATTATATAAATTTTACAAATTATTATTAAGAGTTTAATGGTCAAATTTAGTTTACATATTATATCTAAATGGGCAGTTATTAAATGATAACATATTTGCATTGGTAGTTAATATTAGGAAGATTTTGTATAGCTTTAAGTCTCTTAGTATTATAAGAACAGTTTGCTAATAAGAGGCAACAATACATATCTCGCTGTGGCCTGTTATCAAAAAAAAATTTATAAATAACCGACAAATGTTTGTCAAATATTTGATTTTTTTCAGAAATGTATGTACGCCCTAATGAAACTGGCAAATTACATTAATATTTCATCTTTTATACAAGACATTTTTTTTTATTTTTAAATGAAACAGGTCACAGCCCTTATTTATCAATTCTTATCATTGTACATTTTATATGTTTTTTAGTGGCATTCTAAGCCTAGAGATCCCTGTATTTTATTGTAAATTTTTCATTTAAATTTCAAACAGACATTTCGTAATTGAACATAGCCTATGGCGACAATCAAAATCTTATAGGAAAAAAATAGAGATATATATGGCAATTTTCGCTATTTGGCAAAATATAAATAATGACTATTTTATTCCATGAGCATATGTGAATTTAGCGGCACCGGCCAAAATGTTTTGATATACCCCAAAAAGGGCCTAAGAAACTGAAAAATATTTCATTAAAACAAAACATATTTAATAAAGGATCCATGGGCGCGAATACAAACGTGATTATATTATTTGAGTGAATACAAAATGTCTATATTTTTTTATAGTTATTAATTGAAAAATACGCATCGTGAGACATGTCTTGAAAAAGATGGTTGTGGTAAGATAGCCGAGGAGTTAGCCCTCTAATCACGAGTCATAACTTAATACTTGGAATGGTATAATCGATGTTAATTCGCCTAGCTATAATAATGAAATACAAAATATAAAAAATATTTATTATAGAAAATGTTTTATGAAAAATTGTGTCAGACTTCTAATTTATATTTAAATCAATCATCGGTTACAATTTTGTTTAACTCCAGTGGCGACCCGTAATTCTGTACACGTTGACACAAATGAAATTAATTAAATAATTTTCATAATTATATATGATATTTATTTGTATGGGCGCGTTCAGAGTTCAATCATTTTTTTTAAATTCTACAAATTTAAACTTTTAATTTTTAAAATTTGGGTTTTTATATCGAAAATTATTGAAAAACACAATTACTTTAAACGCCTCCTATTAGAATGAGTTTTTTAATATTAGTATTAAACAATACAATCAATAATATTCAAGGTATTTCTTATTTTAACAGGTTTGATTCAATGCAGCGGTCTATCAAACAAAAATTCTTGAATTTTTTTTTTTTATTTCCTATCCTTAAAAATCATCTAAAAACGCTCTTTTGGTTGGCCCCTAAACCTTAATGTTGAAACATATAAATAATCATAATTCAAGTACAATAAAAATTTAAAAAACCCCAAATTATTAGTGGGTGACTAAGCCTATTTGGTAAATTTCAAAAATATCTTTATTATTACATTGAATATATGACATGCATCAAAAACTTTGCTGAATAAAGTTACGACCCTTCGGGCCAGCAATCGGGTCAGGTCAGACATAGGAACGGGCCTAATAAAAAAAATTAAGGGTCCGGGCAGACCGAACTCTCTCTAAAATGCTTCATTGTTTTTTATTATTGTAAATTGACTGTATTTTAAATTCTACAGAAACAAATTTACAAAATATATATTAAATTGATCACGGTCATTCCGATAAAATAATGTAAAAAACAAAAAATACAAATTAAAAACAAATTTTTGGTAAATTGAATGTTTTTTAAAATGTTTTAAAGAAAATGTAAACAAGAAAAAAATGTCGTATTTGCAAGTGCAAATTCTATACAATTTGATAAGTAAAAATCAAGGGCATATATATCAATAATGTTTGATTAAAAATACAAAAAAAAGTTTATTTTAAAGAAGGAATTCACTCACTTTTTCGAAAATTTGTTTTAAATTTATATTTTTTGTTTTTTTTTACATTTTTCAATCGGAATAACAGTTATTGATAAAATATGAATGATTAATATAAATACATTCGGCAGTAAGGAAAGAAATGAAACGGAGTTTTGGGCAGGGCTGGGAAAAAAAACTTAATGGGCTTTTTTTAACAAGTTTTTGAGTTTTTTCCCCAAATGCCCACAAACTCGTGGGCATGGCAAAAAAAGCCCCTTTACTTGCTTAAAGAAAAGGGGCATGTTTAAAAAAAGCCCCTTTTCTTCAAAAAAAAAACTCCTAGGAGTTCTAAGAAAAAATAACCCACCCATTATTATTATAAAGAAAAAATCAAAATTTTTCGAAATTATTATAAAGAAAACATAAAATGGGCTTTTTGGGGCTCTTTTTAAGAGCCACTTTTTGTGGTTTTTTTTAACCCTTTTCTAAGTAAGGGCTTTTTTGAATTCTAATTTTGGCCCTTTATTTGCAGCCCCCTTTCTTTTTTTATGTTTTGGGGGGAAAAATGAGCCAAAGTTTTTTGGCTCATTGTTTTCCCAGCACTGGTTTTGGGCAATATTTAAAAAAAACCCTTGAGGAGAGCTTATTAAATAACTCGTTTTTTTTCAAAGAGAGGAAGGGGGCACTTAAAGCCATTACAATTAAAAACGGTCAAGTAGTACAGCCGAAATGCGTTTGACCAAAAATATATAAATTATTAAATACGGCAGACTTTTAGAATCAAGCGAGTTAATCACGAAAAATGAATCAGGCAGGCCGTTAAATACCTCCCTTTTATATTCCTAATATCTAGAACGACCAGGCCGGCGCCTCGACCCGGGCCGAGATTTTGTTCGGCCTACAATTCCAATTCTGCCTGAAAATTTTATTACACCTAAATATTTTGCTATTAAATTACACTGGACAACAAAAAAAACAATATAAACAATTTTTAAAGAGTTTTGTAGAGAATTTTCTGGCGATAACAATCCCGGAATTAGTTTTTTCCCCAATGCCTTCATTTATTTTAAAAGCGTCCAAAGTTCAGAAATAAAATTACAAAATTTCTTCAACCGTTAATTAAAATTCTATTGGCATATTCAGATTCCTTATAAAAAACAAATCTAAAAATGGTTATAGCTTAAATTTAATAGCAATATACTTTTAAGTTATTTAGGATCAAAAAACAGATTAAATGACACCACATTTAAAAAAAAATTAAATTATATAAAATTTAAAAGCCTTACGTTATCAATGAATGTTTACGAAATCAAAATATATTTTTAAACTTTTGTTATTACCCATAAGTTTTAAGATATAGAAGCCCAAAATAACCCAAATCTCAACTTTGACACCAAATAACTAAAAATCTGAGGCAGTGGCTAAAATTCTGATTTCATATTCGTAATTAGCGCCAGAAACTTGACCAAAAACGATAGTTGCCATAAATGATGCTTAAGGTTTGTTGTCCAGTGTTATTAATCATATGCACTGTGTGGAAGAATTTATTATGTGATAATAATTTTTTTAATTTTTAGTTACTAATAGCTTATAAAAACAATAAAGTATTAATGAGATTAAATAATCTTGCCTCAAATTAATTTTCTTAATTTAGGCTCGCCCCATTTTAAATTTGAGGCAGGCTTTCGGATTTTGGCTTTGATCTCAATTACATAGAATAAATCATCCTCCATTTTCGTGAAGTTGTTTTTTTTACATTTCTCAGCAAAAACATATTCGATAGTTAAAAAATTGATGGCACCGGTGCTATAGTCACGATGTAAGACGCAATGACAATAATTGACAAACACATACATAAACAAGACAAACATTTTTTATAATCTCGAGACGAAATTTTAGGTTTTAGTGACTAACTTACACATCGGATTTAATACGGTTGTGTAGTTTGGAGCAATATTGTTTTTAATCGGATCAATGCAATCATCTTCCTCAACTTCTTCCGTTTTAGACAAAGTTCCATTATATTTAGACACATTTCGTTTATTGTTGTTGCCAATGTAATTGAAACAGGAATTTGCAATATTGTTATCACGGTTTCTAACGACAATGTTGGCTTTTCTTTCACCTCCGAGAATCGGATTGGGAATACTTTGCGTTAATTAATATATAATTCTTAATAGGAAAAAAATAGCAAGTTAATGTTTCCCACAAGATTAAAATGTATTTATTAGGTTTGAGATACAGATCTTTTTTTCAACTGTCCTAATCTGCATTTTAAAGTATAGCCAGGGGCGTATGCAGAAATTTTTCTAAAGGGGGGCAAGAAATTTTTTTGGAGGAAAGGAACTACAAATTTAATTTTAATGTTGATATTTTATTTGCAAAATTTATTTTTAAGGCTGCATATTTTTCAAAAAATAGCAATTTTATTGATTTATTCCCTTCTATATGTTTCATATTTAAATTCAACCGCGAAATACATCATAAAAATTAAAAAAATTTCTAAAGGGGGCAATTGCCCCCTTTTGACAACCCCTAAATACGCCCCTGAGTATAGTTTACAGAAATAATGCCCTGCCTTTAAAATTTATTTCAAAACGATACATATGTAATTATTTATACCTTACTTGGTTATTGCAATTTATTCTTACTAACATAGAAAAGACTTAAAACTAGAACATAATAAGCATATTTATAATAACTAACTTTACCTTTTAACAAAAAAACACTACTGGCAATTACATTTTTTATTTATATAGGAAGTTGGAGCTTGATAAATTTAATTTTTTTAATTTAATTCTTCCAAAAAATTATTGGACCTTTATTATTTCTTAACTCTCGAACAAAAGTTTAGGCTATTTTACCTACTTACGGCGGTTTGTCAAAAAAATAACAGTTTTAAACGTATTTATATCGACCATTTGAATAAACATTTTAAGCCTCCCCTTAAAATATTAAAGGATTATGTTTTTGTTGAAACCAGGTTAAAAGAGACGTATTTTCCTGGTGACATTGACAGGCCCTTTAAATTTAAATGGGCCTAGTGAAAAATTAAAAAAGTTCAGGTAGGGTTTAACAATATATTATCATTCCGTTTCCCTTAGGGCAACTAAGTGTTATCAAGATTTGTTTAATTACAGAATGACCATATAAATATAAGTCAAGTTAAACCCTCATTAGATATATCCCAAAATAATACCGGTTTAAGTGAGATTTATACCAACTAAAGTGCGAAGGGAGCAAAACTTACGCGCATTGTTTTATCGTATTTAAAAAAAAATTGTTTGACCTTATTTGATGCCGAAGGACAAAAATTATAAGAAAATTTTGGGAAAATTGTCGTGTGTTATATTTGCCCTTGTTCCTTTCCAATTCCAAGAAGGCGTTCGACGCAACCCTAAAGCGCTTCGCCGTCATTTAATGTATATACCCCAAGCAAAATTTGTCAAAATACAAGCATTTTGGACGCATCTAGGCACTTTTTGGTTTGTTCTTATGGGCTCGTGGACTTTATATAAAAGTTGTGCCTTACATGTAGTTTATTTTAAATTTTAGTTATAAGTTATGTTAGCAAAATTGTTCAAGGAAAATTAAACACATTTTAAAAACAACATTCTTAATTTTTATTACTTCAACTCCGATAACTCATAGGCTTCGGTGAATTCCGATATCGAGGGTAAGACTGAACTATTTTTAGGTTGAACGTGAACTTTCCGACCATCGATCTGGAGTGACCAATCCTCTGTTCCAGTAGTAGACATTAATGATAAATCTAAAAAAAAACAAAATTCTTAATCCAAATTTAATGTTGAAAAGCATAACATTTTGATATGAGGAGTCTATAGTTCAAATTTAATATTAAATATATAGATTGTAACAAATTCAATAAAATAAAATCTATAAAACAGAGTTTAGATTAAAATCTATAAAACAATATTTTGTAATAATTTATGTGAAATAGTTTCAGGGTTATAAACACGATTATGACGACTTTAAAAGGTACCGTTACTTGAGCTTCGGTCACTATCGGAATATTTAATTAGCGCTTCTTTTTCCGGAATATCCATCCCCAATTCCTTCATTATTTCCACTAGTTTTTTGGCTCTCTAATATAATTTTATTTATAAAATATATGTAATTAAATTTTAGCCCGTTGGCGGCAGTCAGCTAATGGGAAAGACAAGGTTAAATTAAGTAAAAAATATTGTGAAATAATTAAAATAATGGTAAAAATAAGCAATATAAAAATAAATTAAAAAATAAAAAAAAAGGTAAAGAATTCCTCCAAATATAGAGGCTAAGCGCAGAATCCCTCTAATCATGTAATACCTTTTAGGAATTCGTTTAATCTTAATAATTTATCGAAACATTTTTCTAATTTTAAAATTTGTAATTTTCTAAACAAGGGGACATTCAAATTTTTTAACATTAATAATAACATCAAAAATTATATCTAGATGCGTGAGAGAGTTTTTAGAATCTTTAACATTTTACCTCTTCCAACATTCTCCGGTTTTTGTGTTTCTCGTCAACTAATTTTGTGATTTTCTTTCTAAAATCCTGATATTGGTCTTTTTCTTTGAATCGAGGTCTATCGGCGTTTTTATCCGTTCCACCGCCATTTTTGAAAATGTTCTTCAATTGTATAAGCTGCCCAATAATAAGGTTCGCAAATTCAAATAAAGCATTAAATATATTAAGCTGGGCAAATTTACCATCTTTTAAAGGCTAATACATAAAGCATTATTTATTTTAACTACAGAATACCTGGTTTATCTTAATACAAAAAGACCGGATGGAAAAATTCTTGTTCCCTACTCTAAGGGGAAACCCTTATTTTGGGATTTCACGTGTGTTGCTTTGGCTCCTTTAATATAATTTTGATCCAATTTTAAATGCCTATTAAAGACAAAAAATATTGTAAAATTCCGATAATATTTTTATACCAATTGTTGCCACAACTTCTGGATCTTTTGGTCCTAAAGCCTTAAAAATTTTTAAACAATTTGGTAAACTAATTAAAAATAATTTTATTTCACAAAGTTTTAGCAGAAGGCAAAAAATTTCAATAAAAATTTTGAAAAATATATTTCCTTTTTAAAAACACATGGCCAGAGGATTATAAAAATTAGTATATATAATATTTTATTTTAATTGCTTCTTTCATATATTACATACAATATATTTTCTGTTTATAATTTATTTATTATATTTAACATTGTTAATTATTATTATAATATATTAATGCTGTATTTCTTTTAAATAAAATCTTTTTAATTCATAAATGTAAATCTAATAGAACAAATCATCTTTCCTGCTTATTAATATAGATCTGAAAAGACTACATTTATTTTAAAAAAACATAAAGATAGATAGAAACATGTTAGAAAACAAACACTTATCGCCTGAGGCGTACAAAATTTTTTTTAGTGAGGGGGGGGGGGGGGGGGTTTAAAGGAAGGAAGGTGATTTTTTAAATAGGGCCTTGAAAAATTCAAGAGTTTAGTTATACAATATAACAAAAACAAGTAAAAAAATTATTATGTTTTATTTTATATAAAATTATTATATAGGTTCATTTAATTATTTTTTAAGCAATCCAACTTATTAGAGAATAGCTTTTGAATTTCAGGAATATACTTTGTAAACTGTTACATGTGATAAGAAACTGGCACATGCTACATAACATAAACACATACCTCTTAATTATATTATGCTAGACCTAAGTTCCCTTTTACTTTATACCTATGACCATGATCAAAGTGATTTTTTTCAAGAAAATTTTTTAAATTCTGAAAATATTTAAATATTTTGTAAAAATTACATTATAATTCTTATGTTATTTTATATATTTCACAAGTTATAGGTATTTACATTAAAAATGGTCTTTAACTAAAATAAATTAAATCGCTTAATCAAAACAATAAATTGAAGAATTTTGAAGCAACAAAAAATTATAAATAGTGAAGTGGGTGTGGGGGGGGGGGGGAGGTGGGGGGAGGAGGCTAATTTTTAACTTAAACTACATTTTTATTGCCGTTTTACAGGAATAACCAAATTTAGAAAATAACGGATACGCCAATGTACATCTCTATGTATAATTGCTATTTTTCCCCTAATCGTAAGATTTAAATTTAATATTCTGGCCTTTTGATATAATAACCTAATTTAAACTCTAATAATATTTGCAAATATTTTCAAGATTTGGATTTTTGTAAAAGACCTCGTTCAAAAACTATAAAATATTTTTTGGTCATAAGTAGCAATGTTATTAAAAACCTTAGGCACAAACACTAGGCAGAGCGTGATGGTCGCACCGAGCATAATAAAAATGCTCAGTAGGAGAAATGATGTGGATTGTTCGTTTTTGAGGATAAAGGCAACGGCTGCACCCACGATGCACAAAAGCATAATATTGTAAACGCTGATCCCTATGTACTTGGAATCGTTAAGGGCTGGAATTTTAACGTGCCTCGTTTCCCAGGCCAAAAAACATCCGAAAAGCTAAATTTACAATGTTATATAAATTTTTTGGGTTCATGCGATCTCTAATAAAATTGCGCATAAAATAACATACTTTTGCCGTGTAAATTTTTAAGCAAATCAAATATCCATTCATAGCTTCAATTATCGGCTCAGATAGCCAGTGGCAAACCTTCTGCCTTAGACGCAGGAGGTGGCGAGTTCGGATCCGCGCAGAGTAGCTTTTTTCTTTGGAAAAACAGCTTACATGTGCAACCACTTTAAAGCTTCTTAGTGGCCTGCTTAGGCAGAAGGTCTTAAACGATATGTCTAATAGTAAGAGCCTAGGCTAAAAACCTAGGTCGCCGGCGTGCGAGTAAATCTTACTATTTAACCCGTCGGCAATATTAATTGCTTGGCTCGGGTTAAAAGAGTCAAAGCCCTAACAAGTATGGCACCCCTAAGTGGGGAAAGGTAGGGAAACAAACTAATTGTTTGTTTTTTGTTTATAGCTTCAATTCAAAAAAATATTAGATGTATTTTTATATTTAACATGTACCATAAGTATTCCTTTGTAGGCACAGAGAATTCCTAGCCAAACATTCAGATAACGACTAGCACAGTGCTCAACGACTAGAATTTCTTCAATGTCTGAATTTTGACGAGTTACCTGCAAACCAAAATACATTAGTAAAATCTGCTTTGTTATGACCTCTTGAACCATGTGCGTTTCTATTTAATTATCCTTAATTAATTTAGGATATTGCCAATTTTTATTATTCTTAACGCCAAAAACAGAGTTTTGTATTAAAATATATTGGTATATGTTAATAATATCTAGTATATAAACTGGGCAGTGAATCAATCAACATGACAATTTTCTTTCAATATGAGTTCTCAATGCATATAATTTTGTCAATTATTATGTTAATATATGTTAAATTATTTATTTCAATTTTTAAAAATTCTTATTTCAATTTAAATTATTTATTTATTATTTAAATTATTATAAAAAAAATTATGGAAATTTTTACAATGCGCTAAATAAACTTAACAGTTTAGAATTCGCAATCTTTAATGATAAAAATAAAATTCTTCAGCCTATTAATTTCATAAATTGTTATCACTTAATTTTACGGTAAACAATTAAATATAATGGATATATTTGAAGAAATAAATTGTAAAGCCAATTTTTCAAATTGATTATTTTATATCACGAAAGGTAAAAGTTTAAACAAAATCATTTAGAATTATATAGAGCAGATAGATACAATTAGACACAACATATAATTAAGAAATTTTAAGGTAAATGATATAGCTATGGGCGCATATTCAGCTACATTTATTAACTTGGATAATTTTAGTCAATGGAGAAAACTTAAATTAGAAGTTTTTGTTATATTTAGCAAATGTTTATATCGTCCATTTTTATTTTTGGTAATCAAATAATAACTTTGTACCTTATGCTCTATAACACAGGTCAAATGGCACAACCATGAATTTATGAAAACATAAAAGAATATATCCTTCTTTTCAAGGAAAAATTCATAAGAAAATGTAATGTGTGTAAAATCTGATATTACGATAAAGCGTAAAAAATAATAGTGTGGAAAAGTTGCTAATAGTGATATTATGATCCGGTGATGATTAAATTCATGGTTTATATACTGTGTATATTGGCATCTTGGAGTGATAAATATAACTAGTTAACATAAATCAAACAAAGTTGTAAAAGCACACAATTTTAACATTTTATAATTTATTACAGTACATTTTAGGTGGTAAATTGTAACTAAGACAAATTTTTATAGTGCGGATAAATTGGAACGAGTTTACTAATAACATTTAATAATGAACAACCGATAAAGAGTAAATGTCAAAAGTGGATGTGCCAAAAATATAAAATATATGGTATATTTGGCGGCTAATCAATCAAAAACTTTTACTTTTTAAATTTATTACTAAATTTATTACTAAGACACCTTCCTTCTCTCATATAAATATTTCGTTTTTCTTATAGTTTCATCCGGCCTTGGCTCTTTACAGATATCGAAAAAGTGCTCTTTTTTGACCAAATTGACAGATCGAGAATACCCTAAAAAGAAAAAATTTAAGAATCTTGTTTTCATACAAAAATCCTTTGTAACTTATATTTATCATATCAAATAAGGAGACATAAAATTTTTTAAAATATCAAGCTCTTACATCAGCATTTATAATACAAAATATTTCGCGTTCACACTTTAATACGGGACAATATATTAACGGGTTTTAATAAAAATTTTATTTGAAGTTTAAATTTAACAGTTTAGCTGTTGTAAATATGCAAAAAAAAAATTCAATTTATTTTTGTTTTTGAATCTTTGTTTTTTTGGCATTTTTTCTAAAATTTTCAATGTTTATAGCTGACTAACTAAGTTTGATTAAAAAAAAAGGTAAACAGATTTGAAAATCCCTAGGATGGCAAGTTTGATCTCCGTAGTTAGCTCATAACTCTCAAAAATTTGTTGACCTGTGTAATTTAAAATTAAGATATAGAAAAAAAATTGGCTAAAAGTTGTAAGTCAACCTTTGAATCAAGTATATCGACCATAAACGGATTGTTTCTAAAAATTCTGGGCCTTAAATATTTTTTGAAATTATTTAAACCATTTTCATTAAATTAAATTCAATATTTAAACAATTACTCTATGTGGGAGATTTTCGGAGAGTTTATAGAAGGGATCAATAAAGGTCCATACCATGAGTATAATTAAATCGATACCCAAAAGTATTCCGATTATGGCGAATAGTTTGTAATCTTGAATGATCTAAAAAAAGGTATGTTAGATAAAATTAAAAGAATGTGAGCGTTATTTTTAAAATTTCCAATTTTGTGTCTAAATATCGAGGACCTGCTTATTATTGGTATATTGTTTTTGAAATATTTATTATTAATTGTCAGGTTTTCCACCAAAACTCCGAAATATAAATAAAGGAGATTTTAAGCAGCCGTATCGTCCAAAAGAGCAAACTAGGTGCTGCACATAGGGGCGAACGCTAAAAATGTTTTTAAGCGCATAAGGCTTAAGTGGTCGGTTTATAAGAAACCCCAAGTGTTTTTAAAAGTGCCAGGAAAATTAAAATAAAAAATAAAGAAGATTTGTAGTCAAAATGTTAAGAACAATGTGTTTTTTTGGGGTCTGGTAACAATAAAGGCGCCAATAGGTTACGGGCCAGCCCCGGTCTAAAGTCATTTTTACATAGAATTAACTTATCAAAGTCATCATCATGCGTTGGCCTAATAACAAAAATAATAAATCTATTCCTCCGTTAACCATATAATTTTTGGTGTGTTTTTGTAAAGGTGCTAAACAAGCGTTGGGGAAAAGGCTTAATAACTTAAAGATAGAAATAAAAATTTCAAATTTACCCACAAATTGGACGAAATTAAATTTGACAAATTGGTTAAAGCCCATTTAATATTATAAAAAATACCTTTTTATTGAGTTTGACATTGGTGAAAATAGCGTGAACCCGCCAAGTCTTGCTAAACATAGCACCAAATGCTAATGTAAAGGCTAACGACAGGATCCAAACACGTGCCTAGTTTATAATTATATAAAAAGGACATATAAAAAACAAATCTTAAATTAAAAGAAAATTAATGTGACAAAGGAACGCGCATAAGCTAAACTATCCTTAAAAATCTAAATTAAAACTAATATTATTAGATAGATTCAATTGATTGTTTTTAAATGTTCCCAGACTTGGGAAAAATCTCACAATACAAATTGTGCCAATTCATGTGTTTGTTTTAGCATATTTTTCCCCGACCAAAAATTTTATCCAAATCTTCTCATGTTTGAGTGAAACCAATGTAAATTCAATTTGATAAGTTTTTGATAAAATCATGTTTAACAAAAACATTTTGCATTAAAAGAGGAATCGCTCGCATATAAATACAAATCATACAAAAAAGAAAATTTAATTAACTTCAAAACATTTAATTATAATTAAATTAATGTCGTGTAACACATTTGGTAATGGATTTTAGATTAAACTTCGTTTTTTTCAATGCCACCAAAGCAAGATACAAAGGACTAAAAAGCAACTTGTGCTAATTTACAAAAGTTTCTAAAAAAAAATGCAAAATGTAAAAAAAAACGTTGTGACATAAGGAAGAAAAAATTTATTGATTTAAGTTGAGTTTAAAGTCGGTGTGGCACCATACCATGCATAAATGTGAAAAGGAGTTGGGATGCGTTTTGATCGAATCCAATCCCAGCAAAATAATCGAAAGGTAGGCGAGGATGCCTCCGAAAATTATGACATTATTTAAATGGGGACTCGACATTTTGATATACCTATTAATAAAATTTATGAAAAAAATTAAAGCATGTTTAAACCTTTGATCCGTTATAAATGCTATCTTAAAAATGTTTTAACAAATAGGTGTTCACTATTCCACATTATAGATGTTCGAGGCAACACAATATACGGAAAAAGTGAGATATCTAAGATGGATAATTCTGATGGTCAACAGCTTAACGAAACAAAAAGTTGTTTCTACTGGTATGATATAAAACAATTTTAATCTCCTTAAAGAAAATGAGAAATATTTATTTGAGAATGTTAAATTTTTGACAAAATAGCAATTTATAAAAAGGCAAATAAGTGTGGATCAATGAATAATCGAATATACCAATATTTTTTTAAATGATGTTTTTTTAAATTTCTCTTGTCCAATATATACTGCCTTTTTCAAAAGATAGGGCCATGGAGAGTAATTGAATGATCTGGGCCTTCTATTTTTGCCAGGTCTGCAAGCTATAGTATTTCGAAATTGGTTTATGAACTTAATAAATTTCAAATGGCTCCCGCGGGTTATAAACTTTGCCGTATACCGATTCCGGCTACCCAAACAAAGAATAAATTTTATTTTTAATCACCACTACTACAACAGTATTAGGCATTATCTATTTATACTAAAATCGATTGCCAAAATTTTATAAAAAAAAACATGATCAATATTTTTCACAAAATAATTTTTCGAAAATTTTTATGATTCTTGCAAAACTTAGGATAATTTTAATTCCCTAAAAAAAATTTAATCATGCAAATCATACGTGTAAAATTTTTCTAGACACAATTTATAAATTTTGAACAAAAGTTTTTAATATAACCTTTGGTTACGAAAACGGATGTTTATGGCTAAAAAGGTGATGGCCAGGAGAATTCCAAGTATCGCTAAGGCGGAAATGGCGACGAACATCACAAAGTTAATACGGACGATTTTGTAAATTATTTTTGGCGATGCGATGGCAGGTCCCTTACCTGGTTTCATAAAAATAGTCAGATTACCTTGGAGTAAACCTCAAACTAAGTTAGAAAAGAATTTAACAGACCCTTATGTAATTACCGTCCTTACGCCTGGATGGTTTTTATCAAATTTTTAACATTTCCTAAGCCTTACCATTTTTAATTCGACAATTAGTCGTTAAATACGTAGATTTATTATTTATAACTTATCATTTTACTTTTTAAATTTTTTTTTCCAATTTAATAAATTTCTCTCTATTCTTTTATTTTTTGTATTCATCTTTTCATTTATTGCTCTTTTCATAAATTCAAAAAATTAACGATGATAGTGAAAAACTATGAAAATATTGCATAGGGCCCGGTCAGAATTTATTCGATGGTTAGTTGTTCTTCTAAAAAAATTAAATCAATGTTTTATTTTTAAGCCTTAAATTTTAAAGGAGTAATTTAAATTTTAATAAATTTAATAAAATTTAAAAATACACTCAGAGCAAATACGATACAAAAAAATATTCAAAAAAACAATGGTGAATAATGATTTTCGATGCGAAAATCAAAATTTTAAAAATTTAGAATTTTTAATAAAAATAAATAAACTAACGCGCCCTTTAATTTTTTGCCTGCATATTTTTGAGAATGCGGCGCCATTTAATAGTATAGTAATGGCGACCCCAGGAAATTCCCAAACTTTGAACAAACTAAAATTTTATATTTTTTTGTGTTGTTTAAATCAGATATTTTTCAAAATTTAAACAAATTAATAATCCTACCTGCCCAGGTAATATTGTTGATAGGAGAAAATTTTATCACATTTTGTATTCCATCGTATTCTGCAACCTCCACTTCTCTGTGATCTAATCAAATAAAAAATATATAATTTTAATATAGTCTCATTTATGTATCATAACTAATATAAATTTAATATAAGGTAACTTTGTATTTGTTTGATGTTGAGGTATCCTTTCCGATTACCGTTCGTGAATTGTACTTGACCCTATTAAATATATAAGCAATTCAATTTTTTTTCGAAAAAAATAAATTAAAATTTTTCAACCCATGTGATTGTAAAACAAGGTATATTAGCCAACAGATAGGATATTTTTTAAACTAAATTTTTATGTATTATATGTGCATGTAGAAAAATTGAATACAATAACTTATTGTGGGAGAAGCCATCTTAAAAAGGCCCCTTAATTTGTTGTTTTTATATAATCTCATTAGTTTAGATATAATGAATGTATTATATTTTAAACCTTATTTCTTTAAAATCTGATACAAGGCAGCGTGACTTGAAACAAATTTCGTTAAATTAAATAATTTACTCAAGATTTTTTTTTTCATAATATCAATAAAAAAATAAAGTAATATTTCAAACAAAAAAATTATGAAATAACTCATTCTGTAAATTATCTACTTTTCAATTAAAAGTTACATATGTAATTGTGCTGATTCTTCTTTGATATTACAAATCAAGGTCGGGACCCGAAAACCCGTCCCCGGTGCCGGGCCGAAATCTAAAAAAAGGCTTCAAATGGAAAGTATTACGGGCCAGGTCGGGCCGTATTTGTAAATTCGAGCCAAACTATGAAAAACCAAATTTCGTGCCGGGACGGGCCTAAATTAACAATGGGCGGGCCGGGCTGGAATATCACGGCCCAATATGAACTCTGATAACTACATGAATTAAAAGCATACAAGGATATATTATTATGAATTGAAACGAATCTGTCTTAAGCATATTATAATATAAAGCTCTTTGTAAAAATTAAGGTATCCATCTCTTCGTTGATTATATCTAAGTGCTATACTTTTAAAGTAAACAAGCAACTATAAAATCGTGGATTAGTAAAAATAGGGCGAACTAAGCTGTTGAAATGCAATTTATAAAAAAGTACCGTGACTCCTAAAAAGTTGGTCGCATTTAGGGCTTCCTTAAACAGATTTGACCACGAGGGATCATTGTAATCGAAATCGAGTAAAGTTCGAGGCGTGTCCTGTTTGAGCTTGTTAGCGGCATAATTTAAGGCCAAAGCGATGGCCCAGATACCGTCGTAGGCGTATCCATGGAACCGGCTGTATGTGTTACCTCTCATCTCGTTATATTGGGTCAAATATTCGTGTGGTGTCTAATCCAAAATTTAAAAAAAAATAAATTTAAAAAAACGTATTTAGTTGTTTTTAGAGAATCCAACACGAGACCCGTCAAATCCAATTTTCGGTCAAATTATGTCGAAAAAAAATTACGTCCTCGGGTAATTATAGCATCTCACCTGTTTTATTTTAATTGAATTGACCAATTTTAAGCTAAAAGATGTTTAAAAAAAAACGAAAATTTACATATCCCGATATAGTTTTTTGTGAGGATGAGCTAATAGGTAATAAATCGACTCGTAAAACGTGCTCCAGCGCTTCTAACCGGTGTTCCTTGGGGCAGGGCAGTGAAGCGATATCAACATCGAGCCAAACGTCGACTACTCCACCCAACAGGATCCATTGAAACCGGGGCCCGAAAAAGGATTCTTCGTATATCTGCGATGATATATAAATTAACTTTTTATTCGTAGTCTTATGAATGATCTTATGCAGAATGTATAAATAAGGAATGTCGTGCTCTTAAGGCAACTAAATTCTAAGACAGGACATATCAGTAATAGATAACGACAGGCCTAAACATTTAACCGAGTTTCGGTGAAATTTCATAAATTAAGTTAAATTAAAAGTACTTACATAACAGAATGCGTAATGTGCCATCGTTTCATTCATGTAGGCTACAACGATCCTTATATCCTGTTGCTAATTTTGTTGCATAAAATTATAAATTATGTAGTTTTAAAAAATAAATAAAATAGGTAAAAATATAAGTTAAATAAAGAATAAGTGAACCTTTAATTCCTTAATAATATCTTTCAGTTTTTCGGGAGTGGTGAAACTTCGGGATAACGCAATTTGGAATTCGTGCATATCAAGTTTGTTGAGTAAATCATCATGTGGCTTAAAAATTTAAATTAATCCAAATAAAACTTACAAAAAAGAGCAATTAATAAATACAAAACATTGTTTGAAAATTTAAAATTTTTTTTTTAAACTAAATAGTTTACAGGCATTAACTATGAAAATAAGCTATAGTTGAATTGCTTTAATTATAAAAAAAAACAGATAACATCATTAACTATATATTTAACCACGCATTATTAAATTTAGTCTTGTTGGTTAACTTGCCCATCCCTGATAGCTCCACTAAATTTGTCAACTTAAAATTTAAATACCGGAATATTACCAATGTAAATTGGGGGTCTTCCTGAAAGAGGGTCCCAACTTTCGTCCAATTGAAATGTTTAAGGAGTTGTATACCGGCAAAATTGAAGAAATTAAGACTCGTTACTGTCCGGTAAAAATTAGGGTACGTTTCTCGGGACGAAAATTTGGGATGCATTTCTGCGTATGCGACCTGTTTAACAACAAGAAAATCATGCAAATACGAGCAATTTTTTTGCTCTAAACTTATTGCCCCATACCTTATTATGAAAATAATTGAGGTGAGACTGTCAACATGTACGAATTTAAAAATTAATTTTGACAAAATCAAATTACAGATTAATTAGTCAAGCCTTAATATAAAGTCATATAACAAAATCAACGAAGGAGATTCAGGTTAAAATTGCAATGTACTGCCACTTGTCAAATATTAATAATTTTAACGAATAATTCCCGTATAATTTAAATGTGTTCGACAAATTACTATACAATATATACATTAATTTTTAACGGCAACAAATGTATATAATTGAGAGCTAATTAAAATATTAATATTTAATAAGGCGAATTAAAATAAGGGAGAAAAACTTGGATAAGGTTCCAGAAAGGTGATGCTTCGGCAACGGGGGCCGTTACTTGGGTGCATGCTCCTCCGAACAACATCAATTTGGGTGGCGGATTGTACATCATGTCGAAGAATACCTTGGTTCCTTCGGCGGCACTGCACTGCAATAAGACGAAAAAAAAAACTATAGATATTTATTTTCAATTTTTTGCAATTAACATTAAAAATGTTTTATTTAACAACGCTAATGCTTATTTAATATTCAATTTTCCAATTATTTTCTATAAGTTTCTCTAAGTCCAGTTTCAAAATATTTTGGCTTAAAGCTTTATAAAAATTAATTTGTTGGCAAAAGAATATTTATATATTGAGATATTACTTTCGACAACAAACTAGGCTAATAAATAATCAAAACAATATTTTAAGGGAAAGCTTTGTATAGCACAAAAACTATAGGTGTGTAAGTAAATGGTTTCGTGCAATTGGTTTGCAATGTCCTATATATGTCAATTTTAGGTCTAAAATATCAATTGAGATAACCAGATACGTTTGTCTGTGTGTCCTCTTAATTTGGTTGAAAGTATAAATCATAATAACCAGCCCCTCCCCTGATTATTCTTTTGTTTAGCTTTCATTCCCCAAAGCAGCAATGCTCTTGAAAGTTGCATAAATTAGATTTCTACACACGACACAAACACGACATTGAGCCAGCAGCTGCATGGTAAATAAAGGACTTGGTCACTTAAACCTCAATGTATGGTGGTTCCTACTGCCTAATATTATTTTAACATTTATCAAAAAAAAACTTGAAAACGCAGGCAAAAATGAGATAGAGATAGATATAGATAGAGGATATAATTCGAAACAGGGCTAAGGCATAAGTCCGTGCTACAATGACCGAAAACCTTAAATTTGAGATCACATTCAACGAGCAAATAGTGTTTCCTTGCGCCCTGCAAAAAAAGTAAATGCGTGATGAAATAGAGTAAGGGGTGGGCGTTAGACATTTCAAAAAAATAACATTCTTGCGCATGAATAAACCAAAAGAAGAAAAGTCGCAAGCCTTTTACCTACTAAAATGTAGAAATGGTTAACCGAAAATCCCAAATTTAAGCTATATATAATAAGATATTATGTCAAACCAAGAAATGAAAAGTTAAGTACTAACGAGGTCAATACTATAATTTCATTAATAACTTATGCATAAATAGACCGCTTATCCGTTGCAATTACGAATATTGTTTTTTTGGTTGTTTTTCAGAGCTAATTACTCTATCAAGCTTGCAACGACTGAAACACTGTATATCTAAAAAACTGAATAATAAAGGCTATTATGGCACGTTCAAGAATTAATTATAGGAAAATTGGAATAAGGGAAGATAAAAGTAAGAATATTAATTAATATTTTATGTGATGGGAGAGTTGACATACTAAGTTGATATAGATAATTTACCAGTTGTTTGACAAAAATGTGTATAATATATCCAATTTTATTATTATTTCATGGACTTATATAAATCGTCAGCGGTACTTGGTATAACTGAAACGTCGTTATATTGCACCGGTTACTGCATTTTTACGACTTTTAAACAATAAAATCCGTTGCCCGAATTATTAAAAGTTAGAGTAGGAGTGTAGATTAAATATTATTATATTGGAGGTTTCATGACAAAAATCTTGTTTTTTTATATAAAAATGCCGTATATAGGCAATTTCCAATAATACATAAAAAGAGACATTTTTAATGCCCTTTCAAATAGATAAAAATTTATATAAGAACGCGTTCGAAGTTTTTATGGCTTTTTCCTAATAATAAAATATGACGAAAAAAAATTTTTGTGGTGATTTATATAAAAGCACACTGCAAATATTTTGCTATGACAAATTAAGGTTCAGCATGTAGATTTAAACAAACTCTACCCGGTTGACGACCCGGATTAAGTAAACTTTATTTATCGTAAACTTAATCCAAGCTAATTTAATTGAAATTTAATCGAAACTTATCTAACTCTTACTTTATAATAATTCCCTAACCCAAATAAATAATTCATAACCTTAATTCTAACTTTTGTTTTACTTTATTCTTATAAGAAAAACGTTTGCCCCAAATGAAAATATCTCTGACAAAATAATAAAATATAAATTTTTTGTTTAAATTTCTATTATCAAAAATCCTCAAATATTGCAATTTTCTTGGCATTAATTAAAAAAACATAAATAATCAAAAATACTGCTTATATGGACCAGTTAGCCTATTTAAAGTAGTAATATATAATAATTATACATGGGTACTTGTATTTAAATATTTATTTTTTTTAAAGCTCTATCTAATTAGATAGCAATTACTAAATTATAAATAACAATCTGGAAAGGATTAATTCATCAGACGGGTCATTTGGGTTTTATAAATCATGAACTTAATTTTGAAACACAGTTAACCTTTTTATTTTTTAGTTTTATGGTACAAAATAAAAAATGAAACACAAATTAAGAACTAGTTCTAGACAAATGGACCCCGTAAAAACAAATATTATAAGGTTTAGAGATGGCCTAGGGGCGCTAATGAGCCACGGACCTCTGGTCCGAGCTCACTTTTTAACCATTCTATAAACAGTTGAAAAATAATTTTTAGACCCGAGCTCGAACTTGAAGGCCATTAAATCAAACTTTATAAAAGTAATAAAGAGGCGAAGATATTTTGCTTGAGTCAAGGCGAGAAATGTTTAAATTTAAAAAAATAATTATTAAATAACTCTTAACAAAACAGATATCTGTTATTTTCATGTTCATACATGAATTAAATTGTTCATTGATAATATAATTTGATTAAAAAGACTAAAACTCATTTGTGTTAACTTGTTCAAGCTGGTAGTATTTACAATCGGAGGGATAAGATTAACCTTTTCTCCAAAAGTATAGCAAAAAATATTTTTATAGATTTCCCCAGTATGGCATTAATCGAGAAAAATATACAATTTGATTTTAATTGTTTACACCATACCCAATTTTGTTAGCAAAAATATATGCTACACAGATCAACAAAATTTTAAGAGACCTTCAGAAACGACTGCCATCTGAGAGATTTTCAAATCCGTATACATTTTTTTCTAATCAATTGTAAGCCAGCTATAAACATTGGAAATTCTTGTGAAATAGTTAAACAAACAAAGAAGATTCAAAAACAAAAAAAAATTTTAAATAAAATATCTAAAACATTTAATCCAATTTTATTTCAGAACCAGAAATAGTGTCCTATTTAGATTGGAGGGCCAAATATTATGAATAATTTAAATGTCAATGTAAAAGCTTGATACACCCAAAAATTTTATATTTTATTATTTTAGATAAAAAACATAAATTACAAGTGAGTTTATAAGCAAAAATTTTTTTAAAGTCTTTTTAGCAATTTCGAAGCCAATTTAGTCAATTTGGTCAAGTTTGGCCATTTTTATGATATATACTTAAGAAAAGAAGGCATACTTCGGAAGGAAAATATATATGAATAAAGGTCATTTTGGGATTTCAAACATTGATTTTTGTCGCTATGTTACATTAATATTTAGTCACAATACCACTAATTTTTTGCATATAATATGGGTGTTCATAAAATTTAGTTTCAAAAAAATTAACAATTTATTTTATATCGCAGCAATCTTTTTATTATTCATTTTATTTTTAATTTTATTTTTAAAATTAAAAGCTATTTAAAACTAACAAAATTATTATTTTGGACATTTGATGCAGAAGTTTTCTGCAAATTAACATAAACAAAATTTCATGGTTAAAACAGTGTATAACTTTTAAACTACATTATTATAATAAATACATATAATCTCATAATTTCACAATTATATAATTTAATTCTGGAATATGAATCTATATTAATTCATACTTAAAAACTTGTAATTTATTTAAAAATATAGTTGTTGAATCATAAAAGATATTTTAAACATAAAAAAACATAAAAATGATATTGTAAATTAAAATTTCGAAAAATGACTCTATTCTACTAAAATATTAATTATTTTTTTTAGATGGCCTATGACAAAAATTAAAAAGTCATTAATATTAAAAATTTAAAAAAGGTAAAATTAAAAAAATATAGGTTAAGCAACAAAAAAAAAGTTTTTTTTAAGAAAATTAAACTTGTTTTTTTTGTATGGGAGTTGTTAACTTAATGTTATTATTATGATGATAACTCAATATGGAATTGATTGATTAAAAACTATATAAAGCAATTTTAAAGTAGATTTTTTATTAAGGTACGATGTTTATAAAGTAAAAGTCTACGCAAACTATCTGTTCGTATACTATTTAACCAAATAAACTTAATAATAATAGGGGTAGTTTTGGTTGGAAAACAGACTTAACTTTTTTATAGATTAGATTAATTTGGACTTCCTTCTTACGATGGCGTGTAGCGGGAAGTTAATCTTGGTACGTGATTAATTTAGTCATCATTGAAAAATCCTAGCACTATGCTTTTTGGAATCAAATTCTGGTGGCCTTATTACTTTTACTTGTCAAAAAGCGATTTAAAAATACATCAGTGTACACAGATAATTATTTGATTACTTTCGCCCTTAAATTAATATTAAAGAACAAACTAGATAAAGTGACATTATACAAAGCTACTAGACCTGTGAGAGCGTAAAAGCAATTGAGAAAATTAAGCAATAAACCCAGGAAAGGTATGACCAATGACAAAAAATGATTTTACAATTCTGCCCCCTAAAACATTAAATCCAGCCAGTTAATTTGCAACAATACAGGCAAATGTGCTGGGTGGTCACATAGCTTAAGCACCCAGGGTGTGGGATTAATTTTTCTAACGTCCCGATGTTTCAAGGACCTTAAAAAGCAAATTTTTAACGTCTTAAAACCTCTTCTTATCTGATTTTAAAATATGAATTTTTTCCTCGATATGGAAATCTACTCATTTATAAAATACACTGACTTTTTCCGTTCCTTTTTACCATATATATTATTATTGTAATGTTATTATTTAGAGGAATTATAACCGAAAGTAAAATAAAAAAATTACAACCAAAATGTTTATAATAATAAATTAAAGTCATCAAATTCTTATATGTAAAAAAAAATTTGGAAAATAACGAATGAAATTACATTGGACCCACGGACCCGGGGAAGCAATGAATATGCATAAATAACACGCAAGCCAACATTCCAAAATGACATATTTTGTGTTGGTAAAAATTCACATTGTAAAAAAAAAAAATACCCCGTCATGGCAGAGAATATTTATGGTCGGAGTTTAGAAAAGAGCCGAATTAGCTATTTTAAAAATTTTGTACTAAATGGCTGTGGTATTTCATTTTTAAAAATGAATAAAAAAATATAAAAAATAATATACGGCCTATTTAAATTAGCGAAATATTGAAATACTTTTACTCTTATTCAAGGTTCCTCAGGAAAAATTTCTCATTTACGAAAAATTAGGTAATAGTCATTTGTAGAAATAAAGGTTGGGACCCGAAAGTTTGCCCGGTCAGTGGATGGATAATTTTGTTTTTTTAAAATTTTTTACAACATACAATACAAAATTCATAGAAACAACGATATAAAGGACACTTAGAATTTAAAGTTCCCGGTGTTACTTTCTTTATTTAGATTCAAAAAAAAACAAGAAAATTATTTCGTTTGTGCAAAATAAATATCAATATATTTACACGCAAGAATTATAACCTTTTGTATGTTATATACGGGCCGGAATTTGCATCAGCTAATTTTAAATTTTAGTCCAACCTATTAAAATTTTAGACCCTGCTTAACCAGGTTAAATTAAAAATAATTATAATTAGGTCGAAAAAAATGTTAACAGAAAAAAAATATGTTCGATTAATAGTTAACCTTACATACAGAGTTAATATTTTTTAAATTTTGCCCACGACTTAATGATAACCCGCCTTATACATTATAAAGCTTTTAAGACCTTTCGATATTCTAATTTATCTATATACAATTATAGATATATGCAAGCTTAAAAAAATTATGCATAAATTATCCTTAAACATAAAGAATCTGCCCTTGGAAGATTACTATTAAGCAATTTAACCGATTCTTGTTTGTATATTTTTATACAACGATGCAATTTTTGTTATAATTTTTTACAGTTAAGTTACACCATGTTCAATATTAAAGATAATCTTTTGATTTATAAGCCAATATAAACTTTACTATTTATTAAATTAATGCGTATACATTGTCACATCTTAATAATAAAGCCAAATAAACATTGGGAACCATGACAAAATGACCCACAATTATAACGAGGGTACCGACAAAGAATTGTTTGCTTATTAGGTGAAGAAAAGAATTTTAGGTATACGCTCTTAACAAATCTATCATTAGGGGCTAAAATTTAATATGCAACTTATAATCATTAAAACATCGCTAATCGAAATTAAGCCGTTAGCGGCACTTGGTTAAAAGACCGACTTAAACGTAACCTCAAAACGGTAATGTATAATAATACCTCTAATATTAATATATTTGGTTAATGATAACTGGAAACCATAAAAACTGTGTTGAGTGGAGGCTCAGCTATAAATCGTTTAAAGCTGCAATTTAAAAGTGCTATGTCAACCGTCTAATAGAAATTGTTATCTTCCTACTAATAGGGCATGTCAAAACTCCAGAATCGGGAAGGAATCCATAAAATCTAGAGTTTTTTTTTTTTGAAATTTGTTATTTAATACATGTAATTATTACATAGTTAGCTGCTCTTTCGTTAACTTTCATTTTACAAAAATGAGTTTAAACTACAAAACTACAAACAATTTCAATTTTTCCCTGGCAAATTTCAAAAAAATAAAACTCCGAAACTCCGAAGTTGATGGACTCCTTCCCAACTCCCGAAGTTTTGACATGTCTCCTACCTACTAAACACAATTTAGCCACCAATTTTAATTATCAGACAGAAGATTTTTACATACTGAACCCGTATTTGGCTAGTTCTTGGGCAAAAAAGATTAGGTTTAACTTAGGATTCAATAAACTAATTTTAATGGATTATTTTTCACTCAGTCCCCGAGTCCTGCCTTAAAGGTAGAAAATTGACATATATTTCAATGTTTTTATTCTTAATTCATTTATATGAATTCAAGTCTCAATGTTTGAAAACTTCTGCTGTTTATACAAAGTGTTATACTTAAAACATTTTTCAAGCTAATTTATCAAAAATACTTTTTAAACAAAGGCTTGACCACGCTAATCTATTTAATGGCAACCAAGCTGCTATAAAAAAGAGAGCGATTGACTCCGCATTAGTAGAACATCCCCTAGAATTTTCACATAACTTTAATTTATCGGCAAAAATTTTCCACATTTTAAAAAATTAAATAAAAGATTTTTAAAAACAGTTGAGATCAACTCTCACACTAATATTTTATATAAAAAATAGGTTGTGCCCCTCACCTGGGACCTCCATAAATCCCATAGATCTATGGACAAACCCCATCTTAGCCGCCTCCAAACTCGCTCACACCTCAGAGCCTCCCTCATCCCTTTTCAAGCGCATGGGTTAAAAACAACAACAACAACATATAAAAAATACGAATAAAACTGTCTAAACAAAGCTACTTCACACTTTGTCAAAAATGTTCCCTTTTTATTTAAAAATTAATAAATTAAAGTAAGCCAAAATAAAATAAAGAATATAAACTTGTTTTCAAAATGTTTCATGCAAATGTTTAATTTTAAAGAAAATTTTAATATTGTACATTATTATGCATGTGTGAAATACATATGTGAATATTATTTATATTTTTTTAACTGAAGAAGGTAACCACTACCGAAATATTTTTATTTTTCATTTGTTTAATTTTAATTCTATAAAACATTATGTTTTTTAACGAGTTATTGAATAAATAAAGTTTCAAATATTTATGGCAACAATCGTTATAGGTGAAAGTTTTGGTGCTGGTAACAAGTATAAATACGGGATTGTTCATAAAGCCACAGAAGCTTTTTAATGTCAAAAACAAGTTTTTTAATTTTTAATATATTAGATGTAAAAATGGTTGGCCAGTTTGCTATAATAAAAGAGATAGAAGGTCAAAAGAATTAAATGACTAGGTTTCAAAAAGAGAAATGTGTTAATTTTTTTGTCTAATTTATGTAGCAAGGCCGAATTGGTACGGGCCAGTGATAATTCAACCATATCGTCGATGCCGCTAAAGAAAAAATTGAACTGCAGAATTCAAAACTGACACAATAATGAAAAGCTGAAATCATAGTATAACAAACAAAAAATTCGTTAACTCCTGGGGCTTATAAAATTGATTTTTGTGTATAGGACACGTCATTTATTGTTTTTAAAGATCAAATAATGCTCAATTATTTACCAAATTCAACGAGTAAAAGGGCGGCAAAGAAGGTCACTTCATTACATTTCTGCCCAGCATGGCCAATAGGAGGATTAAGGCGCGTACAAAGCTCATTCATTAAAAAAAATTTAATTCAAAAATAATTTTAAACGCGCTTTGAAATGATTATCAAATTCAGAGCAATACCTCCTGATGCAACAAAAAAATTCTAGAAAACAATGATAAACGTTTTTAATTGTAAAAACCGAAATTTTAATAAATTTAGATTTTTAAAATTTTTGTTAAAATAAATGGACTCTAAACGCGCCCACAAGTAATTTTAAACTTGCAATATTGTAATTTTTTTTATTATTTGATAAAAATTAGAAAATAAAACAATAATTAGGATAACAGTTGTAAAATGCTCATGCAAATATTAGGGAAAAGGATTTTGCTACATGTAAATATCCAAAAATGTTGTTTTTTCAACTGAAGAAACTATTTTTGCTGTTTATAATAACGATCGAAGTTTATATAATTAATTAGTATTGAAGGTAAAAAATTACATTGGTTTGGGATTGAATATCTACCAAATTTTAGTCACCAGGCTAATATGGCCAGGCAAATAGCCTGACTACTTTTGCGAAAAACAATGGGGAAGGGGGGGTAGCCAGGTAAATTAAAGATAAACCGTAAGCCCGGACAGACCAAAATTTACAATTGAGGCCCGAAATTATAATGTTACAAGTCAAATTTTTTATGCTTCGTATCATTAAAACACAAAGTAGACCCTGCATCGTGTGATAACATTTTTAATTCTTGTTATTAATAGTTAAAAAAAATTAAATAAAGAAAGATGTAAAAACTGGCCCGGCCTGTTTTATATTTCAGCCCAGCCGACACTGGGCTGGGGTGCTTTTATTCCAACTTTGAAAAGGGTTCCGGGGGGGGCCCCCCCATCCCCCCCCCCCCCCCAAAAAAAAAAGGGGGGGGATTTATGCCAATAAAATGAAAATTATATTTTGTTACAAAAGGTGTGAGGGCGCGAGATAAAATATGATTTACAATCGCAGCCAAGATTTACGGTCCTGTAAAATTTTTGTGCGCTCTAAATTAGACCGGCGTAATAATCAAAATAAATATCAGGCGTAAAAGCAGGTATTTAAAAAGTTTGTAAAGCAAGCCACTCTTTAGTAAAATTCAGGCAAGGGGAAAAAAATTTCAGTTATTATAAAAAAAAATTGAGTTTTATTGAGCTAACAAACTCGCAAATGATTTTGCTAATCAAGCGAATTTCTATTATTATTATTTATCCGAACGTAAATAGGATTAACACATTGTACAATTCCTCGAATTTAATTTCAAACATAATTCTGCGTTAAAAGATGATATAAATAGCGTAGGTAAAGGATTAGCGAATGATTCATGGAATTACAGCATTAAGTTTTGAGTGTTGCAATTTTACAAAAAAAAATGATCAATTAGTTGCCGATATAACTGGTTGTAGGCACGGAAGTAAAACTTTAAGGCTTATTAATTTGTTTTAGTCTCGACTCTAAAAATTACAACGTGTTTAAGTCTTGAAAGCTTGCGTGATTTAAAAATTTTGTGGATGTCCAATATTTTTAATTTAAATAGTTTCATTTTAGTCTGAAAATATTTTTTTATATTCACATGGCCCGATTCACCATGTACATGCTGAAAGTTTTATATGTTTTTAAAATTTGAGACAAATTAAATTTAGCGCTGTGAATGGGCACATCAGTTATGCGGATCCAACCAAGAGGCCGTACCCTTGTTGGCCTATTAAAAGACACAAAGAAAAGGTTTTCAGCCAACTATGATAAAACTGTTTTAGCGAATTGTTAAAAATATGTAGTTTAGTTTTCGCTTTGCCTTTTGGCTAAATTTTAAAATTTTCAATAAATTTTTATCTTCTCAGAACAGTAAGGCTTTTACAATCAAATATCATCCAATTGTTTAAATTGATGATTTCCACGGGCCGTCAAAACAAGGCTGTCGATAATCAAAAATTGTTCGGCTCGGCTCAGTTTGTCAGCTGATTTTAAAATTTTAGTCTAGCCTGGCAGTGTTCATCAGCTGTTTTATATAAGGTTAAAAAAAAGTTAATGTATTTTAATAAAACTAAATTATAGATAAAACAAATAAAAGGTTAAATGTAATGTTTATAGACTAATTTACAAAGAAAAAAAATTAATCGGCCTAGCTAAAAAATTAAAAATTTTAGGTCCGGTCAGGCACCCGGTGGGCCAACGAGTTTAGCGGATTTATTAAACCCGATGGGAAACTACACTAATCATAATTTATACATCAAAAATACATTTTTTTAAACCGTGACTAAGATTTTGGCTCTGGGAGTCAGCAAAATTTTTGCATCCCAATTCTTGAATTTATATGATGATAACTTTAGTGTTACACGATTAAATCTAACTAGCATGGCAGTTTTCAATGTTTTTTTTTTCATAAATGAGTTGTATTGCGTGCCCGACTTATTAATTTCATATTTTTAAAAAAAACTAAGGATGACATTTTGAAGTGAAAAAAAAACACCAACTCCAACAACAAACAAGTTGTTATAATTGTTGCCGTCTCATAATAAGAAGAGCTTAGTCTTCAGCCCCAGCTCTTCCAATCAATATATGGTCGTGGAGGAAACTCTTGTTCTTTTATTTCTTCTTTTTTTGAAAAAAAAAGGGTTTAACGCGATTCGTCATTCATTAAATTGATTAATTTCCTGAAGTGACATTTCCGTTAACCTTTCCACCCCCCTTTCAGAAGTGATTTTTTCGAGTAGAGGGAAGGGGGGTAATTATGCCTTAAAATGTGGTTAGAATATTAAGTAATTTCAAATCCTAAAATTTTAGTTTTGAAAGATTTTTATCTCTTGAGTCGTAACTTTATTTGGCCCACAATATGTAATTCAGGTAGAATTTAATAAAACTTTATTCATTCAATTACCTGATTGTCCTCAAAAAACACAAAAGAATACTACGATGGGGTAATTTATGGCAAAATTGCAATTTAGACTAAAGCCAATAAATTTAAAAGTGTGTTATAAGTTCCCCAAAATTGCGATTTATAAAGCACAGGGACAAAGCAATATGACACATAAATGTATTTTTTAATTAATTAATGAATCAACCCGACCGGTAAATTGTAAATCCCGCGAGAAGGGATAAATTTATAGAGAAACACAAATGTTAGGTAAAACGTACAAAATTCAACCTAGATTGACAAATTGGCTAAGGGTCTTAAGAGTTTTCCTCAAACAATGTATATTTCCGAAAATTACTCGATAAAGGCCCAATTTTAAAGTAGAAATACCGTGAACAACCCTCAATACGAGAAGCTATATGTAGTTTATGAAAGGCTTAAATCTAAAGTTGTAGGTCACATAGATATTCTTTGTCTAAACGCGCACTTTATGCTTGCAGTGATCAAATTTAGGCCCAAATTTCATGACCTTAGCTCACAGGGCAAATAAAAAATGCTATCGAGTAAACTCTATATGGGGCATTTACTTTGGATATGTTTGAAGCCATGGTGAGACGATAGCCGGGCAGAATTTCGCGGTTTTTGAGAATGTGTTTGAGGGCTAAATGCATGGCATAATGATCGGATGAAAGGTTTTTCGTATGTTTAGATTTGCGCGTTTTAGTTGTATTGTTATTACCTTTAAGGTTGTGGACATCAGTGGTATTGCTTTGATAGCTAACCTCTGGGTTTAACATTTTAGCGTTAGTTATCCCTCCACCTAACCTTTTCCCAAAAAGTTTTTGAAAGTAGGAGTCGCTATTTTCAGCATTATTTTTTGATGCTACCGTATCTCGTCGAGTCTTAAGAGTATTAACCGGGGTATGCCCCGAGTCGTTAATATGATTTATTACAACGTCCTTAACCAATTTCGCTTCAGTTATATTAGTAGATAGAGACCCGTTCGAAGTCAGGACACTATTGGCCATTGACCGATTAATAGTGGTGACAGGAACAACTTCTTCATACTTGTAGGGCAACATTACACCAATCGTAATTTTTATTCGTTTTTCCAACGATTTTAAATAGGCTAGATTATCATCAGCAATCGCCGAATGACTCGTTTCGTATATACTCGATAAATTGGTGCCATTGCCCTTGACCTTGTTGGTCGTAAAGACTTTAAGGATGACCGTTTTAGTTTTATCTGGGTTAGCTGGGTGCTTTTTAACGGGCAACGTTTCGGTTTTGACCACGAACAGGGATCTAAATCTCGATTTCATGGTCGAAGTGGAACGCGCTGTTCGGGTCCTTTTGCGACGAGATTTTTGTGGACGAGTTGTTGTTGAACACAAAGGTAAGCTTTTTTGGGTATTATTAACTGCCTTCTCAGAATTATAAATTTCGTCAAGCTGATGAGAATTGTCACCTGGCCCATAAACGGTCGTCTTGCGTGCATACATAACAGAGTTATTATTATTATTATTATAAATTTCCCAAAAATTAACAGGCGAAAGAAGTGATTGGTTTAGCCAAAATGATGGATATGCTTCCCATATCGGGTATGAAGGAGGTAGTAGCGTAACGTTTTGGCTGAGAGTAATTTTTGACAGAGTCGTGACGGGAGATGTAGCATGGGTGGAATTCATGTGGAACGATGTAATAAAGCGTGCTAATTGGTCGACGTATGCGCTACGGCGAATTAATTGGAGAGTTCCATGGTAGGACAATAGATGATTACAGGTAAGGAGGATAAGGCATAACAGTAATGTAAGGTGGGAAGAACGGATGATACAGCAGTTCAAGTTCATATATGCCCTATTTCAACGTAGCAAGTCTAACATTCGTGTAACAGCGTCTCGGCAGTCGAAAAATTATAATACTTTACTCGTGGCGTGGGAGGATAACAAGAGAGATAGGAATTAGAGTCACATAAATTGAAAAAAATGTGTCCCTATAATATTTTTGTTTCACTGTTAATATGTCCTATATCCATAAAAAAATATTTGATTCTTGCCCTCATATTTTATTGCTCTCCCCTGGATTTGTTATCGTATTTGTTATAGGAATGTATGTATATATATTAATAAAAAGTTGGCCAGAAGTGTTTTGCGGTGTTTGGAGAGAGAGATGGGTTATATAGATTAAAGGACGCCGTAATTAGCTAATGTATTATATTATACTATTATGTTTTTCGGGAGACACATAATACTATAATGCCTCAATAGTTAGTTGAACAGCTATACCACTCTTACATTACAGGAGGCATGACCGCGCCAAATAAAGTGCCAAAAAGGGTAAAACGAGGGGGACGGAAGTAGTTATAAAATAATAGTTTTGGTGGTCGTATCGAATATAGTTGTCCTTTTTGTAGTGTGATTCGTTTTATATGGGATTTCTATTTGCTGGCATGGTCGTGATGACAAGCTGGGAGACGAATTCCCGATTAAATATTTAACTTTGAGTCCTTGGATATTAACGGTGAAAATGTTACATATATGTAAAGAGGCGGGAATATTTTTGAAGGCGACGGAAGTATATTAAGTTGAAATGGGGGTTTCCTCTTAAGCCCTCATCAAAGCCCCTTTATATACTACTCTATCCAACGAGCTAATTGACCCAATTCATATTGTTTGACTGCGCGAAGTAATAAATATTATTTTTTTATATCTTAAAATATTGTTTAATTTTTTTTGTTTGCTTCGACATCGACACAATGAGACACAAAAATAGGGAAAAGAATATTTTTTTTTAATCCATAATTTATTTATTTATATTTAATAAAAAACCTAAAAAAAATAGTAGGCAGATTTTGAAAATTATTTTTATAATATTAAGCATGTATTTTTTTACCCGATAACGGCAACGACAATCTATTGGTATTTTTTCACTATTCAAATGTGTTAAACGTATTTTGTCCCTTATTTTTAATAACATAATTTTAAAGAAATTATGCAAGCGCAAATATAAATTTGGCCTACCGCGGTATATGGGTCACGATAATCCTTTACTCAGAGATGTGATGAATAAACATGCAAAATTATAGAAGGAGGCCGATCATATTTCGTAAAGAATATTAAGAAGTAGTTAGAGGTGACAAATAACAAGTTTTATAAAGATCATTGAAAGAGGATATTTGTTAAGTTTGTTTTAGGCAGTGCTGGGAAAACAATGAGCCAAAAAACTTTGGCTCATTTTTTCCCCCAAAACATAAAGAAAGAGAGGGAGCTACAAATTAAGGGCCAAAATAAGAATTCAAAAAAACCCTTACTATGAAAAGGGGGCAAAAAACCCCAAAAAGTGGCTCTTAAAAAGAGCCCCAAAAGGCCCATTTTTTTGTTTTCTTTATAATAATTTTAAAAAATTTTGATTGGGCCTTTCTTTTGCCATGCCCACGAGTTTGTGGGCATTTGGGGGAAAAAACTCAAATACTTGTTAAAAAAAAGCCCATTTTTTTCCCCCAGCCCTGGTTTTAGGTGTTAAATTAGAAAGGGCATGGGGCAGTTTTTGGAATATCAATTATATAAATAAGGTAACAATATAAATATTTTAGTATTACAATTTTGGTAGAAGCCCTCTATTTGTCATAAACTAAAGCGAATTAAGAACATCTAAATTTGATTAACATTGGCTAAATAAACCGTGAATTTGACCGCTTAAATAAAATTACCTTTTTATTTTTTTGCTTATATATTGATGTATTAAAAATTTCACTGCTCTCAATGAATCTTCACTAAGCAAAATTTAAAAATTTTTATATTCAATTTCTTGAATTATTCTGCCTGTTTTGGTGATCTTGACAAGGTATTTGAGCACCGTATCAAAAGCATATATCACAAATCCAAAATCAAGCCACACAAGGGAAAGAAAATATGACATCGGCCTGCAGTTTCATTTTATCACAACAATAAAGTGAACTCTTTTGAGATAAACCTTGGAAAGGATATTTCGATTAATCAGTTGTTATAAGATATGGGTTAACATAATAATGTCTTTTCTTTCATATTCACCTGCAAGCTCGGCAAGATTTTAATGAGCCCTAATTAGGTGTTCTTTCCAAAAAAAAGACACAAATAATGGTCACAGTATGACAAGACAATACGCCCTCGTGAGCTCCAAAAGCTATAGGTAAGGTTAATTAATACATCCGTCCCAGGAAAACCCAGCACCCCCTAATTTAAAGATTTTCGTAAGATTGGCTATTTGACAATTATACTTCTCAAAATTTATTTCATGTGTTAAAGCCAGGAAAAATTAAATGGAAGATATATATTTATTCTTTGTTTTATAACTTTTTCCAGTGCTTTATTTAAAACTTATAAAAACTAAAAAAAAATGTCCGGGCTAAAATAAATTAAGGGTCTAGTTTTTTTTAATTTTTTGGCCGAGAAGAAATTTATTTATTAGTTTAAATTATGTAAAATAAATTAAGATGAAACCGACATACCTCAATTTAGGTTATAAGTTAGGTTATTTAATAACTAAGGGCCAATAAATATTTAATTTGGGGTTCAACACTTTTTTTATTTGGATCACTTAACTTTCAAATATAATTCTATATTGAAAAATGGTATAATAATATAGGAGCATAATTAGTTATAATAAATTTTTTAGGGGGGGGGATATATGAGCATTATTAGTTACAATAAAATGTTTAGATTACCTTATTTTTAAAAGCTTCACTAAAGTCTCGATTAAACGAGTTATCAACTAGATCTAAAAGGTATAACTTACCCCACCCTTGTAATGGTATAACTTTTTTACATCTATGTAACCACGGGTTTTTTTCCTTTAATAGGCTTATGTTTAAAAAAAGGGTGCCTGGATTGCCCGAGGGCGCCGCAATACCTATTGCTTTTAGAGTTAGTTTGAAAAATTAAATAGGTTTTTACTTCTTACCGCTGCATGTCTCAAAAAAAGAAAATAGGTCTTAAGCAAGAAACAAAGGCCAAATAAATTGTTTTGCTTGCGAAATTCAAAATCAAAATAAAAAAGGTAAAAAATATTGTAAAGTTTTTAATACAACGAAGAAAAAATATAAAAAATTTATGGTTCGGAGTTTCATACGGGTTAATTTTGGCTATTTATTAAAGTTTCGATTTGTGATTGTAAGAAATTGTTTTAATTTTAAATAATGCCAAAAAGTTATGGTCACTGCAAACTTCGGCACATTGACAAATGTCGTCATTTATCCAATCGCAAAAAATTACAATTTACGCAAAACATCATAAATTTAAGTTATCACTCTTTGTAGTCAAAGAAAGTTAAAAAAAAGTCTCTAATTTCGAAAGGACCATTGTGCATAAAAAATAAAAACAAGATAATTAGTTTTATATTAAAAAAATTAGTAGCGGTTCCTTTATCATCTTAAAGCAAACGTTTCATGGAATAGGCTGAAAAAAATCAATCACACCCATCAAGAAAACTTTGCCAAAGGTGTGAAATCTAAAATTTCCGAATATTTTGATGATATTAAAATTTTTTTAAATTTCTTTTTGGACCAACAAATAAGACGCCAGTAAGGAACACATTCATTTGCATAGAATATTTATTAGAATTATTAGGGCTCTGTACATCAAGTCTAACAAAAAAAAGGAATAGCTAAAAAATGGTACTACTAGCTTTGCCATTTAATAATCCCGGTTTCACCCTCAATAACGGTTCCCCTTTTAAGCCATTTTTCGGCATCTGCGTTGACAGGCTGCCTCACAAGGGATTCCAAAAAAAAACACGTAATAATTTTAAATTGCCAAAAGGTAATTTACAAAAATAGAGAAATATATATTAAAATGCAAATTTAGAAGAAGAAGAAAAAAAATAGGAACATTTGTGAATGTTTAAAGCCAAACAATTATTTAAAATCGAGCATATATTTTCGGGAAAAAAGTAACTTTTTAATAAATTGAAACTGAATAATAAACTTTCTTCCGGGCAAATTAGCAAGATTTCTCCAGATCTAAAGAATCAGATCAATTAGGTAAATGAATATTTAATTTGTAAAAGAAATGAAAAGAAAGCTAAGTAATCTACACTTCAGGTGTATTTTTAGTAGCTACCTGCCTGCTACTTTTAGCTAAAACAGAATATGAGACTTTAACTACTATCTCTAAATCTGTAACTCCAACCATATTGGTAAAAGGCACTTTCTACGTTTTTACAGATATATTGATTCGTGTAGAATTATGTTTAGGGTGCCAAATGTTAATGAATAGATGAGTGTAAAATGGTTATAATAAATTGATTGAGAAGGATCAAAACAAAATTTTCTTTTCAATAGAAAATTTATACCATGATTAACAAAAACAGCAATTCGACTACCTGCCAAAGGTGACAAATTTAATAATTAACTGCTTTCCCTTTATAAAAATCCTGGTTAAAACTTGTAAAACTACACATTTAATTTTGGGCAGGTCTATTCGATGTTAGAAGAACTCAGGTAAAATGGTTTCTAACACGAGTTATTATATCGAATATCATTATTACACGAGTTAATTTTAAACCGATTGGACCATTCGTATAATTTTATGAATCTGAAAACTTTTTTGAGTTTATAAGCAACATTCTCAGACAGAGCTATAGATAAAAACCCTACATATAATTCTTTTTAATGTTCAACACATAACATTGTTTGCAGTATTATAAAAATTTAATTGCCTAGCTCCAGATGTCGTTGCGGTTCTAAGAAAATTAAAACACAAAAAAAACTTCATTAAATAATAATAATAATAGCAAAATGGTCAAAAATAACAACAATGTATTTTGTTGGTTCACCAAATTCGTGATTCGAAATATAAAAATGTATTAAATTGTATTATAGAATTTGACTATAAAATTTTTGCAATATATTTTGACGCCATACCCTTTTTTATAGTATAAAAATGTATAAGAAACATCACATATTTTATGATTTTTAATTATCTAGTACAAGCTTGAAGATCCCAGAAATGTAAAAAGCGCAGTTAACCGCTAAAAAAATATGCGCTTAACGACAAAAATATTATTTCTCATTATTTTACCCTCATAACATTCTAACGCTAATTAGTTCCTTTGCCACCACAGGACATGTAACAAATTTAATTGGGAAAAAAATTTTCAACTCAACGTGTTTATATATTCAAAAACAAAAATAATATTTTAAATTGAAATTACATAGACAGCTTAAGTACAAAAATAAATTTTTAATTAGTGTTTTCACATAACACAGCTTATGACATTTTTGCATTGAGCTTAATGTCCATATGGGATTACTAAAAACAGACTGATCAAAAGGTAACCCGGGAACAAAACCAAAAAAGGTATACCAAATAAAGATCAAAGTTAAGACCCGAATGTCGGCCTGGCTCGGTGCCGGCCCGCCCGAAAAACTGGCCAAGCTTAAATTAAGAAAAATATTATCGGGCCGGGCCTTTACATTCTATCTTATAATTGCCTTTTGGCTTTTCGCTATTATTAATATGGACTAAAATTAATATACAATTTTTTTGTCACATTACAAAGTGTAATACTCCGACAAACGGTATTTGATTGATTCGCTTTAAAATGTTCGGGCCGTGTTTGTGATTTCGGGCCGGGCCGTAAATAAAAACGAAATTCCGAGCTAAGCTGACCAGTTATTTCGAGCGGGCCGGTAATTTAAAAAATGTGTCGAGCGTTTAAACTCTAATTAAAGGAATCAAGATTTTTGCTAGGCTCAAAAATAGAAAACAAAGTCAAGACCCGAAAGCCCGCCCGTTATAGTGCCGGCCCGCCATATATACGGGCCAGATCGGGTCGGGTCGACGGGCCGGACCGAAATTTTAAATTTTATATTGCCTTAGTTTGTTTTAACTTTTACACAGGTCGACAAAAATCAATAAGTGAAAAAAAAATTCTGACATTAATGTTAAACCCCCTAATGGTCTTAATTCATATATAATTTTCGTTATCAAAAGATTCTATCTGCAATTAAATCTATATCGAAAAATTGGATGAATGACCAAATTAACAGATTTTGCGACCTTGAAAAATAATTTAAAAAGAAATAATTTTAGTTTTTTTTTGATACACTTGTTAATTAATTATCTCAAATGATGAGAGATTAAATCTTTAAGCAAATTAAGCTTTTATATCAAAATTTAAGTTATACAGAATATTTGGCACCCCAACCTGACACGATCTTAGAATTTAAAAGACAAAGATGGCTACTCGTCCGTAAAAAATGCGGCATTCAATATGGAGGATTTGGGGGGGGGGGCATTTAACACTGACTCAGATGGGAAAAATAGGTTTTTCACGTATTGCGGGCTAACAGTAACAAATATTTATGTAAAACGAGATTTTTTTGAAAATTAAAAAAAGCCCCCCCATGAGGGAACTTCATATATTTTTTCGTTTTTTTTATTTTTTCCCTCTTTTGGTTCTTAAACATTTTAATGAAAAATGGTGCCATATTAAATTTAAAAATACCCCCTATAAAAAAAAAAAATATATAAATTTTTAATTTAAAACCTAACTATTTTTAAAAAAAAAAAATTTTTTTTAATTTTTAATATATATTTATAAAAAAAAAATAATAAAAAAAAAAAAAAATTTAAAAAAAAAATAAAAAAAAAAAAAAAAAATAAAAAAAAAAAAAAAAATTATAAGCAATTTTAGTCTAAACATTAAAAAATTCAAATCAATTAAGGTATTTTAATATTTTTTTATAAAACACCAAAAAAATTAAAAAAAAAACGCTAAAAAAAGCATATTTCTATGAATACAATATTTAAAAACTTAATTTTTTGAATCAAGTAATATTGTTTCGGCGGAGTCTATAATACAACTTAAAATTAATAAAATTCTTTAAAACAAAATTTTTCTTTGCCCACCAATCGTTTTCTCGCTTTCGTAGTGTCTAATATGGCGATAAATCTATGGGCACGATATATTATTGGGTTTAAATAAAAATATTACCTGAAATTTGAATTAAGTAGTTAAGCTGTTTTTAATAGAAAAAATAATTTTTTAAATATTTTTTTGTTTTTGAATCTTTTTTTTTATATGTTTTCTTAAATTTTTTTAAATGTTTATAGCTGGCGTGTTTGGTTTAATTACTGGATCTAATGTTAAGCAACTATCCGTCAGTTCAGTTAGCTCATTTGAAACATTCCTATCTTAGACACGTAAAATCTGGTGCCATTGCGTTCATAGGCGGCTTTTATCTTGGAAAAATAGCACTTCTGAAGCTGCTAAAAACTTTAATAGGCCTTAGACCCTAATCAAAATGCCTAAAGCGGGAACCTAGCCCCGAAGTCGCCGGCGAGCATATTCATTAAACCCGACGGCAATTTTAATCTCTCTGCTACGTTTAAGAGTCAAAGCTATAGATAGGCACCCCCTAGAGGAAAGGTGTGGTTGAATCTCAAATTTCAATTAATTAATCTGAAATCGTCCAGTCATGGCTTGATAAAATACTACACTGTTTTTCAATTCAAATTCCTACATAAGATGAAATAAACCAAAAACTTGTAATAGTATGCTCGACGCAAAATGAGCTAATATAATATCTTATAATTAAATATTTAGCTAAAAGGCCCTAACAGAAATACATTGTAAGAAGACAGAAAATAGTAGTTTAAATAACATTGTGGTTTTGTGTTCCACATGTTGCTTCCTGCTGACACACTCAATCTAACAATGTTTTATTTTAATTGAAAAAATCTGTTTTAGTTTCACTACATTACTATGGAATAGAATGTAGAGCGAGCGATCTTGCATTTGAAAGGACAAGGAAGCCACTTAATTCCCTAAACAATAATCTATTTCATTTCATATTTCTCCGGATAAACCAACCAACCAACCAAGCTGATGTGTCGGGAACATCAATTATTATTTCATTATCCGCTAAAAACTAGCAATAAATACTAAATCTCGCACTGCAACAATTTAAATATGCGAAATTTTCAATTACAAAAAAAATTTTCGAATTTTAAAACCATTAAGGGGGTAATATATGCCTTCATTATCAATTACTAATTAATGTGACACTTTAATTTTTAAAATCGCAATAGAACAGAAATTTTACCTTGCGTTAACAGGAGTAGCTTAGTACTGTTTAATTGGGCAGTTAGAGATATTTTTTGTAAGGGCACTCTTTTGAAAGTAGTAGGAGGTAAACTGCTCTTAAAAGGTTAATAGAAAAGCACAAAAAAACAACTTTCATAAATAAATTCACATTTAAATAAAAAAAATTAAATTTAGTTTAGTTCGCATCTGACCCTAGTAAGAAAATTCACAAATTCAAATTTTGAAAAAAAAATTGATTGATAAAGGCGCCTTTAAAGTTTAGTCATTTATAGCCATTTTCAAAATTTTTCTAAAAAAAAAATAATTGATTCACAATTTTAAGCATTAGAATTTATAATAAATTGATGTGAAATGATTGTCAGTTACGTATTTTTATAGATATATAAATATAATAAATAAATATACTTAGAGCAATCCGAGTAAGATAATATTGTAAAAAAAACAATGGTTAATAATTTTCAATGTAAAACCAAATTTCAAAATTTATAAATAACAATAATTTTTCGAAAATATGAATAAACTCCGAACGCGTCCTAACAAATTCTTCCAACATAAACATTAGATTAATATATTTAAACAAAACAAGTTATTCTTACAATACATGGTGTCTATTCAGATCAGTTTGTAATTTATTTGATTCGGCCCTTGAATTTTTTATCGGACCAGGCCTAGCCTTCTAATTATTAATATATTCTTTAATCCGGCGAATGCTAGGAGGACAAATTTGTAACGCAAATGCTACAGTGGGGTCCGTAGACCCCAATTTTAAATCCCTGTAAATTCGATAATTTTTAAACTATAATATTTATTTATGTATTAGGAAAATACGTGCTCTTTAAATATAAACTAAATGTTATCAATTATGTATATTGCAAATTTAAATCAACATAAAATAGAAAAAAAAATAAAAAATGGAAATTACTTTTCTATTTTACATTGAATAAATTTTGTTAATAAACAAAATGTATTTTATTGATTAAATCTTTTTAGATATGGTAGAACATATTAAGAAATATTTATGAAAAAAAAATGAAATAAAAAAAATATTTTTGGCTATTTCTCAACTAAAAAAATTAATGTATTATAAAGAAAAAAAAATTAATAAACAATGCAAACATATTATATACCTTATGTAAAACTATTGTAAAAGAATACCTAGAAAATATGATTGCAATTTTTTTAGTTTCAATTTTCATTTAGGCAATAATTACCATGGTTCTCAACAGTGAAATTAACAGTGTAGGGTCCCTACAGACCCCAATTTCTAATTTCTAAACAAATTTTGTACCAAACTTAGTTCAAATTTAAATTACTGTTTATTAAATATTTAAGAAAAAAGTCGCACAATTTTTATCCATAATATATAATAATTTTAGGAGATTTTCATTCAAAATGTGCTGGGGTCGATATGGACCACACAGTGCTAAACGCGGGTTAGCGATAGATGTTAGTAAAAGATTTCAATATTAAAAATGTTGTTAAAGACAATAGTCGAAAAATAACAATAAAACGAAAAAAAAGTTCTTATTGCACAGACTCCATTTGATGACCATGATTTGTAGGCTGATTTTTTGTGCTCTTTTTGATACACCCCTTTTCAAGCTTTGAATTATCTAAAAAGTGTCTTACATCACCAATAAAATACTCTCTTTTTAACTTTAAAAATGTTTGCCTGTGAAATTTAAGAATTATAGGACATTTAATTGAAATATTTTTTTATATAAGGACAATTTTGCTTAAGGCATAAATTTTAACTCTTGCTTTATTACTTATTTTATAACAGCTTATGATGTTTATTTGATAAATTATAGTTACCTTGACCTCAAGTATTATACCTTTATATTTAACAAACGGCCTGCCAAATCACTGCTATTTCAGGGGTTTGAGATAAACACTTTAACATTCCGTTTTTCCGGTTTTTATGGCAATTGATTTCTCGTGTCTCTTTAAATAAATATCTCGTTATTACTAAGGTGGTAGAGTCAGATAAAACCATGTCCATATAAGGTTAAAAAAATTTTTATGGTGTTTTTCTTTTAGAATAAAACTAGTTTTATATCCTATAGTCCAACGAAATTCCCGAGGAAAAAAATTGTGTCAATGTTTTCGTTTTTTTAATTGAGCCTTTTTACCTATCAGGTAATTTTTTTACCTGCTTTTTAGATTTTTTGCTGCAGATGCAGCATCCTATAAAGATAATGAAGACAGTTTTTTTTCCATCCCTCTTTAAATTTAAATCTAAGTTTAGACGATGACTTCATTTTTGGATTTTAAAATAATATTGGGCCAAAAAACCCTCAAAAATTTTGATATTAGAGTTTAACATTAACACGTATAATATGTTATTACTGCCGTTAAATGTCATTTTTTTTTGGCCCTCTACTATTGTAAGTCTGACTTAAGTTTCCAGCGCATACACTTAAGGACGCTCTAAAATTGTAAGTTCAACCGGGGCTTCCATATAGTTCCCTTTATTTCCAGTTTTTTGGGCTCTTTTTTTAAGTTAACATTAAATATTGCTAAAGACATTATTTTGTTTGTTGGATTTTAGAAGGACATTTGGATATTGCGATATTTGATAGACCCATTAAAAATGTAACAGATGTATTATTTAAACAATTCCCCAAAACAAATCCTTTCTTTTTCACGGTTTTTTTATTTTTAACTTGCTAGGGAAATAAAAGAGATAAAGAATATTTGATTATGTTTTACTTTATTTACTTTATTCTACCCATTATAGTTAGCTGTGGTTTTTTCAAACATTATACTTTATCTCACTTTGTAGACATTCATCCTATCCGTCGTAATTAGAGCATGTCAAAATTCGGAATTTGGAAAAAGTTTAAAAACTTTTTTTAAAAAATTTTGTAATTAAAATATTTAATTATTAAATAATTTGCTCTTTTTTTATTTTTTCAAAATTTTTTTAAAAAAAAAAGAGTTTTTAAAAAAAAATAAAAATTTTTACAATTTCTAAAATAAAATTTTTAAAAAAAAATTAAAAAAAAAAAACCACTGGGGGGGGAGGGGTCTTCCCCTCCCCCCAGTTTTTATTTCTTGTCGTAATTCAAGCATTGATTATTATCATTCATCAAGAAATGACAAATTAAGAAAACACGATTTTTCAGACCTCAAGATTCAACAAAATGGAGATTTATATATTTTAAAATAACTTTAATTTTTCATTTTAAATAACAAAATATCCAAATTCAAGTATATCACGTTCCCACATCGGCATGGTTATTACAATGTTGTGCGTCCAAAATTATAAATGGTACAAATTATATTAAAATTTAATAAGATTAATATTCATTATAAGGAAATTTTTTAGTCATTTTATATGTATAATTATTTTCAACGCTTTATAATTTCTGATCCTTTACACGTTTTTCTAATTTATAGGGCTTAGAAAGTTTGATCTAAAAATACAGTGAATTTTAATGGCTATGGTCTGATTATTATGAATGTCTAAAAAATTTGTAAGACTAAAATTTGTCATTGCGTTGGCAGCCATAGAAAGTAAAAATAATGTATTTAAGGATTTTCTCGAAAAAAGAATATTCATATGTTAAGAATTATTTTATAAGGTTATAATAATGGAGGAGTTCAACAATGATTATTTGTAGCGCGTAAACTGAGGTGAGCCAACACTCCTCATTTATCAAAATCGATGACCCCAATCTGAATTTTCTAATATTATAAGAGAAATTAATTTTTTCAAACTCATTTATGTTTTAATATACAATTAATCCAAAAAACCACTCAAATCGGAATGAGGGGCCAACTCGCTAAAATTTATAATTTTTTACTCTTCACCACTCTGAGCTCAGGAATCTTTGATTTTTTTAATTTAATAGCGCTTCTGTTTTTTTTTAATCTTTGGGCAGAATTTAAAAATGGAGAAAAAAGGGGTGCATATTAAAATTTATTAATGTTAGTGTAACATTCAAATATTAAATTCCAATACAAAAAACAAGAGAAGCTTCCTCAATGTCATTAAAAAATCTATTTTGTGGACTTTTCTTATTCAATGTTTCCTAAATATACTACCTTGGATTTTGAATAAATATCATAAAATGTGATTTTATCTACTTTGTAAAATCCAGTTATTGTCCATTAATTAATTACGTATTATAAAAGGTCTAAAGAGCAACAATTTCTTTCAAATCTTTATTTTGTGTTAAGGCTAACGATAGATAAAATTGCTCATATCTGCGGCCTATTAGATTTTTGTTTTTTTCCACAAAATAATTTATAATAAATAGAATTGACACGTGGCTATTTTAATGCATTTAAACTAGATATCAAGCTCAGGACCCGAAGGCGTGTCCGGTCCACCCGAACGGGCCAGGCGGGCCGGGCCTGAATTAAAAAAAAAGTACCATGGGCCAGAGCGGGCCGATTTATATCTCATTTTGCCTAAGTTTTTTCAATAATGTTAAATAGAACTTTAAACATTTTATCCCAAATTCTACATAATAATATAAATTTCCTACCGGGGTTGGGCAGAATTGCAGGCTTGGACGGATCGGGCCTAGGTTAAAAAATATGTTGGCGGGCAGGGCCGAAACATGTCACGGTTTGAAAAAACTTATTGGCTTGGTGAATATTTGAAATATGTTTATTGTATATAAAACACAGCCATATATCTGATAAAGTTATCAAACAAAAAATTCATAGGTATTTATATTAAATTTGCGCATTTAAATAGTAACATATCTGTTCTGAATTCAATTTTTTTATATATAAAGTTAATAATATGTTTGTTATTCAAAAAATATTAAATTTATACAAAATTTTATATGTAGTATGTTTATTGTAAGGCATAGAGCGATTAAGGGCCATACAGGGCTATATTGCCCTCTTTGCCATGCTAAATAAGTAAATTTTTTTAAATATTATGAAAGTGCAAAAAATTTTCGTAATATTTAGTAAATTTTTTTTATTAAATTATTTTAAATTCGGATGTTATTTAAATCAGATCGTCATTTGTGTCACATTAAAATTTAAATTTATCGAAAATACTAGTAATAATGATTAACTGTTTAAATAACTCCAGTTTTTACAATACAAAATGTAATTCATTAAAAAAATTATATATTCTTTATTAACAAAATGACACCGATTGTCTAATCCCCTCGTGCAATAAAAATTAGTCAAATCAAATTGTCAATTTTTTTAACTATTAAATATAACTAGTTTAATTCTAGAGTTAACTTTCAAACTGTATTAATGGAGTTCAATCAACTGTGCAATTTTTAATATGCCATTTAGAGTTATTTAATTTGCAAATACATGATATAAAAAATACAATCAAATTATACAAAATAAAATAAATTCTATACTTTTTACCAAAATACCATAAAACGTTCTATTGGCGGGCAAGATGCCGCTTCCACCATCTTTGTATCTTTATAACGGCAGGTATAAAGATCAGCGTTGTGCTAATTTGTCGCTTAGGTGTAATAACATCGTAATAAGTTATAAGTTTCGTATTGAAATTGGTAACTAGCGTTTGGTGATAACGGCACAGTGGAGACTCACTACCACACAAACCGTGAATGTAGTACTTTAGGAGTTCGGAAAATATCTCGGCTGGCGACACGAGATTCCCTTCGTAGATATTGAGATCGAGGATGGCCAAAAACTTGGGATCGGTATGCGTTATTCTGAGGGGTTCGGGTAGCCCGGCTAAGAATAGGGGTACCTGACTAACTTTCATATACGTTTTACCATCCGTCGTGTCGTCCCAATCGATTAAAAAACGGTCCAAACATTCTTCCTTAATTTTCAGATCCTCTATACTTTCCTCGTTGGCGTACCCAAAGAATTCGGCCATTATGGCTTGGTAAAACATGCAAGCAACGAGGTTGAGCACCATGAACGTGTTGATGTACAGGGTTAACATGGATTCGGATATCCTGAAATGTCTGCCCAAATAAAGACCGGTGCCAGCGCGAAAATGGGATGGCGTAACTTTGGGAGAGTTTAGGACGTACCCGTCCAAGATTTCCTCGTTGCCCTGATCAATCAAATTCTGTTCGATCTCACGGATCCGGGTACGTGTAGTCATGAGTATAAACACCGATATGCTATGCATGACGGACTTGAAGTTGAAATGGTGGTTGTAGGTATTGGTTTGAGTCACGTCATCGTGAAAATAAAACATCCCGAGGCAAGCGAATAAAAGAATCAAAAAAATGTGAGCTAGGATGACTGAGAAGAGGGATGGTAGGGCATCGACTATAACTTTAAAGATACGATGCACCTTGGGAAATATTTCAAATAATCGAACGGCTTCGATAAGCCGCCCGATCAAAAACATGTGAAAGTAGTAGGGATTAGTCAAATGATTACTCCTGAGTAGTCCAATAATCATGCATGCCAAAGCAGCGAAGTTGCAAACGTTAGTGAGGCGCGTAAAATAGTGGAGACGCTCCAACAGTACTTTCACTATAAATTCCATGGCGAAAAATGTGAAGAAAATCATGTCTGCTGCCTGAAGCAAATCCTCCTTTTGCTCAGTCAGGGCATACGAATCGAAGGACATGAACACCGCGTTGAGTATTATGATCATTTGGCAATACTTGGTGTATTCGGTAGAGAGGTTGATTTTGTAAAATACTTTCAAGATTTCATCGGAAGGTTTTTGCTGCCTCTTTTTGAGAATCTCTTTTAGCTTTGTTACAACCGTGGAATACCACTCTTTTCTGGGATATGTATTGAGAATTAAAGCGATGTTTTGCTGTTTTTCCATCTCCATATCCTTGATCGTATCGAATATTACACCGAGAAAAAGGGAGAATAGGAAAAAGGAGCCCCCAATGATGAAGAGCATAAAATAGAAGGTGACAGAAAGTCTAGATTCCCCTTGACTCCCAAGCTCGAGTCCTCGAGAGCTTATGCTGGCCATAACGATGCCTTCCATATCTTGATACAGCGTGAGGTAATGCAAGGCGTCTAAGCTTTTAATAACGTTATCAAAATTTGCGTATCGCCTTACCCATTCGTAGCCATTCCCCAAACAGACCGTCCGATTGTGCTCAATTTGGCGACCGTTTTTTAAACATTCGTAATTCATGCCCTTAAGTAACGAAACTCCTATGGAAGCGAATATAAGCCAGATGGTAGTGCACAAAATGAAGCTGTTGAAGAGGGCATTCATAGTTTTTTTAATCGTTTCAAAAACCACTTGGGTTTGGTCACAGTAAGTCAAGATTGTTAGGATTCTTGTCAAAATAGCAAACTTTCTGAGCTTGCGACCCTCGCTAGCCTCCATTCCTCCCAAGTTTGTGAATAAAAATAGAGAAAGCAATGCCAAATTGTATAAGTTATATAGGCGCAAACACGTTTTGTGCTTAAAACTTTGAATAAGTTCAATTATTAAATGAGCTGTAACCACTACCTCGGAAATGAAAAGCATAATGTGCCTCATTTTTGATGTCGTGTAGAAGATATCTTCGTACAAAAGGATCAAACAAGAACTCAATATGGTTGCAACATGGAAAAAGTCACCCCACACGTTCGTAAGGTGTTGGGAATGGGAATAAGTGGAAAATAATTTACGGAGCCCACTTTTTCGGCATATCCAATTTTTATATTTTTCGTAAACCCCCACGGCAAATTTAACTGGCCCGAGCGGTTCGTTAATTTTGATCGTCGTGGCCATAGAATGAAAGAGGACGCTCTCAAATAAAAAGATCATAACGGAAAAAATTGGCACACCACCCAAAAAGTAAGTCATGCAAAAAGAAGCCGGTGCCTCAGTTTCAGCTAAACATTGAGCTATAGGCCTGTATATTTGTCCACACAGTATCATGATATTAATGACCAACGAACGGGAAATATCGTAAAATGGATTTTGTCGTTGTGGTATTACCTTGTAATATTCCTTAAAAACTTGCAATCCAATAACTGACCAAATGTAAAGCAGGGCAAACAGTATGATCACGTAAACAAATATAGTGATCATGAAATCGCCTAATTTATTGGTTAGCTGATTGATAACCGGTAACCGAATAATTCGTATAATTTTGATTGACTTAGTCATGTCCAGCAAGCTCAAAGTTTCCACGGTTAAAACTTGGTCCACGTACCGTAAATCAAAGTATAACTTGATCCATCCCAAGACATTTAAAATTAACTCCGTATATATCATGAGCCCTGAAAACCTGCGATCGTTGATACGTTCAAGGAAAAATTCAATGGTAAATATTATTGTGAATACCATATCTGAGTAAAGTTGAAGTTTGGAAAGCCAACTAGGTTGGGGGTAATGATCCGTACATATTATGATTACGTCCAACAAAATACATAAATTTAGGAAGCCCTTGTAGTAAGGGCTTTTCACGATTGATACGACGAATGAAATAAAATCAAATTCTTCCGAATTGTGGCTGTTAGAGCCCAACGGGGAATTAGTGTGGCTAATAGTTTCAATCGTATTCAAATGGTTATTTTGTTCTTCCAAAGATCCTGCGGCGGGCGGTAACCAATGATGTGTAAAAAAGGTTCCTCTTTTATCGCAATCAAACAAGACGCCACCCGGTTCCAAAACATTATCTCCTACATCCTTGTTTGGCTTTGCTTCTCCTTCCAGCACTTGGTAATATAATTCGACATTGGCCTCGGTCGACTCCAGCTCTAAACGACGATCATTGTTACGTGCTATTTTTTCGATCATTGTATCCCTCCTTCGCCTGAGCGTGGGCTTTACACCTTTGAAATACAAATTTCTCGGATCTTCTTCACCTTCCGTAGGTTTGGTACCCGAGTACAACTGGAATATGCATCGAGGCTTGCTTCTTGATTCGTCAAACACGAAAGCGAACCGTGCAGCTCTGTTACTCAAACTAAGTTTAAAGTTTTTCGCGTACATACACGTGCGTCCGACGATATCGAGCTCTATTTTGAGCTCCAAATCGTAACTCGTGGTTATAACGACGCTCATCAAGGTGCTATAGAGTATCAGGCTCCCAAAGAAGATGAGTGGGATGAAAAAGAGGGCGACGAGGGAAGCGGGTACGAGCTCAAGCAACTCCTCGTAAACGTCCTCAAAATCGTCCAGGATAATCACCCGGAGAACGTTTAAGCTCGAGTAAAATATATTGTCAAACGTAAAATACAATTTGTCAAGGTTAGTTTCACGAACGCACATGTAATTCTCGGGGCACTCGTGAGTTGCTCGGCACGGGAAAGGCTTGTTATGGTGTATAAAAAAATCTTTGAGAGCCGGTGCCAAATGGGGCTCTAGCACATCGACCTCCGGGTTGAGTCTGCAATGATTAGACAGGCGCCCTTTATAGGATTTAAGGCCAACGTTTGCGTAGACGAAAATCATGAAAGCCAAACATCCCACCACGACAACTATGTTGCGAGAGGATCGCACCAAAGTTAACAAAACAACGCGAAATCGGGAGGAAAGTACGGTGGCCATTTCCATGACCCTAAAAAAACGAATGTATATAAAGGACAAAGGAACTCCGTAATATTTGCAAACGAAAGCTATAACGATATAGGCCCCGTCAATCACGTTCAGAGCATCCCGAAAGTATGTGAAAGGTCCAAAAATCAGGCCCCTGCTTATGGATATAACCGACAACTCTGCGAGGTATGCCAAGTTGAAAACAAATTCAATGTACAGTGGATAATGAAGCATGTAGGTGCACAAGTGCAAAGTTATCAGGAGAATACGCACGGCATCGAAGTAGGGCGAAGTGGTTACCTTGACGCAAGCTCGTCGAATGACATTAGTTGGCTTAAATAGGAAAAAGGAACTGGCGGCGTTAAATCGGTAGATAAAATCCTTGCTGAAAACCCGTCGGATTATGCAAAAAGAAGGTAAATCAACACCTGGATCAATATCTTCAAGTATTTCGTCGTAAATAACGCTGGTATCCATTAGGTTATAAAACTACAGACAGCTATATTTTTGGACACTAAATTATTATTTTTTGGAACACCAAAAAGAACTCTAAAAAAAGCAAATAGTATTAATTGAGACAAACAAAAGATGACTCTGGGTTTATAAAAATAAATAACTAGAGTTCTAAAAAATTTTGAGACCCCAATAATTTATTCGCTCAAAATTTCAATTTTATAGAAGGAAGAATCACTTTTTGATTCAAATTAAAACTTGTGCAATAACATGAATGTTCATATTCAACTATTAAAATTGACTTCTATATAGTTCATTGAGCAGGTTTATGTTAGCAAATTTTCATTAAAACCTGTGTTAACTTTTTTAACTGACAAGTGAATATGCAATAAATTGCGTCAAAAAAGTTACAAAAATAAAGAATAAGACTATAAAAGTACGCATGGATATGTTAGGCAGATAAAGCCTTTTTCGAATTCCTCAATTATGCCCTAATTAAAATTTTTGCTCCGTACCATCTTAATTACAATAAAATAATAGAGAGGGCTTTACGGTGCCATAATATTAAATGGCAATTACAAATTGAAGGTCGGGCATCTTAAAATTTTGATTTAAACCGCATTAGGATTTAAAAAATTTAATCAATTCAAAAAATTTTCAAACTGGCTTGTTTAAATCATCAAAGAGTCTAAAACAGCTTGCCCTGCCCAACTAGTTATTAATATAAAAAAAGGGTTTTGATCAAAATTATTACACAGGTCGGCCAATCAATGTCTGAGGAAAGGAAATTATGACACTAAGGGAAAATAATCTTCATGACTCCTAAGTTTAGACTTCGGCTATTTTTTTAAGTATATATCGAAATGGCCAAACTTGATTAATTTGACGAATCTTGCGACCTCGAATACCAAAAGAGAAAAATTAAAAAAAAATTCTGTCAAAATCACTTGTAACTTATATATTTTATCTCAAATAATGATAAATAAATTTTTAAGTATACCAAGCTCTTACAATACATTTAGGTTATACAGAACATTTGGCACCCCAACCTAAATAGGACACGATAAATATCGGTTTTAAAAAAAAATTATTATCTGAAGTTTAAGTATAACAGTTTAGCTGTTGTAAATATGAAAAAAAAATTTTAACGGATTTTTGTTTTTTTTTTTGACATTTTTTCAAAAATTTACAATGTATAGCTGGCTTACAAAGTTTGATTAGAAACGGTAGAAGGATTTTAAAATCTTTAGGGTAGCGGGTCTTGGTGTTATATAAATAATAGAACAATACCTAGGCAATTGGCATAAAATTTAATGAAGGCAAAATGTATTATGTATCGAAAAAATTATACTCGGCCTAACCTGGGTCCAAGTTTTTTTTTAATATTTTGGCCTAACTCCTAGAGCCAAGCCGCTTCCGAATCGGGCGCTTAAAACAGTCAACATATTAAGCAATACCAAGCCGGAGCTTGACTAATGATATAATAATAACATCACGATATCTCTTTATCAATATTCTTTTAGTCTAATAAGTTTAAATTTTTATTAAATATACGGTCTCATGTTTAATAACACATGGCAAACCTTTTTAATATCACTAAAAACAGCTATTAACAAACGACAAAATTTGTAATTATTTTATCAAAGCAAAATGTACCGCAAACAAAAATGAGTTCTATAAAAATTTATTTCAATGCTTTAACGTAACACCTAATTACACAGGTACAAATATTTTTCTAAAATAGTAACAATATCAGTTACTTAATCGAATTTACAATATCTGTTTACCATTTTTCTTATATCAATCTGTTTGTTATATGCATTTAAAGATAGCAAAAATTTACTTTTTTAAAAAAAAATTTAAAATATTAAATATATATCAATTTATAAATTTTAATATTTAGGCTATTTTTAAAATTAAAAAAAGTCGAACATTCAAAAAAGGATTAAAAAAATATCACTGGACAAATCAAGGCCACTTGTTTTTTCCTTCATCATTGCTTTTGTTATTTTTGTTGTAAAAACACGTTTATAAATGCATATCTAGTTAATTTTATTTGTATTTATATTAATCAACACTTAAAACTCTTAAGTTTTTAAAGAGTGATTTAATTTCGTTGTAACATGGAAGTAAAACTTAAACGATTTAGGCATGCCAAAATAATATTTCATACACAAATTTTAACTTACATTTTTAAATCATTTCTTAAATTCCAAAAATACATTCTGGCAAAAAAATTTACACAACAAGATAACAACTAATTATTTTTAATTAAGTTGACCGTTTTCTATAAGGTCAAACCACCGTTCTTTTTTAAAATGACAAATGTACATTCCCAGCACATCTAATTCTTAAGTATATAATTAAATAATTACTCGTATATAATTATTGGAAATTCTCTAAGCAATTTTCCATTATTTTATGAGGTTAATGAATTTAATGAACCAATTTTTGTGATTATTTTTTAAAGTATTATAATGGCAATTTGTATGGTAAAAATTAAATAAAACTGCAAAAACAAATTAATAAGGTTAATTTAATGTCTATTAGAAAATTGTCCTTACATAGTTTATCTGTTTGGAATATTATAGGGCCGTTTAAACAATTTTTATCAATCAAAAAATTAAAAATTTAATTTGTTCACTTATGGAATTTATGTTTTTGTATTTGAAAGATATTTTTTCCAATATTTAAGTTTAGATATTGGTTATAAATAAAAATAAGTGTTTACATATCCCTTTTTGGTTGAAAAAGTCTTAAATTGGGGTACTCTTCTGCTTCCCTATAATGGTGTACTTTTTAAAAAACATGCAACGCGGATTAAATTAGACTGTTTTGAATTTGCATTTAAAAGGTTTTTGCTTTTAACTAACTATGCGTTTTCGTTTTTTAATTTAAAAATTTTTGGTAATGCAAATTTTTGTTTTCAGCATTGATTTGGTTTTGACAGCATTTTTTTGAATTAAAGCGCATTAATGGTATGTTCAACAACATTAAAACAATAAAATTATTAGTGAAAAAAAATATATCTTTAAAAGTTAAATGCAATGCACGATATAGTTGAATTCAAAAAGGTCCTTCCCTAGCTGCCCTCAAGCTCAATCCTACTGCCAACTTCCAACGAATGAGGCAATAAACAACAACAACGAATTTTGTAAAACTAAACGTTTTTCAAAACCTAGTTAAAACTAACTAGACACTTACTATTGATGATGTAGGCATCTACAAATGTAGTTTATACTGGTCTATAGAAATTAAAAAATCAGAATGATCGCCCCCCACCCCCGTTTTTTGTTTTTTCATACCAATCGTCTGTTATAAGCATCCATAATAGGAATGCCCAAAAGTGACACTTTTTGCGACCTAAAATATCAAAAATTAAAAACATTATGTTTTTTTAATTAATAAGTTATTTAAAACTTTAAGCTTTTAATAAAATTATTCTTTTATGCCTAATTTAATCATTTTTTTTAAATATCTTAAAATTATTTGCCCACTGCAAAAGTCAACAAAATTTTAGCTGGGCTTTCAAATATATCTCATTAATATAAATAAAATATATTAAAAATAATATTTTGATTCAAAATTATATTTTTAAATTTATTGGCTTGTTTTTTAATATATAATTACTCTTCGAGTCTCAAAGTAGTGTCATTTTTGGCATTTTGACGAATTAGTCCAACGAGACAAGAGAAGAAGTTGCCGGAAAAAAGGAGAATTGAATAATAATTATGACCAATAGTAGGATCTATCATTCTTAATTAGAATCCAATCTTGGTAATGTCGGATTCTGACGGCAAAATATATATTATGATAGTGTGTACTTGAAGTTTTTTAAATAATTATAATCTCCCTAAAAAGGCAAAATTTTATTAAAATGAGCAGAATTAAAATTTTTAATTATAATATGCATTGTATCCCTAGAATAATTATTTGGTTGAAGGTGTACACTTGTGATTTATGGTTTTGTATATTTTGTGAGTTTGATAAATGTGTTATGACTAGGGCATGTCACAACTCCGGAATGGGGAAGGAGTCTATAAACTCCGGAGGTTTTTTTGGAATTTGCTGATTAATACATGTAATTATTACATAATCAGCTGCTCTTTCATTTATTTACAACTTTCATTTAACAGAATGATTTGGAATACAAACAAATTCCAATATTTCTAATAAGCTAATGTTAATTAGCAAATTCCAAAAAAAAACTCCGGAACTCCGGAGTTTATGGACTCCTTCCAGACTCCCGGAGTTTTGACATACCCGAGTTATGACTTTTATTCTCCTTAGAAAAAAGCTCAAGGATGTGCTTCATTTTTTGCAATTTATTCTCTTATATTTCTTCTGGACCTTGCCTTTGACCTATTTTGTTATTTATATAATATTCTATTAAAAATTATAGATATATTGTACCTATTGCTCAAATTAAATTATCTTTATAAAAAAAAATAATTTAAAAAAAATATATAATCTATTTTTTCTCATTTAAATGAGAGTGCTACAGCGTTCCACTCAAATTTTAAATATTACACAGGTCAATAATTTTTTGAGAGTTATGCGTTAACTAAAGAGATCAAACCTGCAATCTTGAATATCAAATCCGTTTACCGTTTTTCCTTTTCAAACTTAGTTAGTCAGGTATAAACATTAAAAATTTTAGAAAAAAAGGTCAAAAAAACAAAAAAGATTCAAAAATAAAAATAAATTAAAATTTTATTTTTGCATATTTGCAATATTTAAACTGTTAAATTCAAACTTCAAATAATATTTTCATTAATAACCGATAATATATCGTGTCGCATTTAAGTTTGGACGCGAAATATTTTGTATTATCTAAATGCCAATGTAAGAGCTTAATATATTAATAAAATTTATTTCTCATTATTTGTGATTATAAATATAATTACAAGGGATTTTTATATGCAAAAAAGGTTTTTAATTTTTATAGGGTATATTTAGACCTGTCAATTTGGTCAAAAAAGGCCATATTTCGTTAGAGACGGATCTAACAAAGACGGAAGAAACTAGGAAAAACGAAAAATATATATGAGATTAGGACATCGTGGAGATGCATTCTTTTATGTTTTCATAAAATTCACGTTTCTGACACTGATATTTGTTTCAGTCAATTTGGTCAAAAATGGCCATTTTTCAATATACACCTAAGAATATAGCCTAAGACACAAGAAACTTCGTAAAACAAAAAACCCATATGAGATAAGGCCATTAGGCCATAATTTCTAATCTTTTAGACATTGATATAAGTGGACTTGCGTTATATAGATTAAAAAAATACAAATTTTAGGGAATAAATTAATCTTACCTTATTTAGGATTTTGCAAATCAACCATGTCATATATTATACATAAGGTTAAAGCCTCCCCCTGACGTGTTTCTGTAACCAATCCTATATCCAGAAGTTGACTAATTTTCACGATTTTATCTTTAATTACCGTCTACCGGGTCAAGCAACAAGTCAAATATTTTTTTTACAATTGACTAAATTTATTTAGGTCGGTGGGAATTATCAGTAAGGATAAGAATTTTATAAGGTTAGGTGACTTCGATCTTTAAATGAAGGATTAAAAAATTGATGTATCCATAAAAATTAGAAACTGTTTCATTATTAAAAACTATTAACAAAACTAAATTAATTAGCCTTTGGGGTGGATCCTCGCCTACATTTATGTTTAGGCTTTGAAAATCTCTATGTGAGTAAAGTTTTATTGCCAATATAATCCCTTTTTCGCGGTCTAGTAAATTCCAATAAAACGTTTAAAATATTTTTAACCTCATCACCCTTCCCCCATACAGTCCCATTGATGTCAAAGTTTACTAGATATACAAACAATACGAAGTATTAATCAAAAGCACTACTTGTATAGGTAAGGGTCAATTTGTCGCTGTTTCCATTTTATATCTTTTTTTTGAACTAAGAGAGGATTAATAAATATTATAACGCCACACTTTATATTTTTCTTAAGTTTAGGGTTAAACTTGCTTGACCAAGCCTTATGAAAATAGGGTGCGGGTAAATGATGAAATTTATGTAATATTACAGACATTCGTTATCGAACCGGTCTTACTTACATTTTTTGCGCAGGTGAAGGTAAACATAACATTCAGGGTGACTCCTTGCCTACGTCTAGAATTGGGCGTGTTTTATTGTCGCCCTAATCACCTAACGAACTCTAATTAAATATTTTAATGTTTTCACCCCCCCCCCCTCTTTCGTATAGATTATTATCGAAATAGTATAAAAATTCGAGCAAATGCAAGTCTAAACAAAATACAGCTCTTTGTAGAAGGTCAAAAAAAATTTTTGGCTCTAGCGTCCTAATTAATTTTTTTAAACAAAATTGAACAAATGGATTAAGAAATTTTTTAATTCCCCTCAATCTTTGGTTATAAGACCATTTAATAAAATTAGTTTACCCCTTCTAGAAATCCCGATTTTATTTTTATATTAAAAAAAAATTATCCGTAAATAGTCAGGTGTTCGAAACGCACCGAACTATGCTTTGATGCCTCAATATATTAAATGAGTTCTTAACCTCAAAAGCAATTTAAAAATCAACAATAAATATAAATGAAATTACTTGGCAATCGATCATAAACTTCAATGCTTATATATTTAATGTCTTACAATATTCTACAAATGTATGATAGATTAAATATAAAAGCGTAATATAAATCTAGAGATTATTATATAACGGGGCATAATAAATATTATTAACTATATTAAAAATATAGAGATTTAGAAAAAAAACTAATCAAATCAGGAACCAGCTAAACTACGACTCTATCATATTCCAATTATAAAGCTATAAAATATACGTTTAAGGGATCATAACACCAATTTCAGATATGGAGGCCCGAGGTGGGGGAAACAGTATATTCAGGAAAGGATTAAGTAGACTTGGAGAGAAGACCAATAGTTATATGATTACACAATGATAAAAGCCATATTAAAACCGAGGCTTTGCACTAAAATCAAGTTGGAATTCAAATAACAAACCCTACATATTATATATAGGCTACAGCTTAAAAATGCAATAATCCAAAATGTGGTTCCGCAAGTTGAATGTAAGATCCGGAATTTCTACGATTCTAGGAAAAATAAATTTGTTTGTCCCCAAACGTTTAAACCCCTTATTGATGTATTGGAAAACCATCAACACTGTAAGTTAAAAAGTTTCTGTATCAATGTTGTTGAATATAGCAATTTAGAACATTGCTTTGGTACGTTCATAACTCCGTTATTAATCGATCTGTATTCTGAGTAAAAATCACATTATTTTCTACTTTGATAAGCGTTAAGGTTTAATAAACAATTAAGCTGGTTTTACCCATTGTTTAAATTAATTATATTTGTTGAATAATAATATTTGCGTCATTTGATGACTCTCAATATTTTTTTCACATGACCAACAGGATTTACCTATGATATATCTTAAATCGCTAAATGCCCTATAACCAGAAATAAACTTTAATTGTAGGAGATTAAATGAATAGATTTATAGTTGATGTCTAGCATTACAAATAATAAGGAAATAAAAGGATGTGCATGGCACTGATTAAAAAAATTTCTTTTAACTTGGTATCTATAAAAATAATTTTAACTTTGAAAAGAAACGACCGTTTGGGTAAAAACTCTCTATCAAAATGTATGATGACGCCATTATTTATGAGTATGGGTCAATCAGCATTTAGCTTTTATATTTACCCGCAATTAGCACTGTGGGGTTCATATGGACCCCAGCACATTATATATTTTGAATATCTTTAACAATAATATATATTATTGGTCAAATTTTTGTGATTTATTGCTTAAAATTATAATAAATAAAACTGGTAAATAATATTTTGATTAAGTCAAATAATAAAATTTATTTCAAAATTAGAAATAATGGTCCGTATGGACCCCACCTATTTCAATGTTGAAAACCATGATATTGCTTAAATATCAATTTAAACTAAAAAAATTGCTACCTTATTTTTTAGGTATTCTTTCAAAAGGTATTTATATTAAGTATATAAAATGTTGGAATTGAATAATGATATGAATTAATTTTTTCTAATATCAAGTTTCTAAGGTAGGTAATAGCCAAAAAAAATTTTTTATTTCATAATATTTTTTCATGGATCTATTTTAAATTGAGGGTCCGTATAGATCCCACTGCATTCGCGTTACATAATTCCCACCCTAGCATTCCCGGGTTAATTTCAAAGAAAAATTACAAGCTAAAAAAATGGATGAATAAAAACTGAATTGTTGTTTTTAGCTGGGTCGTCGAGTATGGACTCATTATATAAGTCTTTGGGAAGAGCTACATGTCTACTTAACAAGTAAACCGACCCGCGAACCCTTAAATCGGAGGATAGCCCAAATCGGTGGGGAGTTGTCAATTTGAGGTGCAACAGGCTTATAACACTCAAGGTAAGAAGCGATGAGCTTGGTTAGTTAATTGTTTGATTGTTTGCCAAAAATACAAGGAATCGTGAACTTAATACTTAAGAACCAAAGTTATTGACGTGAGAGCCTCAATCAACCCTGCAGAGCGATTATAATCTCAGAGTTAAAGAGCAGACCTTAAGCCGCCTTTAAAAGGGAAATTGTTTCAGCGTTTAAAGACGACCCTGAGATTCTGCATTGTGGTGTGCTTTGCTCTCCAGTCAAGATTCGAACGACATAGTTTGTACTTAAATGGATGATCAAAAAATAACAAAAATTGTTAGGCTAATTTTATTTGACCTCGAGGGCGATATCAAAAATTTAAAAGGGTCTAGCAAAGGTGCGGCGGTTATGCTGCGTCCCCCAATAGGATTAAGGTTTAGATAAAATGGTCAACTTCCACTATTAGATTTTAAGTATTTAAAAGAGAAGTTAAGTTAAATTTACTTCAGATGGGTTTAGCATAGACAGCTGACTGCCTTACCAGTTTATTTAGCTCTAATGATACCGCGTTTACGTCGTGGAGCTATTGTTCTTTAAAGAGAACACAAATGGTATCAATTATATCTCCCCTAATTTTGTTTAACAATAATTTTACTCTACTGTGTACTAATCTCGTAAATTTCAATAAAAAATTCTACATCAATCACGTCTGGACCCATCTTTAAATGATATCTGCTAAGACTGCAAATCAGCATCTGACGATTTACAACACTGGCTCATATGCCCCAACCGCGGGCCTCCTATCTCTCCTATAGATCTCTAAATCAATCCATCCCTAGCTGCCCTCAACAACTTCCAACGAATGGGGCAATAAACAACAAACAACCAGTATATTTGAGAGTCATAATTAACTACCTTATTTAAAAAGCTTTAACAGAAGTACTAAGAAAGCATCCAAAATTAAATTTGTGTATTATCAAATTATTATAAATAAAATTAGTATAATTAAACATTGTCTAATGAGACATTTATAAACGCTGTTAAAAATAAAATTGATAGTATATTTAAAAAAAAATTGAGATAAATAAAAAATTAAAAACAACTTTGTACCTCAATAAGAGTGGCCAGTCAATGAAAAAATTTGGTATAAAAAAATTAAACGTAATCTTTAATATAAACGACCAATTTAAAAGGTTTTTAATATTAATTTTTTTATAATGAATATTTTGTCGTAACGTAAACGGGTAAACTACAATAACATTTCATTTTTTTAAATTGGCCCTATAATTAAAAAAAACAGTTTTTTCCCCAATTTTAAAAGTAGTACTGGCCACAGCCTAACATGCGATGAGAAAATAAATTATTTAAAGAGTTTAATTTAAGACATAACTTATCAAAAATATATTGCAAACAAATCTTCCATCTAAAACATGTTTTACTATTCAGTGCAAAATGAACTCGTGTAAAAATAAAACAGGAGGTCATTTTTAATAAAAAAAAGGCCTCAATATTTGTTATAAAATTTCTTTCGCCACGGCTTTGAACATAACTCGCATTAGTGTATATACTATGATAGCAGAATTACTAAAAGTTAGTGATCTCAAGTATAAAAAACATCGAATAGATATTTACAGTAAAAAAAAATTCGAAAAAGCCTAACTCTAACAATCGCTAGGTCATAGGGTTTTCTGTTATCATAATTAAACTTTTAATCTAGCAAATGGGTCTTGACAGCCTAAATCAAGCCACAACTTTTCTCTCAACTCAAAAATTGTCTTTATCGCTTCCATCTTCTTTACCTTTTGTGATATATTGGATGTCTAATCAAACAAATCCGTATTTTTAATTGAAAGATGAAATGTATGAGAATAAATAATTTAAACCTTTGGGTAGAAAAGATCGCAATAATTTTTTTAGTGAAGTACGAGCCTACAAATAATTTTCACAGACAGCCTCCGATCCTGTTTTTAATTAAACCCAAGTCGTCCAAATTTAACAAAATACCAAGAGTTTGGAACCTATTACTATAGATATTTTCTAAAAACAATTTTTTAAATAAGTTTTTATTAGAGTTAAATTAATCACGTTAGAAATTTGAAAGAAAAAATTATTTTTTAACATTAAAGACTTATATAACCCGCCTAAACCTCTATAATTTTTTAGTCATTCAAGAGCCGGGATTGAATTAAAAAGTAAATTAAGGGCATGGCCGTTTTTTATATCTCATTTTGTCTTATTTAGTTTTAACTATTGTAAACAAAAACTTTAAATGAGAAAATTTCACATAATGAAGGAGGTATATTACTTTCACATTTTGTATTTTCATGACAAATTTAAGGCAAAAATTATTTAACTTGTCATAAAAAATTTTCGGTGTATTTATTAATTCGATCCGGACCGGGCCTGAGCGGGCGGGTTTAAGAATATTAGACCCGATTTGAACTCTAATACTTATTAAATTAGTTTAAATGTTAAAGTTTTATGGCTCTCATTTATTAAAACTTAAAAAAAAATAGTATTTACAATTTAACATTTTTCATTTTTTTTATTTCTAGCAATTTTAAGTAAAATTTGAATTTTAAGCTTATATTGTTTTCACTATTTAACAAAAACATTATTACAAATTACTAAGTTATTGACTCGCATTACATTTTTTGGAGGAAATAAACTATTTAAATCGGATAAGGCAGTTAACCCTGTGGCTTAAATGAACCTGGGGTTTTGAAGGTAGGCATGTTATGATAATTTAAATTGCCAATAAATAAACTTTACAGTTATAAATAATTTTCTATGAATTTTGGTGTTATGAGTTAATATTTTTTAAGTTATTAAAATAAAAAAATAATGAATTAAAATGTTTTCTATAAATATGTGTTATAAAAATTAATGTGATGAAATTATAAAAAAATCATTCTAATATAATTATATATTCTTTAAATAATAAAAAATAAATTAAAATTATAAGTATATGGGCTTACAATAAATGATTCATGTACTATTTACCACCCCTGTTGCTTAAATAAACCCGGAATCGTAGGGTTTTCCCACCATATTTTAAATTAAAAAAACATCCGTTCTTCACGAATATTTGCCAATTTATCGGACTGAGTTGCATTTCAATTTTACGAGTCCCTAACGTTGGAACAATCCTGTAAAACAATCAAAGTTTTTAATTAAAAACCCGGTATTATACATTATCTCATCAAGTAGAGTTCAAACTAGGCCGTGATAATCCGGCCCGGCCCGCCACACATTTATCAGATTAGGCTTAACCCTACCCGCCAGACTTTTTGAATTTAGGCCCGGCCCGGATTTTGGTTTTGTGATTTTGAGCCCGGCCCCATACGGCCCAAAGTTTTTTTATTACAAGCTAAATATTTTTTGTTTTAAAATTATAAAATACAGAGAATAGAAGTTATACTTTATCGTGTGGTAATAAATTTATCACAGTTCTTGTCACACAATTCATTTCAATATTTTAGAGTGATGAGCTAACTTGAGACCAGACATGCCATCTTATAATTTTTCAAATCCATTTACCGTTTTTTTAACCAAAATGTGTTAGCCAGCTATAAACATTATTACTGAAAAAATGTGGAAAAAAAACAAAGAAATATTAAATTTGTATATTTGAACAGCTAAACTGCTAAATTTACTTCAAATAATATTTTTATAAACCGATATTATATCGTGTCTTATTTAGGTTAGGATGCCAAATATGCATAACCTAAATATTGATTATACTTAATTTCATTTCTCATTATTTGAGATAAAAAATATAAGTTATAGTATTTTCTCTAAGGATACTTTAAAAAAAAATTTCTTTAAGGTATTATTGAGGTCGCAATATTCACATTGGTCAAATTTGGCCATTTTCTATACCTGGGGAAATAGCCGAAGTCGGAAGAAATTTCGGAAAACAGAAAATATATGAGATGAGACCTGGGGATTATTTTCAGAGTTATAATTTTTTTTATTGACTCTTTGATTTTTGTCTTTCTTTGTAATAGTTAACGGGCAATATAAGATTTAAAACTTCGGGGCCTGTTCCATATTTTTTTAATTGCCCGGCCCACCGACCCATTCTAAATTTCGGCCAGGCTCATTTTTCGGGCAGGCCGGCATAGAGCCGGACGGATTTTAGGGCCCCGATTTTAATCTCTAACACAGGTCCACAAATATCAATGTCAGAAATGTGAATTTTATGAAAACATAAAAGAATGCATCCCCATGATGGCCTAATCTCAAATATATTTTTAGTTTTTCTTAGTTTCTTCCGTCTTGTAACTTATATTTTTAATCACAAATAATGAAAAATAAATTTTATAAATACATCAAGCTTTTACGTCGGCATTTAATAATACAAAAATTTTCGCGTCCAAACTTAAATACGACAAGATATATTATTGGTTTTTAATGAATATATTAATTGAAGTTTGAATTTTACAGTTTAAATATTATGAATATGCAAAAATAAAATTTCAAATTATTTTTGTTTTTGAATCTTTTTTTGGTTGACCTTTATAATTCAAAAATTTTCATGTTCGTCCAAACTTTAAATAGGACAACGGAAACAGTATTGGTATTCCCTTAGATGGAATGTATTGATCTTGAAGTTATGTAATTTAACAGTTGCTAGCCAATATTATGAATTAGATGCAGAAAATGGAAATTTCAAATCCGTGCACAGTAACTTTGTTTTTGGAAAAATAGCATACTTTTAGGTGAACCTTTTAAAGTTCTAAAGTGGCTCTTGCAATGTCTTATAACGGACTATCTAAAGTTTGATTAGGAAAAACGGTGAACGGTATTGATATTCCCTAAGATGGCAGGTTTGATCTCTGTAGTTAACCCATAACTTTCAAAAAATTGCAAGGTAGTGTTTTTAGTTGTCTAAACATTTTTATGAAGATTGAAAATTAAAAAAAAAAAGCTATTTATGGAAATATTTTATATATTCTGTACAAATTAAATTTAAAAACTTTATTATTTCGGATTGGATAAGTAAAAAATATTGCAAGTCTCCTGTTTCCTAAAGCGGTTGGAATTTCGGTGTTAAACTCGCATATTAGATTTAGTAATAAACTCTTGTAAAAAGTAGCCATAGTTCTATCTTAAATTTAACAAACCAGCCACTATTTTTGGGATAAATTTTAAAATTGTTTGTAGGGGGGGGGGGGGCTTAATAGAATTTATGAAAAAACCCAAAGTTTTGTTAAAGTATTAATTAAAGCATTGCATTTTAAATACAGATAAAAATGTACTACAATAATTCAAAAAAAAAAAAAAAATTTCGATATAGTCCGATTTCTAGGAGGTGAAGCCTAAAATACGGATATCATTTCCTTTGATTTATTTATATTGTCGTAAAAAGTGGTCGAAAAGAAAAGCAATAAAAATGCTACGGACAGTAGAATATTATTTTTTTTTATGCGAATTTTGGGATTTTTTTTTAGAGTCCTGCCTATTCTTTAGGCCGTAAATGTATATTTTGTTGAATTTTTACCACATTTAATCTATATGTGGAAAATCCAAGATTAATAAATAATATCCGGTATAATAAAACGAACGGGGATCAGCTATCAAATTACACTGCCATAAAAGACGATATAATTTTTTTTATCTATAATAAAATTTGTTTTTTAAACTCAAACGGCTAATAGACTTTGAGACCAAGAAAGTCCTAAAAGGGTTTTTGAGTTTGAATAATATTATGTGCTAATGTAATTGAGAAAATAAATTTTAATAAATAAAATTCTACCATTTAATACAGGGTTCGATTTTGTTAATATCAAATTAAAGACGTTTATTCTGGTTAAATGTAAACGAGCTATAATAATTAAAAAAACGTTTGAAACACAAGTAAGATTTAGAGACTAACTAAGTTTAATCTCAATTTTATCCATGCCAATCATTTATTTGCAGTCTTGGAGATCTAATAACATCGAGAATATTTTAACCATTCGGCAACCCCCCCCCCCAATCCCTTAAAATTTAATAGGCACACCTAATTGAATTATAACTGATAATAAGATTACATAAAAAGCCTCGTATATATGTCCTATGCTTATTCATCGCCAAGCCATTCAAATAAGGTGTCAAAGCAGCTAGGAGGAGGAGATTTATGGCGAATTATTTTGGTATCAAACTCATTCGTTAACGATCTGCCTTATACTTTTGTGTAGTGTTCCCATTTCAAATTATTTCAATAGGATTTATCTAAAATAAAACTACGGCAGTATGCTCAGGCTCAATATTTTCCCCATTCGAAATATATTTATGTGAATAATTTTACACTTTTTGGGGTGCTCCTACATAATAAGAATAGAATGTAAAGATCTCATCTAAGTATAATTTTGCATCTCAAGGCGTGCGTATTAAACATATTTGTACGGCTTTGCTACCTGGGAAATTTAATGACGAGACTTTTAAACAAAATAATATAAACTTCAGAGCACGTCTGTACCCATCTTTAAATAATATCTGCTACGACTGCAAATCAGCATCTGACGATATACAACACTGGCTCATATGCCCCAACCGCGGGCCTCCTATCTCTCCTATAGATCTTTGGATCAATCCATCCCTAGCTGCCCTCAAGCTCAATCTTACTACCAACTTCCAACGAATGGGGCAATAAACAACAACAAAAACAAAAAAATAATATGTGTATAAATCAATTAAAGAGAGAACTGTGAATTATTAGGCGTTATAAGGCTAATTTTGCCAACTTTTTTTTAGGAAGTAAAACTGTATAAAATTTAGCCACGCCTAATATATATATGTCAGCGCCCAAACGCAATATTCCGCCGGCGGAATATTGTCTGGACTTGACCTCAGCGTCCAAAGCTTATATTCCGCCGGCGGAATATAAATTGGCGTATAGTCAACGACCAAAACGCATTTTCGCCGGCGGAATATTGTCTGGACTTGAGCTCAACGTCCAAAGCTTATGTTCCGCCGGAAATTTTTTGCAAAATTTAAGGGACAAAAATTGAACTTTATGTAAATAATTTTGAAATATTGATTATTAGACGTTTTTGATTTTTTATGCTTAGAATATGAAATGTTTAATGAATAGAGGTCATGTTGAATTTAAAATTAGGGTTAAGGGCTAGAATAGTGCTAAAAACTTAAAGATATAAAGATTTATATTTGGACCGATGAATTTAGAAGCGCTTTAACTGCACATTTGAAAGCGCTTAGATTTTTTAGATACCCTCAGAAGTGGGCTAATTTTATAAAGCCGCGCAATTTTTGTGCTTTTAAAATTGAGCGAAAGACTCTAAAAAACGCCGAAGTATTTCTGTAATGTACCTGTGACTTTAAATGCACCAAAAATCCTAACTCGCAAACATACTAGGGTGCCTTAAAACGCGTAGGTGATATTGAGAGCACGCAAAAGACTCCTAAAATAGTGCAAAAAAATGAATTAGGACTGCGCACAGGTGTCTAACTTTTAGGAGTACCAAAATAATAAAAAGTTACAACTTTTAAAATTTATATAAGCCTTATTTAACCCTTTGTTAATATTAAGGCATTCCCTGCCTAGCTGGCCCTTAAAAATGCGATATTGGAATTAATGGAAAGTTTATATTTTTTGGCGGCAACATCTGCTTATATTGTGATAATTTAGTGCTTTTACCGAGTTGGTAGCCTTAACCGATAAAAAAAAAGTTTTTATGAGGATACTAAGTTAATTTACTAGAATCGAAAAAATAAGCTTTTATCATTTTATAAAATTTTATACCCCAAAGGACCAAATGTCCACACAAATGTATAATTTTAAATGAAGAAATTCAATAATAATTATAGCACCCTGCTCCGCTTAAAAGCCCTCTTCACTTCGCGATTTATTTTTTTCTTAAATGATGCCTACAATCACATTAGAGATATGCTTTATGTAACTATAATTAACAAAAACTAAAAACGATAAATTTATTTTCACACGATAAAGGGTACTTTTACTCTCTATTTTTACTGTATTTTTAAAACAACACTTTTTAAAATTGTAATTAAAAATTTTCGGGCCTTATTTTTGGATTAAAACAGGCCTTAAATTTGAAAAAACAAATTTTGGTTCTGGCCGATCTGGCTGTTTTGCCAAAATTTGGCCCGATCTAAATGCGCGCCTTTATAAATACTCAGCGTCAATTTAATATCGTTGCGCTTTTGTAAATTTTAACGTAATTTATATTTTGCACGTTAGAGGTTTCGCTCAAGTTTAAGATACCTCAATTCTTTACAAAATAATTGGGGCGATCTTAAATTCAGGATTCGTGCTTTTAAGCCTTCATTGGTTCCCTTTTAATAACCAAAAGTTTTTAGTTATGTGAGTACCGTCTTTTTAAATATTGGCTGGGAATTCATTGCACTGCTCTCAATATCACCTACGCGTTTTAAGGCACCTTAGTATGTTTTTTAAATACCTGTTTACACTTGAATCTTTATTGCGAGTTAGGATTCTTGGTGCATTTAAAGTCACAGGTACATTACAGAAATACCTCGGCGTTTTTTAGAGTCTTTCGCTTAATTTTAAAAACAAAAAAATTGCGCGGTTTTTTAACATTAGCGTACTGCTGAGGGTATCTAAAAAATTCTAAATACACCGGTCCAAATATGAATCTTTAAGTTTTTAGCACTATTCTAGCCCTTAACCCTAATTTTAATTTCAACATGACCTCTATTAATTAAACATTTCATATTCTAAGCATAAAAAATCATAAACGTCTAATTATCAATATTTCAAAATTAATCACATAAAATTCACTGTTTGTCCCTTAAATTTTGCAAAAAATTTCCGGCGGAATATAAGCTTTGGACGTTGAGCTCAAGTCCAGACAATATTCCGCCGGCGAAAATGCGTTTTGGTCGTTGACTATACGCCAATTTATATTCCGCCGGCGGAATATAAGTTTGGACGCTGAGGTCAAGTCCAGACAATATTCCGCCGGCGGAATATTGCGTTTGGACGCTGACAATCGACCCTCGACCCATTTTCACCGGTAGCCTAGTTGACCACATGTTTAGGAGAGAATCAGAAAAAGGTTAGAGGGCTATCATATATAAATTAGCGTACCCCTCGTTGGACAATCGCAACATTTTTAATACTTTAATCAAATAATAATTTCCCTGTAAAACGCCAGGTGCTTGAGACCCATTAAAGTGCTTTGCTATCTCATAAACTTTGACTGAGCCCTCAATCGTCAACAAACATTTTTTAAAAAGTAATGAGCATTTTAAAAATCAAAATATTATAACGCTGCGCGTTCTTAGAATGTTAATATTGTTATTTTAACCCAAAAAACTTAATTTCAGGCCGAACCGCGGGTCAAAGCGGGCCCCTTAATTGAAACATAACGGGGGCAAATTGTTGAACTAATTTAAACTCTATAAGTTGTTTCATTTAATTCTGAAAAATTAGTTTTGTTTTATTTATTAAAAATTTTTATAACATGTTTGATCATTAGATTTATAATGCTTCTCATATGCTTTTAAATCTATCTAAAAGAAATTCAACAATAACTACCAATCAATCTTTGGGCTTTAAGAATCATCACGCAATTGGACGGTAAAATTATTAAACACTAAACTTGTTCTTATTTATGAATCGCCCTAAGAAACATAGATTTAACATATAAAAATTTAAACAAAAAATTAATAAACCACAGATTGTTAAAACATTGTAGGCCCAATTTTAACGGTTTGAATAATTTTGCACCAAAAAGAGCTACAAACGGGTCCTCAAACTAAAATGCTCTCAAAAGCTTGGTTATAATCACGAAAAGGTAGATTTTTACCACCTTGTTACCTTTGCCTTCTCACCAGTCCGTTATAAAATTTTATGCTAATAGAATGTTAAAATGCGCTTATACAATAATTCGCAATTATTGGGATTTTCCCATAAATCAAATTGATATCAAAGCGATTATTCACGTAATAATTGAATCGAGATCTCTCAACGCAGAAATTGAAATCACTTAATCACATGTATTTTTGTTTCGGTGCTAAAAAAAATTATTGATGTGCTAGATTTTTTTCTTGGTAAAGCCATCTTCTTGATTTTGACGCTAACCGATAATAATTTAAAGAAGGCTTACGTTCCCAGTTGTATAAACAATTTTCAACAATGTGTAAAAAATGGTAAAATGCACATATTTATTGGTTAATAATAAAATTAAGAGCTCAGCTTGCAATACCATAGGTAATTTACCTGTAAGTTTCGGGAATAATAAATAGTATGTACTATTACCACGAGAGGTAAGAGTAAATGATTAGTGTTTTATGCAATAAATTAATCAAGTTAATATGCCAGGTACCGGCCCCATAAACTTAGCAGTATGGGCAGACTGCGATAAAGCCCGAGTTTAAAATAAATCTATTTCTTTTAATTTTATACTTCTACATTATACCTAGGAGTTAAACTTAAACCACAATTAAAATTAGATCAAGTCGGTCTCACACAATTAGGTAAAGCATTGGCCGACTCTTGAGACACTCGTTTACTTTTGGCAGATTTAGTATATAAGTTTATTTAGGAAAAATTTCACTAACCTTTGTGCTGACGCTAACCATGTCAAGAAGGAAATCACTCCGGCCCGCCGATGCGTTTTGATCGATGTGGAGCATGGCCATTTGGACGGCTGGGAGGACGTGTTTACGCTCTTCATACCGAAATTTGGAAAAGAATTTGTCAACTTCCCGACCATTTTCGAGTTTCGTAGCCATTGTGGAAAATTCGGGTAGATAAACAATACTGTCAGTTGAATCCCCTTCAACCACATGCCCGGTGTCGCCGTAGAAGAAGCCTTGATTGTAGTTTATAGGTCTGGTCTGGGATTTAGGGACTTGGTGAGTATCATGAGAATTATAGCTGTGATGTTGACTGGACGTTGCTCCAAAATGATCCTCACTCACTCGTACTTCGTTCCTCTCCTCCACCGAGCCAAAGCTATAATCGGACTCCTGTTCGTACGGAAATAGTCCGATGATGTAGACTGAAGGCTTAAGCCTTTGCACCTTTTGGCTTTGCAGACTTCGCCAATATTTCCATGTGAACTTGGAGGTGTGCTCTACCTTTTTCATAAAATGTTCTTCGTCTTGGTTCGACAATAAGTTTTTGATGTTTGCTTTTTGTCTCCGTTTAGTAATCGTTTTTGAGGGTATTGCGAATGAATGCTTCTTGTGTGAAATTTTATTGAGCACCTTAGGGGCGTTTGGGCCTTTGAGAAACATGTTGCTACACGCAATGTTCCGTTTCAAAGATTTAAAGGTATAAACGAAATGTTTACGTTTAGAAGCAAGGTTATTAGTCTTGAGACATGAATCTATAGGGATGCCTTTATTTTGAACATTGGTTGGATATTGGGCATACCCTTTATCACCATCGTAAATGGGTTTTGAACCAAAAACAATCATATATGTTAGCATGAAAGTTTTTAAAGTCAACCAGCAATTAGTAACATTGAAATTCGTTTTATTAATTAATAGTATTGGGGAGATATAAGGGAATGATGGTGAAAGCATTAGTTAATAAACTGTCCAGAGATTTGGATCACAGTATGGAATAATAACAATGTTAATAGATGAGGAAGCAATTTTAGCCATCTGATGAGAATGACATAATTTTCATCTGACACCCCAACAATTCGTGACGATGTATTTACCAATATATAAAATGGTATATCCTAAAATTTTCATATAAAAATTATCGGTTTTGTTTTATCTTTTATCCCAAAAATTCTTTTTTATTAACATTATTTGTACAGTTTTAAATTACCTTCACCAAAATCTAAAACTTAATAATAACATTTAATATAGTAGACTTGTATAATATATTTAAGGCCAAACTACGATCACATTTTTTATGTGTAAAAATTATATAAATAAAAATCACAAAATTGTCATACTAACTGAAAGTGGTTCCATTTCTACAAAAAGCGGGCACTAACTCAATATAAGGGAATGCTTCCGATAACATATTTCATGCACTGCAATAAGAGCATACTGAAACCACAAATCAAATGAAGATTATAACATGCAGTTTCCGCCTTTTTGTTACATACAACATGGCATGCAATAAATTTCCGCTTAAATTTTTTACATTTGTTATATTCGTGCTTGCGGGTTTGTTTTGGTAGTAAAATGGTAGTTCCTCCGAGGGCTCCGCCCTATAATAACCCAGGCCGATAGCATTTGGCTGACATAGGCCGATTCATATATTTAGAGTGTCAAAAGTCTAGTTTATAGACAATTTAAAATAGATTCTCCTCAAACCTCCCATTAAGTGGCGGTTAACCAATCAATGCTTGCCTCTTTTGACTCCAGCGGGTGCCCCTGCAGGTTAAATTATAATTAACACAAGCAGGTGACATATTTTAGATCGCTCTGAGAATGGACGGCTTTTGGGTTAGCGGTCACCCATTCAACTACTAATCAGGCTCCCTGCTGCTAAATTTGAATGCAGAAAACACAAGGTTGCAGGCGCTCAAGGTCGCCTAACCTAAAGGCCTAATAACAAAATTATTTGTTTGTGCCTCGAAGGATCGTATACAAACGTAACGACTCTGCGCCCAGCCATCTTTTGTTTGTCATTTTCATTAATGTTGTTCAAAATTTCAGGATTTTCACACCCGCCTACTGAGGACTGCTACCCAGATTTGACTCTGGATTCCCTAACTAAAAATAAATATAATGGTAGAGTTTAATAGCAGTGATAAAACAAATAGCGATAAATTTGGAGCCAGTTTTGAGCTGAAATATTGTGCTAGAGCACTTTTTTTATATGTTAACAATAAAATTTTACACCTAACAATTTTTTCTTTTTGAAAAACTATTTAGAATGATGATAGGTAATCGTCTTTGTCTCAATGACTTTCACAAGTGTTTCAAATGTAATAATTTAGGCTGCTTTGAAATTGAGCCCTGGTAATTTTGCAATACATTGCAAAATATATTATCTAAAAAGCACTCCTATCCAAACAATCTAATTGTAGAATTCTCTGTGGCTGATGAGCATCCAGCATAAGACGTTACATATGTTTCATCATTCATTTAATTAATTAAAGAAACTTGCTATATAGCCTAAAATTAATAGATATTCTTCCACATATATATTTTTTTCCTCAATAAATTTTTCTGTGTCAATTTTCGCTAAAAACGTTTTTATTATATGACTTGTGGTGTGGGTTCAAATATTAAACTACAAAATGATGATGATAAGCCATAATTAATTTATAACTTAATATATTTGGTTTATTAAAAATATCATTAGCAAAAATATTTACAATACTAATATATCCTAACACTTTCGGTCCAAACAAAATAAAAAATAATAAGGAAAAAAAAATTATTTTAAATATATTTGTTCCCTTTCTTTGTCCTCTCATTTTAATCTTCGATAGTAATGTTCTTTAAATAATGTTTCCATTATCATATAAATTTGTTTAACTTTAATAAAGATCAAATGAATTAGTATTTAAAATTATAAATAAAAACTATAAATTTTTATAATACTAAAAACAAATAATCATTATGAATAAAAAATATTTATTCACCCTTAAAATTGTTTTTTTAAGGCCACATTCAGAGTGAATTTTTTAATTTTTATTTTCTAAATTTTATATTTCAGAAAAATGTTTGTGTTTAACTGAATCTAGCAACTTTTAATATAAAAGTTCATTTACAAAATAAAAATTTAAAAATTTTTGAGCAAAAAACAAGTTCATTTTTCACAGCTTCTTCAGGCAAAAAAATATATTAATAGGCTGTTTATTCCAAATGGATAAGGCGGTCGAAAATTTACATTTTAAAGTCAAATTTGTAATTGAGAAGCCGAAAGATTACTATTTTAAAGTATTTATATTAACAGGTCGACAAATCTTTAACAAATTACCACATTAAAAAATAAAAATTACTCATTGGATTATTGAATTTTATCTGCTATTTCTGTAAAATTTAACTCGTTAAATAATTCTAATCAATAATTTATCGAGTTCATAAGATTTTTACACTTGGGGAAAATAAAATATTTTGCCGCTTTATAGTACATTTTGTAATCAATCTATTTAGGATTTTGAATATTAATTGCAAAATAAAGTTAATTATATTTTCTTAATATATATTCATATAGGATATAATAAGTAAAGCAATAATATTATGCTTAATATAGAAAAAAATATAAAACATAAATGTACCATGAGAGAGATTAAAAATAATGCAAGGACATAAAATAAATGTGAATTGTAAGTAAAAGGTGAAACATAAATAAATGTTAAGAGAAGTGTAAAAAATAAATAAAATGTTGAAACGTGTTTTTTAAAAAAATATTAATATGATTATAAAAAAATATTTTAATGTCGAATCTTGTTAGTGATTAATTTTCAATGCGTATAGCAGGCTTACTATAATTAAATCAAAAATAGGAAAATTAAATCTGTTATAGGCTGCCTACGAAAATAACTTTAACAAAATTATATCAAAAATTTGCACTTTGAACCAAAATTAATTTTTTAAGAGTAAGCTTAAATGAAAATTACTTATGAAAAAATATAAATATGCGCTTTTACAATCCCTCCACTAAAATATTTTGACTTTTTCCCGGGGGATCAAAGCTAAATTTGTTTTAAATTTATTCATGAGCAATTATATAATAATTCGCAAGCTTACCTTTTGTTTCAAACTAAGCTGTGCCTAATTTTCGTCATAGCAATTTACATATTAAAAGGTTTACAAAGTTTGTCTAAGCAAAAAAAAATAGCAGAGCTTGTGTGTTATATTTAAGCTAGTAGGTGTAGTAAATGAGTGTTTATATTTAAAAAAAAACTATTAGTATTGCCGTTTGAACCGTACGTTAACAACTGCGTTCACGTAGAGGTTTTAATATGAAAAAGGAAGTGGAAAATCCTTATTAAGCAAGATGAAACTTTGAAATCGACCTCAGAAATACGGGAATTACAGAGTGTTTATCACAAGTTTTAAAAACTGAAACTTGTCTAAATTTTTACTTATAACTAAAGCCTGCAACAGTCAGACTACCATAACATTAGGGAAGGGTATGCGCCCCATAACAATGATGTTAAATTAAATATATGTCTTTTAAAGGTAGATAATCTTATTTAAGGGCACGTGCAAAGTAAGTTTTTATTTTTGTGAAAATTTCAAAATTTTGAGAAATTTTATTTTGAAATAAAACGCAAATTTTTTAAAAGTTGCCAAATTTGGTATATATACATAAAATGCTTTTTATGAAATAAAAAATTTTTAAAAAAATTTTGAAAAAAAATAAAATTTTTAAAAATTTCAGAATTTTCAAAATTTTAGGAAAATAAAAACTCACTTTGCACGTGCCCTAAATGGCAAAAACTTTACATAACTTTTTACAAATTTATTTATTTAACAAAAAGCAAATCTCAGGTGGCAATTCAACATGGCAAATCTCAAAATCTATATTTATACTACTAGATGAAAATTTTTTGACCTAGCTTATAAATTAGCTACGGGCTGGACTTAATATGATACTTAAAATAATTTAGAGCTCATTCAATTGGTCTATTCTTTCTAAAAACAAAAATTCTAAGTTTACCTACTTCTTCCAAAATGACACTAGATTTTATATAGGAGAGCTAGATGTTCCATTTGTATTACGTATAAATCCGTTTGCAGGTGTGTCACTTATCAATGGCTATTAATCTTAATTAAATATTTTGGTTTTTGACAAAGACACAATTCTTATTTTTTTTTGTCGTTATTTTTAATTAGTATATCGGTGAACTATTTAATGCAGACGGGCGGGGAGTAAAAGGAGCCGCTCTAAATCGGACACATTCTGATATATGCAACACGATTAGTTTTTTGACATTAGCACGTTAGCTAGGAAATTTTAATACTCTTAAGTGTGGGCATATAAAATAAAGTTAGAAAAATAAGAAATAATTTTGGAAAATTCTGTGATTTGATATTTTTAATTAATATAATTGTAATCCAAAATTGTTAAATTATTTAAAATATATTTAAGTAAACGTTTTTTATATATATAATTATTGCATGGAACTTTTTTTAGAGCTCACTTTATAATACTTTATAATCAAATTTGGACTTTCTCCTGTCGCTTATTAGTGTAATTTTTGAATTTTGATTATAAAATAATTATTGTTTCATATATTGCCCGAGCTATACGAAAATTATAGAAAAGCTTTATTACATTTTTTGACTTTGAATGAGTTCACAAAATTAATTTTTATAGAATGAACCAAACTACTGTAAAAAATTTCAAAATGTGTATTTCTAACACCCATTCATATAACTTAGACATGTATAGTAAAAGGGAAGCTGGTAGTTAGTTAAAATTAATGGATTTACAAATTAAAACTCACATTTTTTATGTATTCCCATAACACAGATTCAAGTTTTGAGAGAAGCTAACTACAGAGATCAAATCTGCCTTCTCAAAACCGTTTACCGTTTTCTTTCTAATCAAAATCGTAAGTCAAGCTATAAACAATGAAAGTTTTAGAAAAAGTGTCAAAAAAAATTAAAAACAAAAATAAATTGAAATTTTTTTTGCAATAGCTAAACTTCTAAAATCAAACTTCAAATAATATTTTTATTAAAAACCGATTATATATCATGTCGTAGTTAAGTTTGAACGCGAAATATTCTGTATTATTTTAATGATGATGTAAGAGCTTAATATACTTAAAAAAGTTGTTTCTCATTATCTAATGATAAATTTAAGTTACAAGGGATTATATGAAAAAAAGATTCTTGAATTTTTTTTCTGGGTATTCTCGAGGTCTCAAAATTTGTCAATCTGGTCAAAAAAGTAATTTAATATGGACGGATCTAAGGAGCCGAAGGCGAAAGTAATTAGGAAAAACGGGAAATATATATGAGATAAGGCCATCATGGGGATGTATGCTTTTATGCTTTCATAAATTTTAATTTTCTGACATTAATATTTGTTGACCTGTGTAATATTCTTCTATTTTACTTTATTAGCCGACCAATCCATGGCGGAATGAATAAAATCTTCAAAATCTAGTAATTCAACATGTTCCGACCATTCACTAAAATCTAGGCAGTTAACAAATGTAAACTATGCTAGTACAATTGGCCTCGCAATAAGACCCATATTTTCAATAACATCAAACCCTCGAGAAAGGACCATCTTTTATTTAATGTTACAAGACTTTAATGCATCTAAAAGGGAAAGCGAAGGTAGATGTTGTCCGTTAAGTAGCAAAGTATGCCGTTAAACAACGCCGTATATCAACCAAATGATATTAGAGCACCAACAAAACTTATACGACAAACACGACTACAATAAAACGTATAAAAAATTTCTAGAAAACAAACTTACGACAGTAGGGGACAGGGCACGTGCAAAGTGAGTTTTTATTTTCGTGAAATTTTATTTAAATATTAAAAAGCCATTATAAATTCATGGGCTCATTTTTCCCCCCAAAACTTAAAGAAAAAAGGGAGTTACAAATAAAGGGCCAAAATAAGAATTCTGAAAAAGCTCTCACTAAAAAAAAGGGGTAAAAAAACCCAACAAAGTTGGCTCTTAAAAAGCGCCTTAAATAGCCCATTGCTTGTTTTCTCTATAATAATTTCAAAAAATGTTGATTTTTTCTTTATAATAATAATGGGCGGGTTATTTTTCCTTAAAGCTCCTAGGAGTTTTTTTTTTTGAAGAAAAGGGGCTTTTTTCAAATATGCCCCTCTTTAAGCAAGAAAAGGGGCTTTTACCATGCCCACGAGTTTGTGGGCATTTGTGGAAAAAAACTCAAAAACTTGTTAAGAAAAAGCCCAATTATTTTTTTTCCCCAGCCCTGGTTCAGCTTAACTGATTGTTTATTCGAGGTTGTGGTTTGGGTGAATATGGCGCCTGTCCCTTTATCAATTATTTGTTTTTGTGTAGAGATTTTTGTGATGCGGGTATCAACCAAAGGGGATATTAGATGTTTATCAAAGTTCGCTACCACTACAATCATAACAGAATAAATGGCCTTTAATTAACCTTCTAACTTTTACATAAGGGCACGTGCAAAGTGAGTTTTTATTTTCCCAAAATTTTGAAAATTTATTTTTTTTCAAAATTTTTTCTAAAATTTCTAATTTCAGAAAAAGCATTTTATGTGCATATACTAAATTTGGCAACTTTTTGAAAATTTGCGTTTTATTACAAAATAAAATTTTTCAAAATTTTAAAAATTTCACAAAAATAAAAACTCACTTTGCACGTGCCCTAAAATAAAAAAAATTACGATGTATCTAAATGTCTGCGAATTAAAACCTCGTGAGAAACTTTGATTTTGGTATCACTTAAATTTTTGATTATTATCATTCTTTAAATTCATGGGATCTATAAAGTCACAATAATACCCAATAATGGAAATTCTTGTTGTTATTTAAAGCACGCTTAAAATTGCTTAATGCATAGCTCTATGTGACAAACCCGAAATTCACGGATTACTTAATCTGTTGGGAGGATGGGACATAAAAAGGCTGTGTTAGGAATTATTCTCTCATGTAGTAGAATAAACCGTTGCTTTATATGACTGGAAGGAGAAATAAAAGGGATAGGAAGTTAAAGATTAAAAATGGGATTTTCGTGTAATTTACCCGATTCCCCCATTATCCGAGGTACATTTTTTTGGATTGAAACAATTTTCTTATCTGTGAAAACAAGCCCCTTTTCCTAAATAATCTTTTGGAAACCAATCATAAGATATAACTAAAAATTTAACGGGACACACATTTAACAGACCTCATCTTCCGAATGCTTAACTAAACTAGGTAGCATTACAAATTTTAAATTTATTTGATCGTCGCCTGGAACACTGGCCACAAAAACGATTTTGACAAAATTATATAAGAAAGAACGGATCGGTTTATTGAAAGGTAAAAAAGCTTAGCAATGTTTCCTACCAAGTTATTCGAGGCGCATAACTAACTTTAATTTATCTATTGTATAAATTGTTTAAATCATAACTCATTAATAATAATAATGGATTATGAATGTCAACAACGCGTTGATTGATGAACATTTTTAAAAAGTTTTGGTCCGACCAATAATTTTATAAGGAATATATCAAAAACCAATCTAATCTATGTGTCATTTGTCATTCAAGGTTAAGCGCGCTTAATTGGGTTGAAAAGATGTTTCCATTCTTAAAACTCTTTTATAAGTACACTTTAAAAATTTTCTTAAATTCTATAATTAGCACTACTTTAAATAACATTGACAGTTAGCATTCCCCTGAAAAATTACAAGACTTTAAATATATTAATAAATAACTTTATAAAATAAGGAAATATATACAAATTACAAAACAGCTTTATTAATATCGAAAACAGATTTTGTTAATAACGAAAGTCCGTCACAAACTAAATTGGCCTTTATGAATAACGAATATAGATTTTATTATTTACAAGTCTCTAAAAAACAAAATTGTCAAATAGTTAAAATAAAGTTTGGTAACAACGAAATTGGCCTTTATTTATAAGAAAAAGTATATCGAAACAGGCCTTTATTAATAACTAAATAGGTTTATTATTTAAAAACATAATCTAATTAATGAATTTTTTAGTTTCTAAATTAGTTTTTATAAATTACGACACATACTTACTTATAACAAAAATTTTCTGTATAACGAAACTTTATGGAAATGACTGTATAAAACAGCTAAACTGTTAAATTAAACGTAAAATAATATTTTAATTTCAAACTCACACAAATTGGGCCATTTTTTGGTTTGGGTGCCAAATACTCTGTTAACCGAAACGCTGATGTAAGCGTTTGATGTATTAGAAAATTACATTTCTCATTTTTTCAGAATAAAGGTTACAATTGATTTTAAAATAAAAAAGAGTGTTTTTACTATTTAAGCTTTTTTGAGGTCGCGAAAACAGTCAATTTTGCCTAATTTGCTCAATTTTTTAATTGCACAGGATCTGGTGGGCAATGGTCCGTGGATGTGAATGGAAGATATATTACAGATAAGGTTATTATGTAGATTGTGTTCAATCATATTCACAAACCAAATGTGGACCTGTGTTATACAAATGGCAATTTAGTTTACACACTACAAACATAAAGGTATATTTTTAGTTTAAAAATCTATATATTTTACTTTTGAATTTATCAATTTAATGTCAATTCCGTCTATATTCCAGCTATTACAATTATAACATCTTTCAATATTTATAAGATAACATATATAAATTTTATGTTTTTGATATTTTTTTGAAATTTGAAAGTATAAATTATTAATAATAACATATAACCTATTAAAAGGATGATCGCTCTTTTTTCCTAATTTGTTTGGAACATATTTTAAAATTATGAATTAAATTAGAATTTAAAATTTAATAAATTTATCAACTCAAAATTTTAAATGATCGTTATTGTGCATCAGGCACGATTCTAGACCCCTTCCCCAAAGTTTTTAATTGCCCCCCCCCCCAAATTGAATTTACCCCCCCCCCCCCCCAATTGAATTTGCCCCCCCCCCCCAAATACATAGTAATTTTATGTTTGCCCCCCCCCCCCCCAAACACATAATTTTATTTTTGCCCCCCCCCCCCCCCCCCTCCAAATACGTATAAATTTTATTTTTTCTTCCACATAATATAATTTAATTTGCTCCGCCAAAAATATCTAAAAAATATTATTTTAAAAATATTTACTTTTTAAGTGTTTTTATTCATTAACACTTCTCATCCGCTAGAGAGATCAAACTAACATAGAAATTATTTCTGTTGTTATTAGATATATAGAAAATGATTTTACAGAAAGATTTGTATTTGTGAAAGCAATTCATAAATCTGATGCCTAAGAAATTTTCTCACTTGTCAACAATCTTTTGTTAGAATAAAATCTAGAACCAAAGAACCTGATCGCACAATGCTACGATGGGGCGAACCCAATGCCCGGGGATAAAGGTAATGTTCAAGTGTTTCTAAGCAAAAAGCTGGTCACCATGTCCCGTATATTCACTGCTTTAACCACAGATTGCATCTTGTTGTAAAAGATTGTCTTGAAATTTTAAGTAAAGGGAAACATTTTTTTATATTTTTTCTTCCCTTCATGAATTTTTTCAACATGATGCAATCAAGGAAGTTAGTGAATGCGGGAATACCCCGGCTGTTGCCCCATCGGTGGTGTACTACGACGCCATTGTTTTTTTTAAAGAAATTACATAAAAATATTAATACTCTTTTGAAAATTAAAAATAAATTTTTTTTATATCTTTAGGTCACAGGGCTTGACCATATTTATAATCATCAATTAATTTTTTTTTATTTATCATTTGAAAAATTATTTTATTTATTAAAACTAATTAATGATCAATTTCAATGCAAAACAATTTATGTTTCTAAAACTTTTAATTTAATACACCGTTGTTTTTACAAATTAAATTAGAAAATACATACATTTGAAGATTTATTCAAAAATGTTTTGATATATATAATACTTTTTTAAATGACAATTTTTTATCTATGGATAGAAAAACTAAACCTAAAGATTTTTATTTTTATTTATTTTCTACTCATAAGTGTGTGAATAATTTAAATATTAATGATGAATTAAAAAGTATTTATTTTAATATTAATGATTTATTTATTGATTCTTTTAATAATAGATTTCTTACCGATAATATTTATTTAGAATCTTTAGATTCCCTTTATAAATTTGATTATCCTTTTTTTTAGATATAAATAAATTAGAGCCTCTTTTAAAAATAAGTAATATAAAATTCATTATCTAAAGAAATTGACGTAGCCAAAAAATTTTTAATAAGAAAACTTAATAATTACAAAGAATGTGTTACTAATGATTTTGTTAACATTTTATATGATTACAAAGATTGTTTCCAAATCTATTTAACATTTTTTTATACGTTTGTTATTTGGCTCTTCAACGTCGAGTTGTGAAGCCACAATTTCTCCTTTAAGAAAGATAATAACTTATAGTAGGCTGGCAAGTAGTGACCTGCGTAAAAGTGATTTGGTTCTTCTAGGACACGAAAAATCATTAACTGGGGCGTTAAATTTTGATGAATTTAAAATTTAACAAACTCTAGCATAAAATTGTTAGATTAATACAATACACTGCTCATAATCAGCTAATTATTGCTTACTATTTTAAGGCATGGTTGCAAATTTTTTTTATACGCATTTAACGTATATGTTCATGTTTATTTAATTTTTTTGTCTATTAATTACTAGTTATATATAACCAGTGTTATTTCATATATATTCTTCCAAAATAGCATACTTTTACTTGTTTTCATGATAACCAATCTTATTTTATTATTCATTTTCTAAAATCCAATGTTTAATATAATTCGTTTTTATCAATCATATATATCATATTCTTATTTTTCATGCGCATTGATACCAAATGATAAAATTATACTTACAATTAATTTCCAAATCTCATATCTTTATAAGCAATTGATATTAGTGAAAACAATTAATTTTAATTCACATATCCAATTTATAAACGCAATCATTTTTTTTATTTTATGAATAAAATAAATTATTATTAATTTGTTAAAAATAAAAATTTTGAACATGGATTCAATTGTTGTACATGTATATTTTTTTCTGCCCCCCCCCCCCCCCCCCAAGTGGAAAAGCTAGAATCGGGCCTGTTGTGCATCCCTAGCCTGTTTATAGCTACATGAAATTATGTAAACACAATTATTTTATTTCGCAAAAAATTATTGTACAGTAGGTTCACAATAAAATGCAAGTAGTTAGTTTATTTGAATTTTTAACAATTTTTTTTAAATTTATTTTCCAAATAGTATTTTTAGTTGTAGGTAATCAGGGTTCGTAATTGTAAAAAAACATTTTATTAAAAATGAAATTATTTTTAAATATTATAATTTAAAAAAAAATTCCAAAAAATAACTTAACTTCGGACGCGCCCCCTAAATTTTTCTTTAATCACACATAGAAATAGTGAATAAAAAATTGACGGAATGTTTTTTAATCTTTCTAATTCTTAATCAAAATATTAGTATTTAGATGGAAATAATTAAGCTATTAAAGTTAACAGAGAGAGCTTTGGGATGGCAACATTATTGTAGTATAAGTTCTACAACTCATACGACTTGGGAAAACTGTTATCAGATACAAAAAAAAAGTTAAAACAATATTATCCTAGGTTAAGTTTTATATACTGTAACTTCAAATTTTATATATGTCAAACATGTTTCGTTCTTTTTTTGCATTTATATTTTATACAACTTCAAGAAAATGGTGGGAAATCTATTTTTACAGCATTTTTTATATTTTTTTCTTTTTTCCTGAAAAATTAAAAAAACTAAATCTAACTACCGCGCCAAAAGAAAAACCATAATCTAACTGGCATGCTATAAAAAAGTTTGAAATCTGTTTCTTTTTTTTAGAGAAAGGAAAAACCTAGTTTTAAAAAATTACAGGAAAATTAATTAGTTTTTTAGCCTCAATATAAAAATGTTCTGTTTCATGTAGATTTAATTACGGCATCTTTTTCGCAACTTGAATTGCTCATTATATTTAATATTTAAAATTTAACTTTATCTCAGTGTTCGATTCAATACATATATTTTCTATATCAATTAGACACCGTTTGCTGTTTTTGGACAGCCGAATTGTTTAAAAGTTTATTAAAGAATAAAATAAAAAATGGTTTAATTTTTATAAAAACATAAATGGGCAATATTGTATATTGTTTATTTAAAATTTAAAATGAAATTTTAACTTGTTTAAAATTATATTAAAATTACCTATACATGTCAACTATACCTGATTCGGGTTGTTTTAAACATATGTATTTGGCTTTAATCAATTTTTGATCTTAAAAAAAAATAACTTATTTACATAAATAAAATTATACAAAACAACACATGCTTTTAAAAGTATGCCCTATTATTTTTTCTACCAATTTTGCCTCGTTATCGACTTTAAAAGTACATGTGCTTTTTGCAAGCCAACAGTATTTACTTATAACATTTTTTTGAATGCACAAAACATTATGAATATTTAGGAAGAATTTAATTTTATGTCATTTTGGCACCGAAATATTTTAACAACTTAAAAAAGTATAACATAAATCAATTAAAATTTTTTTTATTAAATTGAAAATATTTTTACGAGATAGTCAAACAAAAGGACTTCCGGACGAGAATGATCAAAGTAACAATTGGATTTGAAGAGGGCACAGAGTTTTATTTACTTAGTCATCAATCCCGGCTGTTTTAAACTTATTGTTAGCGTCCAAAACTTATTTTCGCCTGCGGAATAATGGACTTAACCTCCGACTAAAGCCTACATTCAGCTGGGAAATTTTTTACAATTTAGACAAAAAATCTTTAATACAATAATGCGTAATTATTTTGGCTATTAATCGGTGTTAATATATAAAATTAAATTAATTTTCGATATATAAATCTCTATTTCAAAACTCTTCCTTTATTTTAAATCGATTTTTTAAATTTGTCAAAGTATAAAATAACACAGGTCGTAAAAGTCATACAAGGTTCATTTAAGCCCCTGGGGCGGTTAAATAGTTTAACATGAATAATAAGGCCAAAGGACTTTATTTTATTTATTTATTTTTTATATTTTTATTTTTAATTTTTTATATATTTCATTAATTTTTTTTTAAAAAATATTTAAAATTTACTTTACACTATATTTTTTACTTTCTTTTAAATAACTCAATAAGAGCTTTTAACCAAAATTCATAGAATGTAATTTACTACTGTAGAGTTTATTTCGTAGCAGTTAAAATTTTACTAGCATGTCTACTTTCTTTGATTCCTAGGTTCATTAAAGCCCCAGGGTCCTAACTGTCCCAGTATTTCCTCCTCGACACTGGTTTACAATGTTAATTTAAACTCAGCAATAATATTTAAACTACTACCAAATTTTATTACCATTCCTTTTCCGTTTTTCCACCAAGTTTTCTCTTAATAAATCGAATACTTATAATGAAAATGCCAAGACAGTTTTATGACTTCGAGACTCAAAGACTAAAATAAATCTTAAAAAAAAATACAAGTTTTTTTAATAATACACTTTTAAATCATAATAATAATTTTAGTCTATTTTTATTGGTAAATAAATAAAAATGTAGACGCGACTTTTTACATTAAACTGAGATTTGAGAAGTTTAGGCTAGATATATAATTTGTATTTTTAATAAATTTCGATGTGTACCGGGGAAAAAATCTGGCGACTAAAGATAGGTTTAAAGGTAGAATACTTTCTGGTTAGAAAACCAATCAACAGCCTAGGTTTAATTTAATTGATGAATTTAATCCAAAATGTTACAATTATTTTACAATTTGAATGAAATTAAAAAATATTTTATATAAAACACAAAGTTTTAAATATTATATATATAAATATAACACTCTTCGTATGTTTTTTAGTTTTTAAGTCTTGAGGTCACAAAAATGAATGTTTATGACAGGCTGGAAAAATATTGAAGAAATAAAAAAAAAATATAAAATGGTAAACATTAATTTAAAAACACTTTTTGGTCTTTTTTGTAGACCTGAGATATGTTCACCTGGTCAATTTTCTACAAAAAAACAGAATTTAGTAAGTTAAATTTGAGCTTGACCCGGGGAACTTTTATTGTGGAAAATGTAAACACATTAAATTATAATTGGTAAAAAACAAATGGAGTTTTTAATTAATTTTTTTATCAATATGATTAAAATAAAATCTTTTAAACGTACAAATATCGATTAGTAGACAAAATAATTAACGGTTTTGCAAGAATCAAAATTTGTTCGCTAAATTTTTCAAAATCTCCTGAGCTTTGGGCAGTCAAGTCCTAACAATATTCCGCCGGTGAAATAGAGGGTTTGATGAACGCTGACATTATTAAAATCCTAAGTTACATTAATTGCTTAGAATATATGCTAGCCGCTTATTTAATTTTTTAAAAATCTGCCTTGAAATGGCATTATTTAGTGACTTCTAGCTTGTTTAACATTTTTAATCGTCATTACATCCACGCTTGTCATAGTTATTTTAAAAATTATGTCATATTAATTTCAGAATGCGAATATTTTCAATTTTATTCCCCTGAGGTTTTCAAACCTCACGCAATGACATGTTATTCTGAAATGTCAAATTTAGAAAATACCATTGATGAGCTAAATAATCACCAGTCCAACTTTAAGTTACGATGAATTTATAATAGATAGTGAGCACAATATCAAAAAGACACATTGTTAGAGCATTTTGATAACGATTGGAACTAGGCGTTACTATACTAAAATTACTTATTAAACTTGCCGTTTTATTAACTTGACATATTCGTAACATTTAATTAGCCTTTAGCAATATTTGATAATAATGTTTTAAATTAATGCTTCTAAATACATATGTGCAGTGTATGACGGTAGAAATGAAACCCTTTGAGGCCGGTTTAAAAAAGGGCAGCCCTTAAAGGGGCTTTCTAAAGAGCGTCTTTATAAAAATAGCCCACTTTCAATGGGCCAAAAGGATAATGATTTACAATTTTTTCGTAAAAAATAAGCCTTCCTAAAAAGCCGCATTGTTTTACAAAAAGGGGCTAATTATCTAAATGGCTTTTTATTAAAGTAACATGGGGGCTTTGTCTCCTTGCTTTGGAAAGGGTTTTTTATCTCTTTTTTTGAGGGGCTTTTTCTCCCTCTGAAAATACTTAGGGCTTTTTTTCCTTCTAGGAATATTAAAGGCTTTTTTAACCCTTTTCTTGGCACGAGAAAAATAACAATTTTTTCCCAATTTGCCCACACTTTTCCCATCTCTTCGGTCCACCTATAATTTGTTTTATTCAATGCCTCGTTTAAAGTGAATTTTTATTTTTGAAAATTATAAAAATACTATTTTTAAGATTTAACTTATTTAAATTATTAAAAACTTATTAGGTATGAAAACCTCCGCCCCCTTGAAATGCTCTTATAGACATTGATTCCTGTTTATACATAAAAATTTTCCAAATCTAAGATTTTTTGGTCATGATTTTGATCCTTTGATGCTTACATGTATTTACATAATTTTAATATAAAAATTTGGTTTAATTAAATTTGAAAATAGCAATAAATAAAATATTTAAATGTAGTTTTTAATAGCCCAGTTTCTAGTAAAAACAAAGATAAGGTTTTTCTTTATTCTTTAATTATTTTTTTTTATAATAATTATACTATGCATCGCCTATTATTTGCTATCAATTTTAATGTGACCTTTGTATAATCGTTCTTAAATTTTCACATATACCGCTGTGAAATGGTAAATCTTTGCATGATATGGAAAAAATTTTACTTATTAGCAAACAAATTTGATGTCAAAAATAATAACTGGTAGCCAAATTGTTTCCGACTTAAAACCGACTGTCGGAAGTTAGAAAAAGATTCGTTTCGGTGTACATCTGAGTTGAAATTGGAATTAGGTGTCTATACAATGTTCATATCCAACTAGTTCGGTAGTGTAGTTGTAAGCTGAAAGGATTCGTATCAGACTGGACAGACTACAAATTAATTTTTTTAAATATTTTTTGGCTGTAATTTTATTTGTTTGAGTCTACTAATTTTATTTATAAATATAGTGATAAATAGTTCAACTAATTTCACATTGTTTTTTTTTCTACATAACCGGCAGGCCAGTGAATTCAAACGAGCCAAGGGTAGTTAACAATTAAATATCGGGAATATTGTATGGGCGCACAGTTCTGGGCATACATGAAGGAAACAAATGTGCCCTTCTATGCGAATGACTCAAATACTTCCCTCCATAAATCCCCTGGATCTATGGACAAACCCCATCTTAGCCGCCTCCGTTTCGCTCACACCTCAGAGCCTCCCTCATCCATTTTCAAGCGCATGGGTTAAAAACAACATCATCCAAAAGTGTGTTTAAAACAAGCTTTTCTTCCACCTTACTAAATACAGAACGAATCGATTAAAAAGTTTAAATTTGACCCGTTTTCACTCGTAGGTTTTAATTATTTTATATTCTCTTACACAATACACGCAAAAATTCGGTCCACTTTGATGTTTTCCAATTACGCTTGGATTTTTATCCAAAAGATATTGCTGGCATTTAAGGGCAATCGGAAATCTGAGTTTCGGCAAATAGGTCACCGTCAAGCACAAAGCATAATCTTCAATCGCACCAACCGTTCACTGCACACACAACTTTGTTTAAAATTGTGGAAATGTTATCACCAATCATACAACCTGGAACCCTAATCCCTTTTTTTTTGATTTAATCCTGGTACGGAATAAATCCACTTTTTTTATACGCGTATTTTTCTTTAGCCGTAAAAACAATTAATAAATTGACGATAGTTATAAGAGTTAAGCCATAGGTTTCAAATTGATTACTTTAGGTCTATGACAGTGGTTTCTACTACACAATTAGGGAATATCTCTTGAGAATAGGCGGGTTAGTAATTAAATTGTCCAATGATCAGGGGTAAATTAATTCTTTAAATTTAGCGGATTCTTTATTTACCTTATCAAGAAATATTTTTAGGCGTTTGTAACGAAAACCTTTTAGTGAATAATTTTGTTTTAATGGATCTCGGAAATTTGTTCTGCAAGAACAACATGATCTTAAAGGGGCGAGGCTGGTTAGGAGTAACATGTTATAAAACATAAAAAATTTTGTGTTATTGGTCGCCTATATTCTATATTTTAAGACTAAAACAACCCCCCCCCCCCCCCCCCCTTCTGCCTATTTATAAACAAGGTAAACCTAAACTTCACAATTTGGTTCATTTGTTCTACAATATTTTAAAACACTTGTACCAAATAAATTAAAATCAAAAATGTAACTTTTTATTAATTTTTAAAAATATTTGCATTTTATTATTTTATATACATTTATTTAAAAGATTCCATTTTTGTATAATTTATTGATAGTTTGATATGCCCTTAGTTTAACAACTTTACACATATTTAATTATTCGTTATGGCTAAAAAATACTTTAATGTCAATTTCGCCTTATTGAATTGTCAACAAATATCAATGTCAGAAAAAATAAATTTATGAAAACATAAAAGCAAACATCCCTGGCCTTATCTCATATATATTTTCCGTTTTTCGTAGTTTCTTTCTCCTTCGGCTCCTTCGATCCGTCCATATTAAATGGCCTTTTTTGACTAAATTGACAGAATTTGCGACCTTGAGAATACCCTAAAAAAAATTCAACAATTTTTTTTTTCTTGTAACTTATATTTATTATCTCAAATAATAAGAAATAATTTTTAGAATATCAAGCCCTTTCATTAGCATTTAAATAATACAGAATGTTTCGCGTCCAACTTAAATACGACACGAAATATTATCGGTTAATAAAAATATTACTTGAAGTGTGAATTTAACAATTTAACTATTGTAAAATATGCAAAAAAAATTCAAATTTATTTTGTTCTTAAATCTTTATTGTTTTTTTATCGAAAATTTTCAATGTTTATTTATAGCTGACTTACTAAGTTTTATTAGAACAAACGGTAAACTGATTTGAAAATCCCTAGGATGGCTGTATGTCTGTAGTTAGCTCACTCCAAAAATTATTGACCTGTGTAATCAAAGTACTAATATACCAGCCGTAATTACAACAAAAAAAAACTAGTAGCCCTTCGTTTACAACAAATTTTGTGTAAAAAACGTAATCAAATAATTTTTCAAATTAATTTCGAAAATTTTGAAAATTTGTTCCTTTGAAAATTTTATTTTTTAAAATTTTTTTAAAAAATTTTTTTTCAAAAAGATTTATGTAAAAAAAATTGGAATTTTTTAAAATTGGATTACAAAATTTTTTTTATTGAAAATTAAAAATAAATTCTTGAATTAAATAGATTTTACAGTGTCCTAAAAATTTGACTTAAATTGGTACTAATTAAATTAATTTGAATTTAACTAGAACAAGGATAACTTGGTCAGAACTCAAAATGTGTTCAATCCTAAAAAATGTTTTTTTTAATACAACAGAATTATAGTATAGGTATAAGCTAAGTTTGTACTTATAATTTGCATAAAATTGCCATTTAAGTACTATTTAAGCTTTTATCTTAATTGCCGTCCAGGGGATTTATATAAATTCTATAAATATGGATAGATTATGTAAAATTCAATTGGAATTTCTACATGCATTGCAAAAACTTACAATAACTGATTTATTTGAAAGTGTAATTGGTGTATATATTTGAGATGGTTTACTTTGATGCAATTACCCCATAAAAATTCAGCAAGCTTTTAATGGTAAAAAGTAAATTTATGGTTAAAAAAAATTCCTTTAACAATACTCTAAGACAGGAGTTCGGCTTTTTTATAAGAATTATTTTAATATATATTTAGTCAGCCTAAATAAGTTGATATTTAAATAATATTGTACCGTATACTAATAATATAAAGTTCATAATATGTTTCCTTAACAAAAAATTACCATTTATATGAAAAATATTTTATCCCTATATAAAATAAATTATAAATTATCACTTTTTAAAGAAGATTGAGTTTAAGTGTTTAATTTGTAGAAATGATATTGAACAATGATTCATTTGATGATAATTTATATACCTTTTATTGAACTATATGCCTAATTTAATAGTAAATTCAAGGTTATTTAAAAATTGTCAAAAGAAAATAAACCTGGGTAATAATCTAAGTAGTAACTAATTAAGTGGACACAATTAAAGAAATCAGTCAAAAATGCTCAATTCACCTTGTAAACTTTATAGTCACTATGCATAAATGAAATTTTATAGGACTTTCTTCTTAAATTTAGTGGAAATAAAGATCTTGTTTATGATGTTTTAATTGAACCATTATTTTTGAATAATGTGTTGCCGAAAATAGTATAGAAAATGGAAGAAAAATTTATTTTAAAAGATGGATTTTGCGTATTTGACAATATGCGCAACAACAATCGACCTCTTCTCGGGACTTAAAAAAACAATCAGGTCTGTTAGTATTTACATGATAAATGGAGTTTTCCGATTTCTGCCCAAACAAGGATTACGAATGTACCGAGGTGGGGGGGGGGGGCGGCGGTTTTGCTTACTGACCATTCTTGGAAACGTTTAAAAGTCAATAAAATAAATATTAGTTCTATATAAAAATCCCACCCAACGTTTTTAAAAGAAATTTTTTTATTGAATACTCCTGTAACTTCTGTTTTTTATCTCAATAAAATTTTTAAGTATACAAAGTTTATCAACATTTAGGTTAAACAGAATATTTGGCACGCCATTGTAAATAGGATACGAATTTATCGGGTTTAAAAAAAATGTTTGAAGTTTCAATTTTTGCTGTTTTATATACCTAATTTCATTATTTTTTTGTCTTTAAATCTTTTTTTAAATTTTTTCAAAATTTAAAATGTTTTTAGCTCGCTTAAAGAGTTTGAATAAAAAACTGTAAACGGATTCAAAAATCTATTAAATATCAGGGGATCTAAATCTCAAAAATTTGTTGAGCTGTGTAATGGTGAAAATAAAAATGTAAAAACACATTTGGACTAACAAAAACATTTACCAATCGAGAACTCATTTATTTTATTCAATTTTTATAATTTTTTTGTTTAGTAATATTCATAAAAAAGATAATTGATTCGGTAATTAAAAAAAATTGCTTAAGTTTTAAGTAAATTAATTTTCTAGACCAGCTTTTTACAAGCAATGTAAATAAGCGTAGGGCAAAGGATATGTAATTATTGTATAAATTTAGAATATTCGTGTCCTTTTTATCATTAGACCCTATACAAAAATAAGGGGAATACCTGAAATAAAGCTAACCCGTAAATTGCAGCAAGAAGGTAGCTTATTAAACCCTTTATAATTGTCTGCTCGAAATTTTTGCAGAAAAAATCATTTTTTTGTAAAACTAGGAGGGCAGACATATATTCATGTCTATTGTTAGATCTGGCAAAACTTGGTATAAACCAAAAGCAATCATCATATTGGAGGTTGGCAAAGGCCGAATAAAATAAATTCTTATTCAATCAGAAAGCGTCCGATTAATGTAGATGACATACTGTGCTAAAACTAAAAAAATTGCATTGGGTGCTATGACTTAAAACTAAGAAATATTGTCCACTAGAACATAGAATAATGAACAAAATTTGGGAGAAATGGACTTTTCACTTCTTAGCTATCTAACAGCACTTATTGGTATTGAAAATTTACAGTATACGAAATAAAATAAATAGATATTTGTCAAATTGGTAAAAATGTCAGCGTAGATATATAATTATTGTTATATTTCTATATATATGCGCTACGGTTCAAAGGACAGGAAATCGTTTCTTACCGTCGTAATTATGATTAAATTCAAAAGGTCCACCCAGCTCTAAAGTGTTTCCCAAAAACGCCCCAAGTTTTGTTGATTGTCGTAACAACAAGTTAAGTGTGACTAAGGATAGACTGAAAACTTAATCCTACTTAAAACGCAACAGGGGCCGTCCACATGTTGCGTACAGCTCATAATTGCTTATAATTATCCCCGCACGGGGCATAAAACCTAACGAGATATCATCTCTGTAATGCCTTAGAGGTGCCTAGCTTCTAAAACACATTTTCGCTCCGAAGCAGTAATGGATTTTAGATTCGTTAAGTTAATAATAACGGAAGCCTAGGAAAAAAAATTCGTTAATAGATTTCCCGGCGAGTCAAAAAAAAAAATACTTATACGACAAAATTTGTGGGGAGCCCTTGCGCGCCAACCAAAGTTGCATGAAGAAAAAATTTAATTTTGGTAATGGGGTAACACACGAAAAAAAAATTTAAATGCTTCATTGCGCGATATTAAAAATACAAAAAATATAATTATTGAAATTCAGTCGGCGAAATGGAAAATTTATTAATTTAAGGGCATCCGAACACAAAAGAAGTTTCACTTGGTTTTAAGTCAGAACCTTATATTGTTCATCATAGGTATTCAATGACTATAAAAAAAATAATTATGAAGTTTCAAAAATTCAAACCTTATTCAATTTGAACAATTTTATTATCTAAATTATCTTTAAGTAATAAAAAAAATGCACATTAGCTAATAATTCGGTAAACGAAAATTAACAAGGGAATTCAAACGTGCGAATTTATTTAAACTATTGTTCGTCACAAAATTCCTTTATAGGAAAACTGTTTATCTGGAATCACATAAATAAATTTAAAAATAAAAATTGCAGTATAAATGTATAATATACAGAGACCAAGGGATAGGATATTAGTGATATAATTTAATGATTAAAAAAAACCTTACGGCAAAAATCTACTGGTAAAATAAAAATGTTGGGAAGGAGGCACAAAGAAATAGTTTATATAAAAAAAATTCGGCGAGCTCAAATGAGGGGTAAAAATGGTGTTAAGTTAATTAAATTTTGGTGACACAAAAGACATTTTGTAAGTTAAGGAGCTTTTATGTTTTGAATACGGACAAGGTGGTATATTCAAAAGATGCACTAATTAAAATGTAAATCAATGTAATATATTTGTATATATTAAAAAGCGTTAAGAAGATTGCACTAAAAACAAATGCAGAGAGTTAACATTCCGATGATAGAAAGGCTATTTAAAATAATTATGGATATAAAAATGTTTTTTAATATAAATAATATATACGTATGATAATGAAAAATAAATTAGTAGAGAAATAATATTTGCTTAGTTCACGTAAGATTTCGTTATGGTAGCAGACAAACTTACAAAAATTTATTTCAAACATTTTTTTAATTATACTAATGATTTACATTTTATATAATTATAAAATCATTTGCTTCCAATTTCACTTAGATTTAAATAAACTAAAGATATTTAATGATAACATATATTATATTCATTAGCTAAAATATGTGAGATATTAAAGGACGGATTCGATGAGGTGAGCCAAGTTAGGTCGGTCGATCCATGACAAAGTTATATTCCTTGCATTTTTCCATAATCTCTATCGCAAATTCTTGAATTTGAACGATTAGGGGATTTGTGACTATAAAATAAAAATTATTTTATTTCAACAATTTTAATCATAACGATTAATATGGAAAAATAATGAAATAGTAAAAAACCAAATTATTAACGAATTTTAAATTTTGACGTAAAATAGCTATGTTATTAAATGACATGGGATACATATTACGAGCCAACCTAAATTAAAATATACATTAAATTTTTATGCTGATATAAATCTGAAAAATTATTTCAATATTTTATGTACATCACTAGATTTTTGCGTCAATTGAAATTAATAAATTTATAACCTAAACTATCGGAAGTTCTAGTTTTTAAAGTCGTGGCATCAACCAATGCAAAGTAGAGATCGTCGGCAACAAATTTTTCAGCGAATTCACGACTTGCAAATATCAAGGCCCGGAGGACGTAAAAACCGCGATATTTCATATCCATGTTTTCGTTTAACAGCATAACACGCAGGATATCCATCAAGGAGTTTATCTAAGAATATTTAATATAAAAAAAATCTTTTGTCATGTTTGGGAAATATTTCAAAAAAGCAAAAGTATTATAAAAACCTGTCTATTTAATGATGTTAGGCCGCGTCTTGAACTTAAAGAAAACTTATTATGAAAAAAATTATTTACATGCAAATTCATAACATACACTAATTTTACATATAACAAAATTAGACTGAACGTATTAATCACATTGAGAGGTTGAAAATAAGAGACAATATACAAGATGCCTATTTATTTTGAGTTTATTACAGGATGTGTTCAATTTGCTCATGGCAGAATTATAATAAATTAATGTGTTTAATAAGGTTTTAAGTGTAAAAATAAAGAGACAAAGCAAGCCAGATGCGTTTAAGAATGTAATCTTAAATAAATTAATATTTGTAATTCCTATGAACCACAATTGCTTTGCTAAAACTTTCATTTATTTACTTTAAATTAATGTTTGGGTAATAACAATTTCAGCTTATGGACTCTAATATATAAAAATAAACAGATGAGCCGGATTGAGCTGGGCTTAACAATTGCAAACTAAGTGAAAGTTAAGAAACTAAATATTCACATCACATAAGGTTTTACAAAATAGGGAAAAATATAAAAACTTAAGTTTTTTTAACGAATCTAAATAAAAAATCTTTTAAAAATATATGATGTAGTATTTACAGGTCGACAAATTAATTTGGGAAAAATTAAATTATGACTGGGGAGTAATAATTTCTGTGATAGATTCATGTATGTTTTCCATTAAAAGTCTTTCCGTATGGCCAAATTAAACAAATTGACTAATTTTGCGACTTAAAAAAAAATTTCTCTAAATATTAAAATCACGTGTAACTTATTTTATCTCAAAAAATGAGGAAAAAATTTCAACTATATCAAGGTTTAACATCTACATTCAGATTATACGGAACATTTAGCATTTTAACCATAGGAGAGGGTATAAAAACAAATTATATTTAAAGAATAAATTTAACATTTCAACTGTTTTAAAAATAAAAATAATTTTTTTTATTATTTTGTTATTTTTAAATTTTTTGGTTTTAAATGTAGCTAACTTACAAAGTTTGATATGAAAAAACGGTAAATGAATTTGAAAATCCCTAAAATGGCAGGTGTGGTTTCTGATGTTAGCTCATGGGCCTTAAAAATTTGTTGACCTGCACTATAAAACCTAATATAAGATGTTAAAATAGTGGTTTAAGGAAAATGGTTTCACAATCATTATCAGCACTATAATTTGACTAAGAGGAGATATTAAAAATTTTTATTAAAATTTTACAAAACTTTGTCACGTTTTGATATTTTCGATTAATACTTGTAATATTTTAAGGAGTGCATTATCATCTTCCACGAGGGAACAGAGCGTCCCCGCGGCAGCAAGCTGAAGTTTTAAGCAATCGGTATCAATAATTAGGAGGGCCACCATTTTGACTCGGTCGTCAGTGGCTTGAGAAAATCGTTCCCTAAACTGGTATAAAAATTGAGAAAAAAAACATTGACATATAAACAAAATAAATTAGGGAATTTAATAAAATGAAATGGCATGGGTTATAACCTCGGGAGATATCATGAGGTTGCATAAGCATTCAGTTGACGCTTGCCGCAACAAAGGATTCTCGTCGTACAAATAATTAACTATATCCGACATGCCATTTTCATACAAAATTCTCTTCCTATAAATAAATATGAATGCATAGATTCATTTCAAGTATTGATTGCAAAGGTATGTATCCTAAGTTTATTAAAACTGACAAAAAATATATTACATTCCATTTTGCTCGTAAACGACAAATAACAAATTCTTTAAAGGTCACCTTAGCCAAACAAATGGTATACTTGGCTGAATGACTGATGCTTGCAATATTAGTAAGTGCCATTAGAGCTTCAAAATTTTGCAAGCTCGTTCGTTCAACGTGTAAAAGTTTAAGGAGTGGTCTCACCAGATCAAGATACTAAACGTAATGTATGTTTAAAAATTATAAAAAGCCTAATAAAATGACAAAACTAAAAAAAGTATCAATTTGTCAACTATTTTCAATTTTAAATCAAACTAACGAGAAGGCACGTGTAAATATTTAATATAAGCTTACATGTTTAAATAATCTTATTCAGAATTGTTAAATACTACTTATTTATCAAATTTGAAAGATCACAGGTTTAAAAAAATTTGATAAACCTTATCTCCGGGGAAAGAGAGCTCAGGATTATTCGTTATATATATTTTGGCTAATGCGTGAGTGGCAATTATAATACCAGCATCAGAATTTTCAAGCGCAAGTTTTAATAAGGCCTGTATATTAAACCATAATTATGTATGCACTAAAACCTGAAAAAATTTATCAATCAAACAAAAATTAATTAACGCCAAATTTTAAATGTTTAAAATAGGTAAAAGATTAATTTAACTCGCCATAATGATAAAAACTATGCCATTACTTTGCTGCCTCCCTGCTGAATCAATTTCCCTCGATTATTTACTTCACTGGCACAAGCTAAAAAAATCCTATTTTGCAATTTAATAGATGAATAATGAATATAAAAAAATAGAGGTAAAATAAAATAAACACACGACAAAATATTATTATAAAAATTGTTAATGGCATTTGAATTTTAGGTTTGTAAATGTTCATGCATATTTATACGTTAAACAATATAAATAAAATACAAAGGTCAAAAAGATCAAAGAAAATAGGTGACTAAAACCTCGACAGGGCTTCCCTATTAGCATTACTTTCTGTGCTAATCAAAGGAATGAGGGCTGTAATTATGCCGTGATTCATGAGTTTGTTCACTCGGTCCGTAATGTAGGTTGGAGAGTCCTATTTAACATGCAAAACATCAAATGGAAAACGTTAGATATGTTTTATTTATGTCTTCATCAATTTTAAATGTTAAAAAAAAATTTAAATATTTCAATAATTTTAAATTGCCATAATCTATAACTGATTTTCCATATACGCAAAATCTAATGCTATATGATCGGATACCAAAAATTATGTTGAAGTTTAGAAACAATACCATAAAATATAATTGTGAGGTTAGATTAAATTTTGTAACCTATACTTGATTTAAGAGTAACGTAATATTTAATTAAATAAAAAAAAATTTAGAGTTTACATATAATAAATGAGTAATTTTTAAAAAATTTAAAAAATAGCAAACTTTGGGAGATTCTTTGGGGATGTGTTGCTTTGCCTGTTTAGCGAGTTCAATTAATTCGGGTTCAATCGACGGTTTGTCATAGCTGTTAGTCACATTGACGAACAAAGTCACGAGCGGAAAAATGCGAGAGGGACCTAAAGACTTGAAATACATACAAAAGATTGAATCAATATCAACTTTTAAATTAAATAAATGTTTACAAGTTCCTTTAATTAAAACAAGCTATATGGCAAACAAATTTATAGCCACTTAAATAACATCATTAACATGTTAATCCAAAAAAATACTTCAGTTTTAGCAATTCTAAACAAGGCATCGAGAATATCATTATCATTAACGACATATTCCTTAATGTCGGCATTGAAAGATAGGTAGGAGAGGGCTTCGGCAGCTAGTTTTCCTATTTCAGATTCCGTATACTTAGGGTCAATCAAAAATCTGAAGGAGGTAAAAAGTTTATCGTATAGCAAATAATTGTAATAAAAAGCATAATAAGGCGAGATTTTTATGTTTGAATAAAAAATAACAACATAGTACTTTTCTTTGCCATATGAAACAACACAAAAAAACTAATCCCACACAATGTTAAAAAACTGAGTAAAAAATTAAAAAAAAATTTTAAAGCTCACTTCACCGTTATAATTACGTTTAAGCTTAAATTTATTATTAAAGATTTTCTGTTGTGTTAAAAGAGCCATATTAAACTCGATTAAAAATTGATGAGTAGTTCTATAAAACCTGCCGAGGTAATAAATTGTAATTAGGCAGTAAATGCTCTAAGAATGTAAAAAAAAATATTTTATAGTCCCATAAACTGCTCAAAAGACCTGAAATATTAAAATTTACCGTTTACATGCCTCAGCTAATTTAAGGTTTGAATCATGTTCGAATGGGACAAGGCTCGAATCGGAGCCGGCGGAAGAACCGACCTTGCATATTCCCTAAATGATAATTTGTGAGTATAAAAACTATCAAATTATACTATATTTACCAAAATTACAAAGTTTACAGAAAAAATGCCACAAAAATATTGATTACTAACCATTAAAGCACGTATCTTGATGTTATCATTGGGAGATTTGTAGAGCCTTTTGAAAATGGGGACTCCGTTCGGAAGTATACCCTGACACCTTTTTCTGCTTGAAGCTATCAAAACTAGGGCGTCTAACGCAACAATCTGCGGCAACATAATCAAAATTCAATAAATCGTGTTAAATCATCTACCTATTTACTAAAATATTTAATCAAAATATTGACTCATCTTTTTAATAAAAAATGCTAAACCTGCTCGTCAATATTATCGGATTCAGCCATTTTCACCATTAAAGCAGATATATTCAACAACCCCACCAAGGTGTCACCAATATAAAAAGGACCCTAATGAACGAAAAAAAAACAATATCACAAAATTACCCTATTATCCAAACATAAATTATAAAAATTTTAAAAGTAACAAAAATAGCACCAGAAATAAATAATCTGATGGTTAATTATGGGTGGCAGAATTACATAATAAATGTTAAAATAATGGATTATGAAATTTAAATATAAAAAACAGTAAACTAACTTGCAAGAGCGCCAATATTGACTTTATAACCTCAATATTCGATGCTCGAGTGTTTTCCGCTAATAAATCTCTATGTAATTAATAATATATTAAAATTTTACAAAAATTGAAAAATAATTCAGTTCTCAAAATAATAATAGGACAAAAAGCAAAGACTTAAAAAATTACATAAATATTACATTAATTGTAATAATTATTTGTAAAATGAATCCCTAAAAAAAATGAATGGAAAATTTTAATGCTGGCCACATATATGTGGAATGTGGCCAGTGTTAGTAAAAAAATGGTCAATGGTCATACAAAATATGGCCATTGACCACTATATTTTTGATCGTGATCACAAAAAAATAGAACATAATCACAATTAATTGGTCATGATCACAATCAAATGATCATAATCACAATATATGAATATTGATCAAAAAAAAGTTTATTTTCTTGCTTTTTTTTAACTAGTTTTAAAAAAATTTTGATTGAAAAAATATTGCCCCAATTTAATTCACGCCGAGTTAATACGAATGGACCAAAAAATAAAAAAAATTATTTTCAAAAAAATGTTTAACTTTGCAAACAAGCCCTTTATATGGATGGACTCTCAAAAGTATAAAACCGATTGTAAAAGTTCCCAATAGTAAAGGGAAAAATCTGGTGCCATGCACTATCTTTTTATGGGGTAGTTTTATATGATATTATTGACGGGGCATATGATTTAACATAATTTAATACAGCACCCTAAAGCCACCACTACCTGTAAAAAGAAGTTATGGACAACGCACCTATCCATAAATCTTTAGACAAAAATTATAATCATTCATTTCTTCCACCATATTTAACCCAACCTAACTCGATTAAAAACTTCTTTGGGGTCGTTAAGGATAAGATATCTTATTATTTGTAAAACCTTTAAACCCAAAAGACTTTTATTACGTTATTTAATCGCCAGAATCAATTATGTTATTTCGTTACCCAATATAAATATCTCTTATGTAAAACTACTATAGTGATAAATCAATTATGTAACAACATTTTTAAAACCCCTGAGTTAACAAAAACTTTAAAAAAAATACCACGATCTTACTGACGTTGTTAGTATAAATTTTTTTATTTTATCTTTTTTTCCATATTTACTTGTGATCATGATCAATTTTTTTATGATCACAATCAAATATATAGTGGTCAATGGACACATTTTATGTGACCATCATTTTTTTAATAACATTGGCGACATAAATGTGGCCAGCACTGTAGGCAAGTCATAATCATAAAATTGTTACTCGATATATTTGGCAGCAATTTTACGATACTCCTCCCGTAATGTATCATTATTCATATCGTTCCACAAGGTATTTAACGCTAGGGCAACCAACGAGGGTTGTGAATTATCAATTAAGGCGTCATCGTAAAATTTTGGATTTGCCGCACATTTAAGCAGTATTGGCAAAGCTTAGATTATTCAAGTGCAGATATATTATATATATATAAATCATAGTGTTTATAACATTATAATTTAAACAAAACATAAATAAATTTTATATACAATGGTGCAACTTGTTTATTAAATTTACACTTCACAACATATAATTATAAAAATGCTATTTAATAAAGGTATGCATCTGTTGCCGCTATATTATTTTTTTCAAGAATTTTTAAATGTTTTTAAATATAAATAAAAAATTATAAATAGATTTGATAAAAAATATTACCATATTTAAATTTTTTAACTATAAAAAGAATTATTTAATATTAACAAAGGTGAATTTAAACATTTAACAATGTTCTTTGTAACTTTTGGAAAATTTTTGCTTGTGGGAAAAAACAAAAAAAAAACTCAAATTTTGCTCATATCAAAGCAATTTTTGATTTTTCACAATAGATCAATAGAGGTATAGTTTAAAATTTCTTTCTTTCTTGGAGCTTCAAAACAAAAAGGCTCATGATAGCATAAAATATTAATAACTAAAGGGTACCATTTAATTTGGTAACAAGTGTTTCAGACCATCCTAGCCCATTTTCCCTTCCAGCTAACCTTATAATTAAATTGAGACATGTGTTAATCACAGAAGGTGAAGATTTAGGATTTTGTAAATTGCTTAAGACTTGATTGAAGCATTCATTAACAACACTAAACATCTCTGGTAATAGATAATATAATTATATTTATAGAACAGTAATAAAATTTTATTGTAAAAGAAAGGTTTATAAACAATCTTATAAAAAAAATAATTATAAAATTCATACCTTGACTAAAACTGTGTTTGGGGTCGGAAATTATTTTGGTAAACATTTTAGTCAACAGCAAATAAAGGGAATTATTATCATCATCACAATACTTTGGCATGTTGTTTAAAAGATTAGGAACTGAAATGTTGTTGAATACAAGCAAAGCCTTAAAAGTAAGAAGTGTGATTTAAACTTTTGTTCTGTCCACACAAATTTCTCGATATATATTTAGTGTAATCTTATAAAAATGTTTATCAAATAAAAAGGGCTTTAAAAATTGAATTCCATCAAATTTGAGAAGCATGTCAGGTCCAAATCCTTCATGAGCCAAGGCCAAAATTTTTTCAAATGCCTAAAAATAGATAACAAAAAATATACATTTTTTTTATCCTCAAAAGACAAACCTTCATTTTGAACAATATTCATTAAATTTTGTAAAGCACCAGCAGATGATTTGTTATTTGACTACACATTAAATAAGAAAAAACAAACCAGCTCAATTATTTTAATTTTTAAATCGTTATATAAGGGATATACAAATTTTTGTCCATTTTCAAATAATATTTTAGCATCTTTATAAGCATTTTCATAGTCTTTTAGGTTTGAATAGCAAATACAACGACGATACAAAGCTTTAACATCTTGTGGATTATATTTTAAGGCTAAATTATTATGTTATAAATTAATTGCCAGTGTTTGCATGCACAAGAGCTTCTTTAAACTTGTTTAATTTAATCAAACACATTGCACAATTATTATGCAAATTCATAATTACACTTTCGTTATTACATAATTTCAATGCTTCATCATAACTATTTAAGGCTTCCGCGTAATCATTATTTTTAAAATACTCATTTCCGTGCTCTTTTAATAATAATACCTTTTCTTCCATCGAGTGTGGGTGGTACCACTAAAAGGGGCTCATTCACAGGCTGACCGTGGATTATTTTAAATTTTATGCATGATAAAATAACGTTAATTTTTCTATAAAAGTTTTTTTGATTGGAGTGTCTCTGCTCTAAAAGCAAAATGACGCATAAAATAAATCTTCATAACGCAGCAATTATATCCTTAACCAAATCCATTAGTTTACATATTTCATATATATGATGATGGTATATGATTTTAAAATATTTTTAAAGGATGACAGTTTTTAACCAAGCACAGAAATTGTACAAAATGACGTCATTTTTATAAGAGAGTTTGAGTACCATCTTTTTTTAATTTTTGTTAGGCACATTCTAAAACGACCAAAAAACATTAATACTTATTTTTTAATTTTTTTTACAATTTGTAAATTTAGCCGCTATAGGATCACAAAAAGTGGAAATCTTAGGAAAATGCTGGTTAGTAAGACCTAATGGAAAAGAGCCTAAATGCCTATTTATTGTCACTAAGTCTGAGTTTGCCATGCCACTTTTTGGGTTGGATTTAGTCAGGTTAAAATTGCTATATGGGGTTCAAATCTCCGTTTTGCAACAACCATCAGTTACAATTGAAAAATTAAAAAAGGAATATTTAAACTTGTTTTCAAAGTCTCATCAACCAATAAATATTGACCCTATTAAAATTAACATCGAAGGCGTACACCCAATTTCGCAACCCATCCGACAAATCCCTTTGCCTTTAGAAAGTGCAGTTAAGGCTGAGATAGAAAGACTGACTGCTCTCGGCGTGCTTTAACCAGTACAACCAGCGCAAGTTACTACATGGTCGACACCAATTGTCATAGCGCGTAAACAAGATGGCAGCGTGCGTATTTGTGCGGATTTCCGCACGACACTAAATAGCGTCCTCGCTAAGGACCCTTACAACATACCTTCAATAGACGCGTTATTCGCAAAACTAGCGGGAAGCACAGTTTTTCTACAATCGATTTAAAAGACGCATTCACGCAAGTGCCGATAGGAGCATCTCAACACCTTTGACGGTTGGCACACCGTACGGCTACTATCGTTACACCAGACTCTTTTGGTCTGAATATCGCCCCAAACTTATGTCAACGCATCATGGATGATATTTTGCGAAGTATACCCAACGTAGCGGTTTATATGGACGATATAGTAGTCGGGGGAAACACAAAAACACATTTTGATACATCGATTAAAGTTTTCTAACAATTAGATAATGCTGGGTTTTATATCAAAGAACAAAAGGTAGAGTTAGCGAAGAGTAAAATAAAATATCTTGGAATGATAATTGACGCCAAAGGACTACACCCAGACCAAGAAAAACTGAAAAGCATCAAAGAAATGCCCACTCCTTTAAATGTTTATCAACTCAAAAGTTTTTTAGGGCTAGTTAACTATCACGCCCGTTTTTGTCCACAACTTCAACGATTGTTAAAGCCACTAAATGTATTGACTAATAGTCGAACCAATGGGAACAAGTCCAACAAAAGGCTTTCAATGAAGCTAAAAGAATTTTTAGCAGAGACGATACGTTGGTTTATTCATTAAAAAAGCCTCTTGTTTTGGAGGTGGATGCTTCAACAGATAGATTTGGAGCCGCTCTTTTCATATTTTCGAAGACGGTACGAAGCGTCCAATCGCGTTCTACTCAAAACGACTTCAAAAGCAGAAGAAAACTATGCACTCATCAATTTAGAAGCTAAGGGTGTATTCCTAGCTGTTCACCACTTCCTTAACTTGCTCTATGGCAGACATTTTAAAATCATAGTTGATCACAAGCCACTGACATTCATCTACGGAACTCGAAGGGATCTAGCCAAGATGACAAATGCCCGTATAGCACGTTACGCCAACCGGCTCTCGGCCTATGACTACGACATTGCTTATCACCCCGGGCGAAACAACGTAACGGCGGATGCACTCTCGCGTCTAGCAATACTAGGTAAAGATTATGATCACGACGATAACGTCATTGCTTCTATAAACGTAAAAAACATGAGAGAACTTAAACTCAATGCGAAGGAGCTGGCAAAGATCACAAAAAAAGACCCAGTCTTATTAAAATTACATTTACACAATACGGTTGGCCAAAAATGAGCGACGATAAAAACCTGGCGGAATATTGGACTAGGAAATCAGAAATCAGCCAAAAGGATGGTCTTTTGTATTATAACAACAAACTAATAGTTCCGGCAGCATTCAGGAAACAAATATTACGTTTGCTCCACACCGGCCACGTTGGCATCAAAGCCATGAAAGCTTGGGCCAGATTCTACGTCTATTGGCCCAAGCTAGATTCGGACGTCGTTAATTACGTCAACCAATGTATACCTTGTCAAAAAATAGAAATGCGATGCCTGAGGTTCAAGTCTATTCATGGCAGCCAAACGTTGAAAAAGGTGAAAGGCTTTGTTTAGACTTGGCGGGACCCGTTGACGGAAACATGTGGCTAGTACTAGACTCGCATTCCAAATGGGCTGAAGTTATAACAATGACTACAACAACTTCCGAGAAAATAACGCGTGTTTTGTTCAGTTATTTTAGTCGTTTTGGTTTTCCCAAAGAGGTTTTAAGCGATAACGCACCCCAATTCACGAGTAAACAGATCGAATTATTCTTTGATAAGTATAACATTAAGCACATAAAGTCAACGCCCTATCATCCTCGCACCAATGGGGCAGTTGAGCGTCTAATTCAGACAATTAAAAGAAGGTATTACACGGCTAGGGAAGCTGGAACCTACCCTCAACAAGCTCTGGATGAAGTCTTATTTGGATACAGAAACACAGTACACGCGGCGACAAATCTAACGCCAGCACAGTTAATGTTAGGTAGAAATTTAAAATGCGCCCTCGATTGGATTAAACCCGACAACTCTTGGAGAATTGTGTACACTGAGAACATGGCTAAAAAATCGAGTTTGGTCAGAAACTTCGAAACCGAGCAACCCGTTTGGGTAAAGAATGCAACTGAGAAAGGTTTGAGAGAAGGGGTAATTGAGCGGCAAACGGGGCCCCTGTCGTATAAAGTGTTCAGTGATACAGGCTCCCATCGACAACACGCAGATCAACTGCGGTCGAGAACGACAACATCCGTAATATTAACGGAATTAAACGATCCTGGAACAACGGAATTAATCGTTCCTGGAACAACGGAATCAAACAATCCTGGAATTAGTAGTGCGGAGGACGTCCCTCAAAGACCATCACGGGACAGACGTCGACCCTCCCGTTTAATTGAAGAAATTTAACGGGAAGGAAATGTTATGATTTTTATTATTATATTTTGATCAGTTGTTTTATATACCATATATATGCATTCATTCAGTTCTTGGTTTCCTATATATGAAATAAATTGAAATAAATATGGCTGAACCTGTTGATGATAAGCTTGATATTAAGCTAACCAATAATGTCTAAATTTAAATATTAGTATAAAAACGTTTTTTAATTTCTCTGTTAGAAAAAAATACTTAATTCAGCTATCTTTACAAGCAAATAAAAAAATTTAAAACTTTACTAATATGTTTATTAAAAATAAAAGAATTAATTAAAATAATGTATTTTTAGCATGTTAATTTTTAAAGTGAATTTAGGGTACCCAGGTAGAAATTATACAAAGAGCGTTTTTAGTTAGAATTCGATTTTAAAGCAATTCTACAACTAAATTTTAGCTGCCTGTATTATTATAGCTTTAACCCGTGAATGGTAGGGTGAGAAGTTTATACGTGAATTCTATGGTGGGGTCCAAATTTTAAACCTCTATAACTTCAAAAATTAAAAAAAAAATACGTGCTGTTTAATTATAAACTAATATAGGTTACAATTTATGAATATTGCAAATTTTATTTGACACAAAGTAAAAAAAAATCTAAAAAAATAAAAATTTTTATTTTTCCATATTACATTAAATAAATCATGTCAATAATTTAATGTATCTATTATTATCAATCAAATCGTGTTTTTACGTCTAGTCAAACATATTTAGAGAGTTTCATGAAAAAAAATATTTTAATATAAAAAATTATTTTTGGCTATTATTTAACATAAAAACAAGATATTTTAAAGAGAAAAAAAATAATTTATATCATTAGCATACAATACAAACATTTTGTAAACTTATTACTTAAAAATATTAAAAAAAAAATAGATTTTAAGGTTGCGATCATTTAAGTTTAAATTTAAATAGAGGTAATAACATGGTATTCAACATGGAAATTGAAATGGTGGGGTCCATATGCCAATTCAATTTCTAAATTCTAAAAAAAAATTTGTTATTAGACTTAGATCAAATTTTAATTACTATTTGTTTATTATATATTTAAGAGAAAAGTCACAAAAATTTAGCCCATAATATATAATATTTTTGAAGATATTCAAAATTCAAGATATGCTGGGGTTCGTATGGACCCCACAGTGCTAATCGCGGGTTAAGGCAAAATTTTATATATTTGATCCAATGCTAACCTTTGCATTAAATTAAACTAAATTAAACGTTCAAAACCTTTAAATAATCTTCACAGACTCTCTCAACTCTAACGTAACCTTAAACTAAATATTAATTCCAACCTAATAAGTAGATAGATTATTATTAATGCTTTCTTGTGCCGCATTTGCTATCTGTGATCCCCAAATTCACTTAAAAATTTAACATGCTTATAAAGATAAGAAATAATTTGTTCTAAAGAGAAAATTGCGCATTATAAAATACCAAAATCCAATAGTTAATTCTTAAAATTTTTGGTTCACTTATTTAAATATAATATGATCGTATATGACTTTAAAATAATTTAGGTTGATACTTGTTAAAATTACCAAACTTGATCCCAGAAAAAGTATAAACAATCAAAAGAATGGTATAAATTGTCACCTATTTTTGTGGCAGAGTGCCGAGAAGCGCCTTAAAATATATTAATCTAATTAATTTTTTTGAATTTTAATATAAAAAAACTTAACCTAAACTGTCCTAAAGTTTTATTTATGTTAAAAGATATTATTAATCGATAATTGCTGGGGACCCAGATCCCTCACTTATCCGAGGATGAGATTTAACACGCGCCAAGATCTAAGTTTTTGAAATCTGATTATTGTCGATTGTTATAAATGAATTAAGTACATTCCATATAGCATTTTACAAAAAAGCTAATTGGGCAACCGCGATTAGCACTGTGGGGTCCATATGGATCCCAGCACATTATAAATTTCGAAAATCTTCAAAAATATTATATATTAGAGTCAAATTTTCGTGACTTTTTTCTTTAATATATAATTTACTAGGAATTAAAATTTGGTCTAAGTATATTTTCTAAGCTTTATTAAATAGTTATCCATATTAAGTATGTAAAATGTTTGTATCGTATAATAATAAAAAGAATTATTTTTTTCCTTAATAAAATATCTAGTTTAATAAATAATAGCCAGAAATAATTTTTTATTTTAAAATATTTTTTTTTCATGCTTCTAAAATTGTTCAACTAGACCTAAAAACACTATTTGATTAATAATATTGACTCATATAATTGATTGACAAGATTTATTTAATGGAATATAGAAAAATAAAAAATTCTCATTTTTCAGATTTTAAAAAACTTAACTTATATTAGTTTGTTATTAAAGAGCACGTTTTTTTATTATAATAACCACTTAGCTATCTAATATTGTAAAAGACAAAAGTAAAAAAATAGAAAATACATCTCAATCTTATGTTTCACCCGCGGTTGGAAAAGTGGGGGCTCTCGGGACCCTAGCACATTTATAATCATATCTTTAAAACTAGCAAACAAAAATGTTTAAATTTCTGACTACTTTAGTTGTTTGACACTAATATAAATTAATCCACATGACGGCTTTTACCCATATATATTTTCCGTTTTAAGTTTTGCCTTCGGCTATTTTGCTACGCCCATATCAAAATAATGGCCATATTGACAGATTTTGCGACCTCAAGAATACTCTTTAAAACCATAACATTTTTTATCTCAAATAATAAAAAATAAAATTTTAAAGTACATCAAGTCCTTATATCAACATTATTTAACAATATATTTTGCACCCCAACATAAATATGACCCAATTTATTATTTGGTTTTAATACAAATATTATTTCATGTTTGAATTAAACAGTTTAACTGTAAATACAAAGATCATTTTTTTTCAATAATTTTTTTATTATTGTTTCTTTTTTGTTTTTTTTTACATTTTTTTTTAAATTTTTAATGTTCATAGCTGACTTACTAAATTTGATTAGAAAAAACAGTGAACGGATTTGAAAATCCTTAACATGGCAGGTTTGATCCCTGTAATTAGCTAATAAATCTCAAAAATTTGTTGACCTGTGTTATGGTACTTATACACTTGATTAATTTTTTATTTTTCATCTAAGAAAACCAAATTTATACCTGGATAATATGAAATTTCAAGGAACGAAAAAGATGTTAAGTATCGCTTGCATTATTCTTTCATATTTGCAAATAATTCTGGACTATTTTAAAACTTAAACCTGCAATCGATATAGTTGTTTTTGCGTAACATTGAGCTTGTATCGATTTTTATAGAGGATATAAATAAATTTAAGTGTCGTTGGTCAAAGTATATATAAAAAAAAGACACTTAAAAAGAGGGATTATAAAGGATGCTTGGCTAAGGGTTATTATAAATTGGGATTTACAAAAAGTTTGTAAAGTGATTAATTTAGAAGGCCAAATCCAAATTTTTTTGCACACGCTTTGTTTGAATATAAGCAAACTAACCATTGTGTATTATACCTTTCAAGGTTAGCCCAGATTCGCACAATATTCCAAATAATTGCCATGAATATTAAAATCTTTTGAGGTGCCTTGTTCGAAATCCAATAATTTTCATTTATACCACCGTAAGGTCGGCTGTTTTACAAGGTAGCTTTGGCTGCTATAAAGATATTTAATTAAAATGCATCAGGTAAATGGAATTTATTTATTGACCCTGCAAGATTCCGTGCGGGTCTGTAGTCACGCTAAATTGTATTTTATATATTATTCAGAATCTGTCTCCATTCTCCCTGGTAGTAGATTTTTTAAAAAAAGGATCGAAAAACATTTGCGATAAAATCACAGGGGAAGGGGATGGGGTGTAATTATAATTCATTATAAACCTTTTAAGGGGTCCTTACACTAAAACATAATAAAACTTATGATTTGTTAGCTTTTTAGAGGATCAGTTTTAATGCCGCCTTTTTTGCGAAAGAGAATTGTTTTATGTACCAATTTTCCTATAAAATCCTTTAAATATTCTCAATCCATGTAGGATATTTTCATTTAACACCTATCCCATATTTCCAAGAAAACAAATCCGACATCACGAAAGCAGCTTTCATGAAAAGTGCGTGTTTTGGCGGAACACATCAAACACTACATCTTGGGGTGGTGAGCAATCGTTATTAATAAAAATAAAAGAATTATCCGATAGAAAAATTACCAAATTCCACAGCCCGTAACTCAAACGTCGTCAACAATAAAAAAGATATGGCCAGGTGATGAGATTTTATTGAGATGTCAGCACCTACAAAAGCCAAAATATGAATCGTTTCATAATCACGTCTACAAATCGTGGCAAAAAATTCAATAAACCAAACACGGCGGGATGTGGCAGTCTAGATAGTTTTGAACATGTTTTAAACATTGTCAAGGACGATGGACAAATGTCTTATACATCGCACGTTCACATCCATAAATCCGAGCAACAAAGCAAAAAACTGCTCACAAAAAACATTCATACTTCCAAATGCCGTAGAAATTCACAAATAAAAGGTATGATGACCAAAAAAGAAAGATTTGAAAGTTGTTTTTAATGGCAGCGAAAAAGGGGACATTTTAAGTATTTGAATGTTGCAGGGACATTAGTATAATTAATTCTCCCAAAATAGTTATTTGTGTTTGAAGGTACAATTTGAGTTGTGTCCTTGTTAATAATTAAATTTTACAGGTTAAAAGTCGACTTTAGAAAAGAGCAAATTCGTCAAATTACATATAGCAGTTCCTAATTTTTTTTGCAATATATGCCAACTTGTACTTTTTATTTTGAAATTTTTTGAAATACATGATAGCTATTATTGGGTACGTAAACAAAAAAAGTCATTATATCGATTTATAAAGGTAATTTAACACCATGTTATTAATTTTTCCTATTTCCTAGTTAATCCGCAATATGGCTTATATGCCTTATATATAAGCGTAATTACCCGTAGGCAATTTCCTCTATACACCAAATTACTGTGTTAAATATTAATAACCCTTTTTAAAATAGAATTAAATTAAAAACAATTTGAGCATATATAGATAAATGGATTATTTATAGTTATGGTTAAAAAAATTTAAATGCAATGCTATATAAACCTGCTAACTAAACTATTAATTCTTATTAATTCATTTAAAACGTTGTACATTTTCAAGTTTTTATGAAAAAATTATCAAATTCTGTGTTATTCGACAAAGGCAGGACTGAAAAAATTGAAGGTAACAATGCTTAAATTCATATAGAGTTAATTTCTGTATGTCGATCCAAAAAATTGAGGGTCTGGTGGACGTTCGTTGTCATATCGGTGCAAATAAGCGGATTGTCTATAGGCGCCTATAATGTACCCTTTTCCAATTTTGAAAAATCACCCATATCTACTAAACTACCTTGCTCCTTCAAGCATTACTTAGATTGCTCGTAACAAACTGACCGGCCCTAAGCCCCAGTCATAGGTAAGGCTAAAAAATTTAAAAGAATTAGAATCGGTAGACCAGGCCAAGACATTTGAATAAAGTTACAATAAGAGCTAAATGGTATCTTTTTTTATGACTATTCTCTTTACATTTTTTTGTGGCTAAATTTAATTAATTTAGAGTCAAAAATTTAACTTTCTCACCTAAGTTTTGGTTACCCTATGGAACATTGATAGCCAGGAATATTTTCTAAATTATAGTTTTATAACTCCATAACAAAACACCCTAATTTGGCATTCCAAAGCTAGCTTACAACAATTTTGAAAATTCCTACATGTCCAAATATGAGGTGCTATATATGTTTTACAAAAATTAAAAATGAGAGTGCCCTCTTGTATTCAAACAGAGGTGTAAGCTGTATTATTTTTAATTATCCCAAAAATTAAACAAGGTTTTAAAATATTAACCCAAACCTTATGAAATCAAATATCAAGCAATAAATATAATTTTTATTTTTTTTTAAAGCGTTAGACAAAAAAAATTCGAATAAAAATGTCAATAATTTAAAAAAAATTTAGGGTTGCCAAAAACTTATGAGCGAAAATATATTATTTTAATCTCATAAATTATTTTTACAAGAATATTCATAATTTCTGAAATTTTTCATATAGGGAAAATTTTTAATAACAATAAATATATTTGAAAAAATGGCTTTATTTAAATACCTTATAAATTAGGTTTGACATTCAAAAACCTAGCCTTGTTTTTGCTTTTTGTTACTTTGGTTTTTAATTCAAGTTTTTTTTAATACCAGTTTATAAAAGTCTAATAAAATTAAGCGGATTTATTTTTAATGAATGAACCGTGACAATTGAAAGCGACTTAATTTATATTAACTGAATTATTTGAATTAGTGTTTGTACAACTTTTGTAGGGTAAATTAACGCTTTTTTTAACGTTTCACTTTATCATCCCATTTATGTAATTTGTCCTCGTTAATTTATAATGGATTTTCTTCCTCCCAATATCAAATTAAATTGAAACTCGGTGCCGAGGGGGCGGGCCAAGCTAATTTTTTTGATCTCATATTTGTTTTGTTGCTTATTATTACACAGGTCAACAATTTTTTGAGAGTTATGAGTTAACTACAGAGATCAAACCTGCCATCTTAGGGAATATCAAATACGTTTACCGTTTTTCCTGATTAAACTTAGTTAGTCAATTATAAACATTAAAAATTTTAGAAAAAAAGTTCAAAAAACCAAATAAGATTCAAAAACAAAAATAAAATGAAATTTTATTTTTGCATATTTACAATATTTGAACTGTTAAATTCAAACTTTAAATAACATTTTCATTAAAAACCGATAATATATCGTGTCGTTTTTAAGTTTGGACGCGAAATATTTTGTATTAACTAAGTGCCGATGTAAGAGCTTGATATATTATTAAAAATTTTTCATTATTTGTGATTAAAAATATAAGTTACAAGGAATTTTTCTATGCAAAAAAAATTTTAAAATTTTGTCTTCTTAGGGTATATTTAGATCTGTCAATTATTTTTTAATTTTTGTGGTGTAAAATAGTGTTATTTTTTTATCTTAATTTATATAATTAAATAATACTAGCACCAATGTCGCAATTTTTAATAGGTAAATTGCGAGCAATCAATAAAAAAAAATACAATAAATTTATTGTTATTAAATACAATGATTTTGTTGAAACAATATTATATGTTGATGTAGTGGCATTTAGGTATTGCTGCTAAAATATTTTATAAAAATTTAATAAATTAAAAAAAAATGTTATGGGCTTTAGCTTGCTCAGAACTATCTAAATTTGTCATTATCCTTGTTATTAAAATTTTTATGAAATATATATAAGCCTGGCAACTTTTCAACGATCAAATTCTAGTCCACATATCATGTATATAGATATCTAATTTTAATTATATTTTACAGAAAATCATCAATCCTTAAAACTCAAGATAACTACACCTTGCAAATATGGCCATCCTTGCACCTTCTTCTTGACTTCCGGTAAATTTGTATGCCTATTTGATTATCAATTCGAGTCTAACTTAAATTTTGATAATGGCGCTGCCCAGAATAGATGGCAGCAAAGAGACACTTTTAAAAGTTAAAGAAAAAAATCTAACATATAAGCAAGCAAAACTTATTCTTGCCCACAGATATTATTATCACCGTTTTATAATACGCTGTTTGTTGTTTTTTGAGGTTTTAGCCGAACCCTAATTCATCTATTTCAAATCTTAGTTTTTAATCTTTCTCGTAATTAAAAACGCACTTAATAATTGGTTTTATCAGCATTTAATTTCTCTTTATTTACATTTTGCAATTTCATTCTTTAGTTTTATGTGATTAGGTAGTTGCAAAAAAGCCTAACCTACCAAAAGTCCGTAAAGTTATAAATAAAATTTTATTCATAAGATTCCCGGAGTTGAGAATTTAATACCTTACTTGATCGATATTTGGTTTACTCCTTATAAAAAAAATAATTTTTGGAATTCTAGATTATACTAAAAAAAATGAATGCCTAATATATGATGATTATATTTTCCATTTTTAATTTATAAAGGGCGCTATAATAATATAAATAGATCATATTGTAATGTTTTATAAAATAAATTAAGGCTTTATATAATTAATTTCAGACATTTGTAAAATAAGTAATAGCTCATTTTGTTCCTTTTTGTTAAAAATATAAACACCTGTTCTTTTTTCCAATTTGTACTTCCTTTGGTCTTTTAACGACCGTCCCTTGCCCTAAATCCAATTAAAGGTTAAAAATGATGTTTATTTTACCTAAATTGTTTTTTTATTTCAAAAAAAAATTTAATTTTGTTCAAAAAATCTATTTTCTAACTTCCTAAGCCATGAAAAATGTCTTTTAGCAAATTTCCATCAAGTATAACTTTAAGGAAAAACATACGATTTTGAATATTCTGCTCGTAATAATTTCAATCGTCTTGCAACTAAACAAATTTTAATTTCACCAAAAAGACTTTATGTTCGCGCAAATTAATTTTTTACCACAAATTATTATATAAATAATAATGAAAAAACTATAAAAATTTAAAAAACATATAACACAGGTCAACAAATATCAATGTCACAAAAAACAGGTTATGAAGACATAAAAAATATATCCCCATGATAGCCTTATCCCATATATATATTTTTCTTAATTTCTTCCTCGGCTCCTTAGATCCATCCATATCGAAGGCCTTTTTTGACCTGATTTTGATACTCTAAAAAGAGAAAATTTAAGAATCTCTTATTTATATAACCCCTTGCAACTTATATTTATCATCACAAATAATTAGAAATAAATTTATTAGTGTTTCAAGCTCTTACATCAGCATTTAGATATTATAAAATATTTTGCGTCCAAACTTAAATACGACACGATATATTACACAGGTTAACAATTTTTTGAGAGTTATGAGTTAACTACAGAGATCAAACCTGCCATCCTAGGGAATATCAAATCCGTTTACCATTTTTCCTAATCAAACTTAGTTAGTCAGTTATAAACATTAAAATTTTAGAAAAAAACGTCAAAAAACCAAAAAAGATTTAAAAACAAAAATAAATTGAAATTTTATTTTTGCATATTCACAATAGTTAAACTGTTAAATTCAAACTTTAAATATATTTTCATTAAAAACAGATAATATATCGTGTTGTATTTAAGTTTGAACGCGAAATATTTTGCACTGTCTAAATGCCGATGTAAGAGCTTGATATGTGAATAAAATTTATTTTCCATTATTTGTGATTAAAAATATAAGTTACAAGGAATTTTTATATGCAAAAAAGATTTTTAAATTTTTTCTTTTTAGGGTATATTTAGATCTGTCTATTTGGTCAAAAAAAGCCCTTTTTTCGTTATAGACGGATCTAAGGAGCCAAAGACGGAAGAAAATAAGAAAAACAAAAAATATATATGAGATTAGGCCATCATGGGAATGCATTTTTTATGTTTTCATAAAATTCACGTTTCTGATATTGATATTTGTTGACCTGTGTTATCAATCTATTTTATAATAGAAATATTAATGGAATTTTGAATTTAACACATTAGCTGTTGTGAATATGCAAAAAAATTCAATTGATTTTTGTTAAAGCCTTTTTTGTTTTTTTACATTTTTTTAAAATTTTCAATGTTTATAGCTGACTAACTAAGTTTGATTAGAAAAAACGGTAGGATTTGACTCTAAGTTGGCAGGTTTAATATCTGTAATTAACTCATACAAAAATTTGTTGACCTGTGTAATTCAACTAAATATATTAGTTTCAGCCGTTTCCTAATTTCAATTATAGTTTGAATATTATACAAAGTCAGGTAATTGCCTATTACTCGTCAAGGCTCAAAGGGCTATGCCCTGAAAGGCATGCTGTATCTCTAAGAGATATATAGCAGGGGGGGGAGGGGGGGGGGGTTGGCATTATTTTAGCAGAGGGATTGACTCTCCTTCTTCTTTTTAGGGTTGAAACTTTTAGTTTTTTAAAGGGAGGGATTTTTTTTTGGGGGTTGTGGAAGAGAAATATTTGGGGGGGGGGGGGGGAAAAATTGGGGGGGGGTTAAATCTTATTTAACACGGAGTCTTGTGCTAAAGCCCTGACGGTTAGCTCCCCCCCCCCCTTCCCCCATGTAAAAAAAGGTTTGAACTATGTACCCACGATTCCAGTAAACTATATTTGGGGCACAAAATGAAATTATAGTGCGGACAATTCATAATTACATGTTGAATTTGAAATTACAAATTACAATTTTTTTTTTTTAATAATAGTTGTTTTTTTTATTCTTTTTTTCGCAAAGATTTAAACCTTTACAAAGATGCTTTAAGCGATCATTTAACGCGGTTAAATATGCGTGGTTTGTACATAGTCCAGCACATCTTAAGTTTTAGATATCTAAATAGTTAGTCTTATATTAATTTTTGAGAAGTTGTCTTTCTAGGCAATTTTACATTATACAATTAATTTTTACAAGATAAATAAAGTAGATTTTTTAAATTTTTTTTAGTGAATATATTGGAAATTTGTCAGGTGTAAAATCTCAAATTATTTTGCAATAGTAAAAACATATGGATAAGGTTAATATAATGCCAATTAGTAATTGCCTTTAATTAGTTTTTTTAATTATTACATTAAGGGCTGTAATAACATATATTAAAAAAATGATGTATTTTAAAAATTGTTTTTTACGTTAAAAAAACAAAATAATTAACTTTTTTAAATTTGGTATTTTATTTAAAAATATATGCTACAAATTATAAAAAATAGCGCTTTAACTGTGATGCATTTCTAAATATAAAGTTTGGAAATGAGATAATTACACAGCTTAGCCCTGTAATGGGGTAACTTTTTTTAATGCGCACACAATAATATCAGGCTGGTGATCTTATGCAACAAGAAATTTAATAAGCCGCATTTTAGTTTAGTTGTAGCAAACAAACAGACAGGTTAGTATTATAAAAGTAAAGAGACGTAAAAATCGATGAATACCGGAAAAAGATTGGTGTGTAGGGAGAGCAAAGATGGATGTAAACTAAACATGTGTATACATTAAAGAATAACAGTAAAATGTTTGTAAAAGTTTATGAAAATCCTAAGCCTCTCTTTTCACCAACAGGTATTTGATAAATTTTTAACGGTAAATCATTGTCGGACTAAGTAACTCACTAGTTAACACAACATTTATGTACTTGCAGGAGTAGATTGGGTGAACTGCACTTTGTCGGGTTCACAGATTTTATTTAATCACAATAAATTTGCTGAATAGCATAGTCAGAGAAATAGGTCACCACGATATGCCTATGGCCCTAGGAACCCCGCCCGTCTGCGAGCAATAAACCCCCATCTAAATTAGGCCGGGTTTGGACTAGGCCTAGATTTCTAAAATTAAAGATATTTAAACCATTTTCTGACGAATTTTAATTGCTCAAAACGTTTCCGATTCCCCCATAAGAATAACGATGATATACTGGTCCTATGACCCTACAAAACAAGTTCAGGATATTTTGATTACAAAGTGTAATACAATTATCTAGTCACTTCACTTTAGCGGCCACACCTTTTTACAATATCAAAATATTACAATGTCAGTTCATTCTCAATACACTGACAGAAATAAGCTTTTTCCCCTCATTACTATCATAAATATCTTGCCGATCTCCCTATATCAAATTTATTTGGCTTCCCCAAAAAAACTTAGGATATCCAATTAATACACTAATAGGGTTTTCTCCTTATATACCAGCTAATTAGCGGCACAAGGATTCATATTTTTTAATCATAACTGAAATAGGGCGGGGTTTAATGCCATTGTAGTAGATTTAGGCAAGTCTGTCTGATAGAGAGTTGGATGTTTAACCATCCCAGTATTTTTTTTACCTTTACATTTATTGGAAATTTTACAAAATCCCCAACAACCTAATGATTCAGGATGAGAACATTCCACAACGGCAAGGTGGTAACACACTATTCACTATTTTTAGATTAATGTAACATATACCTTTGATACCTGTATATTTTATTAATTTCCTAAAATTTTTATATTGTTTTAATTTACATGAAACCATTTAACTCGGATAAAGTCGATTTGTTTTACGATACTTAAATACATTACGCAAAAAACAAATTTAAAGAAGTTATTACGTAAATTGTAACCTTTGTTATAATCACTTATAAATATATTGAAAGTAAATTTAAAATCGAAATTTGCGTAAGGCGTAAAATGAATGCCAGTTTTGGACAAAGCAAATATAAATTCAATAAAGCCGTATACACCGTGCAACAACAACTGACATCAGATTTAGAAAAATTTTAATTTCCGGCACCGTAGCAAATTAGATAAGACATTCGCGCTTCAGTGCTTTTAGAAATCCCATCCATTGTTAATTATCATGCATTATTATAACTATCATTGTAAAACCATTTCAATAAATGGGAAAATTGGCAAACCTTGTTATAATTCTGGAAAATATCGCTTTTTCACAACTTCGCGGAAACCTTTTACACGACGAATACGAGTGAGAAATGACCAAAAATGGCGAAAATCTTATTCATTTGCCGAATAACGATTATAAATCCAACAACAAAGCTAGTAGGAATAGTAGTATAGTGCCACCTCTCTCACCAACGACTAAAAAAGTCATGGAACTCCAGCGTTCTAATTTAACCGTGAGCCGAGACGAATTGGAACCTGAAGCTGCGCTAACGTTTAATTATAACGCACCGCCTACCGAAGAAGATTTTCGTGTTATTCAAGAGGCCCTGGACCGAGCCACTCGACTGGCCGATATGAAATTACGTGAAAAATCACATTCCATATTGTCGCTTGAGTCGGTGCCACCCTATAACAGAGAACATGAGGACGATTCATTCTTGTTAAACAACAATAACATCCTTGAAACTAACGCGCAAACCTTAGGTCTTTCCCCTACGATTGGAACCACGCGTAATAAATTGATTGTGTTTACCAATTTATAAGCGTCACCTATTCCTTTTTGCATTGACAATTGCTCTCCGAATCGCCGAAGTGAAGGGGGAAATTTTAATTTTGTAAAAAAATCTACCCTGTTAAATAGCAATGGGATACGATACCATATTTATGTGTGTTTTATGTAAATAATTTAGACGATGTTTTGTAGGCAGGACATATGAGATAGCTCAGTGTCAAACATTCCTATCTTACACGCAGGAGGTTGGGGGTTCATATCTGTGAATGGCGTCTTTTTTTCTGAAAATAGAAAACATATGCAGCCACTTTAAAGCTGCTGAGTGGCCTACTAAGGTTGTAAGCCCTAATCGATGTGCCTAAAATTTAAGAGCCTAGGCTAAAAACCTAGGTCACCGGCGTTCGAGCAAATCTTACTATGAATCAAAGCCCTAAACGGGTATGACGTCTTTATATGGGGTAAGGTAAGGGAGAAACTTTAAACACAAATGTTGTAGGCAGGGCAATCAGCCACCATGAATTTCAACCTGCGCTGTAATTTTCCGTCCCGGCCAGCCTAAAATATTTTATAAATTAGGGCTACCCCACTTGTGGTTCGGCCAGGCCCAAAAATTGGTGTATTATTTTAAACCCGGCCCGAATTAACAAATACGGCCCGCGAATTTTATATTGCAAGCTATAGATTTTTTGCTTAAAATTATCGATTATACAAAGTGTAGAAGTAATACAGTTTATTGCGTGATAACTATCATTTTTAGTTCTTGCTAACAATAGAATAAAAATAAGGCAAAATGAGATAAAGCAAATAAGCCAGGCCCCTAATTCTTTTTGTCTATGGGCCGTTTTTAGGGCGGGCTGCTACAGGGCTGTGCGAGCTTTCAAATTCCGAACTTTGATGTCTACTATGAATCGTTGCGACAACATATACAGATTAGAATGGGATTAATCTAATTAATCTTTAACAATTTTTGCTATTTGGTTAATATCAAATATATCTTACATTTACACTAAATCATGATACAATTTAATTATATTGGTGCTTAAAGCCTCTTATTTCTATTCTATGTTTCTAATGTATTGGTGCGTGAGTGAAAATATTTTAAACATTTCGTGTGTCTTTTTAAGGCGCAGGCCATGACATTTTTTAGACTTCATAAGAATGGGCTAAAACTTGCTTCATGTAGAAAAT
>CM060245.1:21411299-21509147 GCA_030555515.1 Acutogordius australiensis | reverse complement strand
AAAAAGAAAAAAAGTAAGATAATTTTTTCATATAAATATCCCTTGTAACTTATATTTATCATATCAAATAATGAGAAATATTTCTAGTATATCTAACTATTACATCAGCATTTAGATAATACAAAATTGTTCGCGTCCAAACTTAAATACGACACTTATCGGTTTATAAAAGTTTTTGAAGTTTGAATTTAACATTGTAGCTGTTGTAAATATGCAAAAAGAAATTTCAATTTATTTATGTTTTTGAATTTTTTTTGTTATTTTGGCATTTTTTCTATAATTTTTAATGTTCATAGCTGACTAACCAAAATTAATTAGAAAAAGCGGTAAATGGATTTGAAAATCCTAAGATGGCAGGTTTGATCTCCGTAATTAGCTCATAACTCTCAAAAATTTGTTGACCTGTGTTACTAAATACTACATGGCCCAAAAATTTTAAATTCAAATTGATCAATTTATTTAATTCTGTTGACAACAAAAATTTTTAATTTGGTCACTATGTCAACCGCTAATTGAGTTGCTTGCCTTATAGCGCCGATGATTTTGTTTTTAAATGACTTGTCTTTGTTAGCTCAGTTTGGCATCCCAGCCTTACACTTAGGAGGTGTTCGATTCCGTGCATAGGTGGCTTTTCTCTTAGAAAAACACATGTCCGAGAACTTTGAAGCTCTAAGTGGCTAGGAAAGGCAGTAGGTCCTAAACAATATGCCTAAATGATAACCAAGGCCATGGATCTGATTGCCGGTGAGCAAGCAAATATCACTATGGAGCAATATTATTTACTTTACTCGGAAGTCAAAACCCTATAGGGTTACCTATTGAAGAAATGGTACGGATCAAATCCAACCATTTAAACATGCACGAATTACACAGGTCAACAAATTTTTGAGAGTTGGAGATCAAACCTCTTAGGGATTTATAAACGTTTACCGTTTTTTCTAATCAAACTTATTTAGTCAGCTATAAAAACATTGAAAATATTAGAAAAAAATGCCAAAAAACGAAAAAGATTTAAAAACAAAAATAAATTATAATTTTTTTTTTCGCATATTTACAACAGCTAAACTGTTATATTCAAACTTTAAATGAAACTTTTATAAAAAACCGATAATATATCGCGTCGTATTTAAGTTTGACGGGAAATATTTTGTCTTATCTAAATGCTGATGTAAGAGCTTGATATACTTTAAAACTATATTAATCATTATTTGAAATAAAAAATTAAATTTTTTCTATGGTCAAAAAAGGTCATTTTTTCGATATGGATGGATGTAAGGAGCCAACGGAAGACTAAAAAAAAACGAAATAAATATATGAGATAAAGCCATCATGGAAATAAATTCTTATAAATTTTAATAAAATTCACGGTGCCATAAAATTTGTTGACCTGTGTTATACATTGGCCATGCTAAGACAACCCAAAACTTAATGTTTCTGACGAAAGTTTCGTTATTAATTTATTTATGACAATCAATATTCAGAGTGATGACAGATTTCCCGAAGGTGTTAACGATAATTACTACGAGCACGATGTCGGTTCCGTTCTGATTCAACCTATCATTGCGGAATCGGAAGATCTCATAGGTTTGTATTTATCACCAGGTTTTGTAAGCATGCAGAGGGCCCCAGTTAGGCCGATATCTTTCATATGTATATATTGGGTATAACAGTACATTTCACACTTTTTTTCTGTTAACCCATTATTCTTTTCAGAATCAAAAATTTGTTTATTGTTGTTATAAATGGACCGGGTCGGAAGCCTCCGATAATTTAGCTAGGCCCAGGATTACAAATTCAAAGTTTTTGATAGGACACACAAGGCTTTGGCGTTAATATTTTTACAGGCGGTCCAGAAAAAGGACCATATTTGTTTTATTTTGTTTAATATGCCGGGCCTTTGTTATTAAAAGTAGTTATGTCCAAAACTGTCCTTGTTTTTTTATTATTTAGGAATCATGGAATTCATTAAATTCACCAGGGTCTCACCATTCTCGGAGTCAGATATTGAAGTAAAAACTCTTCTGGTGTAAATTATTTATTTGTAAACTAATTTTGTCAAAAGCTAATTTCATACTATCATTTTATCCTTTTAATTAATGTTCTATTATTTAGTAGAGAATGGGCATAATTTTTTAAATTATAAAATGGTTGATAATTTTTATCATTATTTTTTCGTTATACCTTATTAGATTATTAACAATTGTCTTCTATTCGGACTCATATCCTTCCATTATATCCAAGTATTTTTTATATATTCCGATATATATTTTCTTATACATTGATTCAAATTATGAATTTTAACTTTTATTAGAAAAACCGATCTTTGGTGCAGCAAAAAAAGCTAAATGAATTTTTATTGAAAGTTACCAGGTATTTTTTAAATATTTATTCTTTATATAGGTAGTTTATAAAAATTAGCGATACACCTGTGCTTATTAGTTTTTAAACTACAATGGTATTTAATTCGAAGAGTTTTTAAGGAGTTAGGTTATTGATTCAAAATTATATAAATTAATTTGTTATAATATGATTTCTGCATTGAAACCATACATAACCTAGGTCAAAAATTCAGTTAATTGTTAGGGGTTTATTAATTTGATAAACACAATTTGCAGGATAGCCTTCTCTTATATTATTCCGTTTATATTTATCTATGGAATGGCCTACCAGATCCTGAACAATCGAAAAATGGCCAAATTACTCGACTGTTTTTGCCACCTCGAAAATCCTGAAAAATTAAAAAAAAAATTAATATTTAACTCAATTGATACTTGTTTTCATCTATAATAAAAAAAAATTTTTCAAATACATTAAATTTTTATATCAACATTTAGGTTATACAAAATATTTTGCAGCCCAATGTTAAAATAATTTTTATGGTTTGGAAAAAAGCTATTATTATGTGTTTAAATTTTGTTAAGCTGTTTAAAATATAAATAATTTTTCAATATATATTTTATTTTTGTGTTTTTTTTTAATTTAAAAAAAATATATATTGCTGGCTTACCAAGTTTGATTAGAACAAAGGGGTTAACGGATTTGAAAATCTTAAAGATAGTAGGTTCGATCTCACAAAGCTTATGTATCTCAATGTGCCATTCTATGTAATATATGGCTACTAATTTTACCTTCATTTATTTCTAAAATTTATTCCACATATTAAATATATTTACCTATTTTTTAGCTCAATTTTTCAAGACATGGAAAGTATCGCCACGCTAATTTTTAAAATTATGGTAAATTTATATTTATCTGTCAATACAAAAAACTAATAATTCATAGTTTAAGGTATAAACTTCTTAGTTTTTTGTAAAATAATTTACAAATTGCTTGCTGTATACTGAAAGATATTAATAAACACGGTCCCAATATTTGCATTTTGTGCAATTCTCAAAAATACTTTTGCTTAAATATTTTGCATAAATCGAATTAAATTACAAATTTTTGTTTAGAGTCGATTTCAAAGTTTAACATAATAGTTGTTTTCATTTAAACACATGCAGAAATTTGGGCGAAAACTTGTCAATGCTGATCGGGCTTCCCTTTTCCTCGTGGATCGCCAAAACCAAGAACTTTACGCCAGTATTTTTGATGTCGGTGGGCAACAGGAAACAGAAATTGTCCCGATTGAAAAAGAAAAAATAAGGTTTCCGGCAAATTCGCATTTAAATTCGTTAACTTTTTTTTAATTTTTTGAAATTTGTATTTTCATTTGACCGTCATTGTAACGAAAAATTGTCTATAACTATAATTTTGAACGTAGAAAAAATTTTTCGTGTCAAAAGAATCAAATTTTTTTTCTAAACTTCAAAATTAATATAAACATGAGTTTAGTCGCGTTCTTTAGACTATTTTTATAGTGTGTAAGATGCGAGAAATAAAAATGAATAATGGATGCTATTTCTGACGTTGCGCATATTTTTGCAAAATTTTATATATTTTTGGAATTAAATTTTACTCGACGAAAATTATGATTTTATTATATCAACCTTTTAATATTTAGTTATAAAATTCTAAAAAGTTAAAATGGTTTAGGTTTTTACACTTTTTAAGAAAATGCTTGGCGATAACCTTGTATAAATGTAAAAATGTAAGTAAACTAAAAGAAATTAAACAAAATCATAGAACTGTCTATACTGCTAAAAAATTGTTTTTTATTAAATTTCACTTGTATTGTTGGAAAAACATATTTTTACAATTAAATACGAACTGGATACATGCTTATTTCTAGAATATTTCATGTGTTTATTTTTAATATTTTTAATTGTGAATTAAAAAAAAAGTTTTATTTAATTCATAAATGCTTCATATGAATTTTAGATTCCCCATTGGAACGGGAATTGCTGGAAGCGTAGCTTCTACGGGTCACATCGAAAACATCAAAGATGCTTATTTGGATCAAAGATTTAACAAGTTACAATAGCATTTGCCTTTGTTCTTAAATTTATCTACTCTATTCAATTATGGCCTTGCAATTTTTGCCAACACATGCGATTTCTAATTTTTGTATTTGTAGAAATGTGGATATTATGACCGGTTATCACACCAAAACGATTTTATGTATGCCCATATACATCCGAAAAGAGTAATATACTATTTTTACTTGGCAAATTGGTATTTCTTGGTCTCATCGAGGCTAGTATCAGTGCATCAAAATTACTTGTCTTTGGGGCGTATGCCCTGGTTACCTATAACTATAGGGGTGGGGCATATAAGAAAAATAATATATGAAATAAGAATTTTATAAGAAAGGGAGGCGTGCCATGCCTGCCCTAAATCATACCTATGTTATAAACAGGTTATTTAAGGTTTGGGAAAAACAATACGAACTTTATTAATTCAAGTCACTCACCCGTCCTAAAATTAAACTCTTATTATTTGTAATTTGGTGAAGAAGTGAATCAATGTTTTTAACTCTCTCGACTTATTAAATTATATAAATTGTTTATTGACAGAATTATAGGTGTCATGCAAATGGTCAACAAAAAGGATGCTATATTTAATGAAACGGACGAAAAAAATTTCGAAGCTTTTGCCATATATTGTGGACTGGCCCTCTACCATGCACAGGTTAAAATGAGTATTGAAATTTAAATGTCAGGTTACCTTGAATTGGCTTCAATTATTAAATTTTATTTCTTATAACATAAATGCATCGACTTATTAACTCGTGTATTTCCCGTCATAGCTTTACGAAAAGATTTATCGATCAGAGAAAAAATACAAGGTAGCATTGGAGGTCCTGTCCTACCATATCACAGCTAGTCAAGAGGAAGTTGATAAACTTTGTGCCAATCCGGATCTTCCAGACGGCATTACCGAAGCCCAAATTAATAGGTTATCCTTTTTAATATATGCCAAATAGTATAAAAACAAATGTGGGTTAGCTTTCCCTTTTCGAATTTACCTAAAACACCTTGGCTATAAAATCAAGCTTTTGCTATAACCTGGCAATTTACCATCATTTTTAACGAATTTTCGTTCATATTAATTTTCAATTTTTGTAATTACTTTAGTTTCGACTTTTCTCACGATATCGATAAGAACCATAACGATATCAAACCTGATCTCGTGTTATACATGTACATGGATCTTTTTGGCGGCGAAAGCAAGTAAACACCGTCAATTTTCTTTTGAGACTGCTGGATTACAGGTTAAGGGAATAAGCCGTAAGTAAAGGTAGGGTTTTGTTAAAACTCTAACTGAATTATGCTTTCTGCCAGGTCGTGCAATCTAAAATATACCTTATTTTTTAACAAAACGCCCGCATCTCTGTTTGTCTTATCATTTTTTGACACCAATAGGATTGCGCAGTTGTGTTTAGGTGATAAATCCACCGAGAAATTACATGCACCTATGGCTTGCCATTTTTATTTTTGTTCAGAGCGAGAAGAAATATTTTATTGAAAAAGGGAGTGCTCATAAATAGTTTTTGATGGGTTAATCAACCGTTTTGCTTTAAATTTACCACCATGAGAATCAAAACCTTTGGATTTTATAGGCAGAGCAAAGAAATTATTGCCCGATTTATCCTAACGGTCAAAAAGAATTACAGGAATGTTCCGTATCACAACTGGACACATGGGTTTTTCGTCGCTCACACGGCTTACGTTATTCTCAAACTGTATCCCGATAAATTTAACTTGTTCGAGGTTTAAAGTTTGATTATTAAATTGACTTAGCTGACCCATATGAGATTTTTTATAAATTCAGAATTGATTAATGGGGAAACCAATTAGGTCAGACGACCTTGAGCGCATGTGAACTTTGTAGTGTTATACACTTCAAGTTAAGCAACGTTGAGTCTGGTTAGTACTTGGATGGGTGACTGCCAAACAAATCCCAAAGCCGTCTAATTTTCTGAGAACGTAGGCCTAAAAACCCTAGGTCACCCGGCCCGTGTTAAATCTCCTCTGTGGGGCCTGCTGTAGATTTAAAAGGAGCAAAGCCCTAACGGGTAAGCCGTCCCCTAATGGGGAAAAAGGTTTAAAGGAAACTCTTATACCACAGGTTTTTTAATGGGGAAACCAATTTTTGAGTGAGCCGTTTATATGAGTTTTAGCAAATCGCATCAGACTTATCCCTGTAAGTGAAACAATATAAAAAAAAACGAGTTAATCCATTTTTACTGCTAGGTCTGAATTACATGTTAAGCTCACTTGTTTGCGTTTAGAAGTTATAATTAATTTACAATTTTTTTCACGATTGGATGCATTCAGCTTTTAATATTAATTGTAAAAGAAATTCCATATTTACAGAGCTTAGCCCTTTTTGTGGCCAGTTTGTGCCACGACCTCGATCACCGGGGCAAGAATAACACTTTCATGAAGGAGACGGACACACCGTTGGCTGCCATCTACACGACATCCACGATGGAACATCACCATTTCAACCAAACTGTCGCGATACTGCAGCAAGAAGGCCACAACATATTTGGGGACCTTTCTTCTTCAGATTACCGAAAGGCAATATTATTATTTATTTTTGCCACTGAATCTTTTATTTTTATCATTTTTACTCCATGCAATACATTGGCTTAAATTTAATAGACAATACACAGGTCAACAAATTTTGAAGACTTATGAGCTAACTTCAGAGACCAGACCTGCCATCTTAGAGATTTTCAAATCCGTATACCATTTATTTTAATTAAACATTGTAAGCGACTATAAACAATAAAAATATATGAAAAAAGTGTTAAAAGAACAAAAAAGTTTTAAAAACAAAAAAATATTGAATATAAATATTTTTAAATTTAAAACAACTAAATGCTATGCTCAAATTCTAAATAATTGTTTATAAAATATATCGTTTTTAATAACCTAAATGGAAGTAAGAGCTTGATATATAATAAAAAATTTTCATTATTTGAGATATAGTTACAAATTGTTGATATAAAAAAAAATCTGAATTTTTTTAGGAATCGATGTCGCAATATCTTTCATGGTGATCAGCCATTTTTTTAATGTATACCTAAGGAAATAGCCGAAGTTTAACGAAAAATAGATTATATATTTGAGATAAGACGCTCATGCATTATTTTTCCCCAGTGTTAGAATTTTTTTTTTTTCTCATTGATATTGTCGACCTGAGTATATAATGTAAATCATATCTGATTTTTTTAAATAACCCTTTCTTGTGTTTGTTAAACTATTTGCTTTTATATTTCTATGTTATTATCCAGGCGTTCTCATGTGTTTCATGAATTTAAGTTAATTATTGGCATTTTAAGGTGTTAGGGCTAATTAAGCATTGCATCCTCGCCACGGATTTGGCTCAATTTTTCACGTTTAAAGCGGCGTTGGTGAAGAAAATGGATTCAGGGGAATTTACTTGGGAAGATCACCACGACAAAATGTTGGCCCTGGCTATCATTATGACCTCGTGTGATTTGTGTGCCAGTGCTAAACCATGGAAGTTTCAACAAGAGACGGTCGCCGTTATTATGGAAGAATTTTTTCAACAAGTATATTTTGCATTGTTGATTAATAGACTTTCTTGAAAATTTTGTTATTGTTAAATCTGAGCTTTTGGATTTTCATTTTTTTTAACAAAAAGTAAACGTACCTCAACATATTTAAGGGTGATGCAGAAAAAGCTAAAGGTAAAAGTCCCATACCCTTAATGGATCGTCAATGCGCTGATCAATTGCCGAAGAATCAAGTATTAGCGTTTGTTTATTTGAAGTAAGTTACTAAGAAAATTTAATGTTGTAATAAAGACAATAGAGGGTTGGCAAACACTGCATTTAACAAATGTTAGGAATAAAATTGTACCAAAATTTAAAAAAATGGACGAGTCTCTGGTATTACATTCTCAATGTTGATAAAGCAAATTCGCCTTCCCCTTTCCCAGACATATTTTGAATAAGTTCCGGCCGCCCTGCAGATAAATTTGGTCCTGTCCGGGCAGTCCCAAATTTTTAAGGCCTAAAAATTTTATATTACAAGTCATAACCATTTTGCTATAAAATTTTTATCATTGATAATAAATTTGTCAATGGTACTTATAATTACTAAAAAAAATAAAGGCAATAATGAGATAATCGGCCCAACCCTGCACGAAATTGCTTTTTTATATGCCCAGCCCGCCAGACCCGTTCAAAAATGTTGCCAATCTGTTTAAACTTTAGGATCTTGACTTTGTAGTAAATATAAATGAAATAGAACTTCTATAAGAAACTAAAAAGTTCAACGAGCTCTGGTAATTGGCCAATATTTAGTGCGGCTAATTTTTTATAAAACACATAATTAAAAAAATAGAAAAATGAATTTAATTAGCGTTTCTATTTCGCTTTCTCGTTACAAATTATATAAATGATCTTTAGGTTGGTTTCATTAAAGGCCTGTGTGTTCCATGTTACGAAATATTGACACGTTTACTTCCAGGGACCACACAACTTCTCCAAGGAGCAAAGTATGCCGTTTATTATTAAGATTGATAAAAGTTTTGTCATTTCACCTGTATCAATAATAATAATATTCTTTTCCGTTTTAGGGATAATTGTGAAAAATGGTCGGAATTCATTAAGGATGGTTAGTGCTCAAGCGACATTTAATTAAAATGAATATCAACTTCGTCAGTGCAATATTATATCCTGAAAAACGACCAAATTTTTGAATGAAATATCTAAATATATATGTTATATAAAGCTTTTATGATAATTCTGTTAGAATTAAAAACTAAAAAATTTGCAAGCGAAAATAATACATGCACACCGCTCACACTATTGTTAGCTTTGTTTTAATATAAAAATCACCTTTTAAAATTTTAGGCACAACCCTAAATTTGCTATTAGGATGGCTTTTATCAAAAAAATCGTTTTATGTTGCTTTGTATTATCTAACTATTGGCCTGAACCTGGCGATATCTGTCCATATTTATTCTGTACGCAACGAAATTAAACATAGGCTTTTCATATTTTTATAATATTATTAGAAATATCTAAAATAATAAAAATTTATAGTTCACCCCGTCAATAATTTCGATTTGTTCTACCATATTTATATATTACCATGTTAACCTACAAATTGATTATGCGAATGGAAACCTAAGTGCCCAAAAGCAATACTATACGCCGGTGAAAATTTCTCCAAGTAAGGGTCCCGAATGCATTGCTGATCTATTTGTGGTCAGTGTTTATTTAAAAATGGCACTACAGGTGTTAATTATAAAACTCCAGTGCAAACATTCATTGGCGAAAAAGATACGAATACAAGCAATTCTGTCTTAGTGTATCGGAAAAAAATTCCACCGGGAGAATGATTAATTTTTGACTTTCATATTTGTTGCTTATATATTCCATTATCCTTGTAAACTATACTATTAGTGCTACCTTTGACAAACACATTCTAAAGCAAGGTTAGTCACAAATTGATCTATTTTGTTCAAAATAAATAAAATAATTAACTAGTAAGTCTGTTCTCAGTTCATTAAATGACAATATATTATTTACTGTCCCATTGAATTTTTCAGTTTTTTTTTATGTATTTAAGTGGAAATATTTTAATAAGGAAAATATTTGGAATGAACACATTTAGAAAATTTAATCAACGGGTTACTGAAGTATTTTAGGTAAGATTCGTTATATTTATATTCAAATGATTGTTTCAGGGAATTTAAAAATATTTTTAAAAATTGTTATAAACATTAAATTTAAAATTTTGTATAAAAAAAATTTAATAAAAAAATGCCCATGTAAATCAAAAAAACGCCGACAGATTTATCATAAATAACTCAATAGGTGTTTGTTGTATTTTTAATACCTCTCCAATTTATTATAAAGATCTTGCGCAAATTTCAAAGGTATAAAAATAAATGACAAAATTGTTTTGGAATTAAAAATGCTAGAGTGTAGGACAAAATTACTAAATGACAAGTTTAAATTTTTATGGTTATATCAACTCTATACACAATACACTTTGATTTAACAATGTTAGCATATTTTATTTTGCACATTTTTGCGTTGACGCATTTCCAGCAATAAAAAAATGTTTAATTTATAAATCTATAGATTCTATAACATATAACTTTAAATTTACCATGAGGACTACAAATGACTCTATTTGCTATAATATAAAAGTTTTAAATAATTAGTTCTCCCAAAGAAAGATTCCAGGATTTAAGAAGGAGCTATGGGTTTTTTGAAGGACAAAGGAGCAAATGGCAAAAAGAAACCTAATAAGGTACCTTCAAACCCCCCCCCCCCCAATTACTAAATTGGCATAATATTTTAAACCTCCGCCATTAGAAGGTATACAATAGCCTTGGGAATGATATTTCTAGGCTTTTTTAAAAAAAACTTTATACCAATTTCTAAAAAATGTTATAAATTTGTATTTGGTGAATTATTAATTGCGCTTGGGTCTGTTATTAATACGATCAGCTATATTTATATGGATTTAGATATAAATTTTATTATTAAATTTCTAAATATAAGAAAAATTAAATCGGGTGGAATAAAATATTGAAGAATGGTTAATAATTTTCGATAAAAGCCATTATTTTACCTATAATTTTTATAATTTTTTATAAAAAGAACAAAAAAATCTACGGTATTAGAATTTCCTCCAAACCTTTCCCCATTAGGACGGCTTACCCGTCAGGACTTTGCCTCTCTATAGCAAGCTCCGCAAATTTAATTGAGATTTAACACGCGACGGTTGTGTTTTATAGCCTATGTCGTAAAAATGGATGGCTTTAGCTGTCACCCATTTAATTACTAATCTCAACGCTGCTTGACTTGAGTATCGGACACAACAGATAAATGCTCTCGGGGTTGTCCGACCTTCGATAGTCGATTGAACTTAAACGTAACCTTAAGCTGAAATTTAGTAAATTTAGATTTATCTATCTTTTTCAAATTATGGGTTTACTTAGTAATTTTGGTACTAGTGTATTTATAGGCGTTCGCAAAATTATATTACTTTAGGCCTTTAATAAATGTACTTCTTTAATCTGAGCTTGGTATATATATTGTCTTAATTAATTTTTTTTCGATCTGTTAAGTGTATGGACCCTTTTTTTTACATAGTCATATATGAAAATATTTGTTTAGTGACAACGTAGGGTAACCTTACTGCGACATTGGTTATATGTTCCTACAGACGATAGCACTTCTATTTTTATTCTATATTGTCTATAGCTAGGTGATGAATATCGAGCTAAATTTTTATTTGTAAATAGTTAATCTAATAAAGGGGTCAATGTTTAATTTGTTAGGCATCCCATTATACAGGTCAACAAATACCAATATTAGTAAAGAGAAATTTATGGAAACATAAAAGTATACGTCCCCATGATGGCCATATTTCAAATATATTTACCGTATTTCCTTAATTTCTTACGTTTTTGGCTTTTTAGATCCGTCCATACCGAAAAATTGGCAGATTTTGCCTCCTCGAGAATACCCTAAAAAAAAATTTAAGAATCTTTTTCTTATATAAAAATTCCTTGTAACTTATATATCATCTCAAAAAATGAGAAATAAATCTTTTTATTATATCAAGATCTTACATCAGCATTTACTAGATAATACAGAATATTCCACGTTTAAACTTAAATACAACACGATATATTATCGGTTTATGTAGTTTAATTTCAATAGCTATGATCAAATTATTTTTGTTTTTGAATCTTAATGTTTTTTTGAAATTTTTTCCTAAAGTTTTCAATGTTTATAGGACTTACTAAGGTTGGTTAAAAAAAGGGTAAACGGATATGAAAATTCCCGAGATGGTTTGATCTCAGTAGGTAGCTCATAGCTCTCAAAAATTTGTTGATTTGTGTTATACTATGTGCCAGACAATTATAAATTCTGCGGGTGAGGGAAATCAATGCTTATATTACATAACACAGGTCAACAAATATCAATGTTAGAAACATGATTTTTATAAAAACATAAAAGATTGCATCCCCATGATGGCCTAATCTCATACACATTTTTTGTTTTTCTTAGTTTTTTCCATCTTTGGCTCCTTAGATCAGTCTATAGAAAAATGACCTTTTATGACCAAATTGACAGATCTAAATATACCCTAAAATGAAAAAATTTAAAAATCTTTTTTGCCTATAAAAAATCCCTTGTAACCTATATTTTTAATCAAAAATAATGAAAAATAAATTTTTTTAATATATCAAGCTCTTACATCGGCATTTAGATAATACAAAATATTTCGCGTCCAAACTTAAATACGACACGATATATTATCGGATTTAAATGAAAATATTATTTGAAGTTCGAATTTAATTGTGAATATGCAAAAATAAAATTTCGATTTATTTTTGTTTTTGAATCTTTTTTGTTTTTTTGACATTTTTTTCTAAAATTTTCAATGTTATACCTGACTAACTAAGTTTGATTAAAAAAAACGGTAAACGCATTTGTTATTCCCTAAGATGGCAGGTTTGATAGTTAACTCATAACTCTCAAAAAATTGTTGACCTGTGAATTTAATGCAATGATAAATATTTTCAACCAGTAAATTTCAACAAAAAAATTTTTTTAAGCTCAGAAACCAAATTGTGTTTGACCTAGCCCACTGTGTACATTCCAGTAGATGTGTTATCATTAAAAACAATTTTGTCTTTCAATTTTCGAGATTAGGGCATTGAATATACCTTGTGTTTTTTACAAAATAGCGATTTAGCGGAACTTTGGGAAAGGGTTAAGCACACAATGTTAAAGATCCGATGAAAATGTTAGATATATATATAAGGGATAGTATATTGGGTCACTAATGTTTATCTAACGTTGTTTGCTTTGATCAGCAGTTATTTAGAATAATATTCAATCTCTATACCCTCCCGTTATCTTTTAGTACGTGTAGTACGGTTGTTTCTACCCATGTTTCAGTAAGAAGGTAAGAGTTTCATTCGATGGTGACATTTTTATACAAGTATTCCTGGATCATACTCGCGACGTGTTGTTACGGGCTTTCTAATGCAGCTGTTAGCGATCGTAAAAATATTCTATTCATTGTGGCGGATGATCTAGGTAAGCTATAATTATTAATTCGCACCGGTGTTCTATATCAAGTTTAAAAAAATTCATTGGCAAGTTTTTTAATATAAATGAAGCGCAAATTGTTAAATTAAAGGTTCTATTGTCTATCTTTTACAGGGCCGGTCCGTGAATTATTGGCACCCCTAAGCCAACAGTTTGTAGGCGCATACATTTTTTAATGGTTTCGCTCAAAAATATTTATTAAATTGCTTGGGGCCCGAAGCATTGCTGACTTGCCCTTATGAACGGACCGGTCCTGATTGTTTATTGCCTAATGCTGCGTAGGAAAATTTGCATGAACAAAAGGTATGATTATCGGCCAAAAAGATTGAAATTGTCAAAAGAACTGTGCTCTCAAGCTAATAAAAAATTTTAAAAATTGCATGGAATAAAATTGTATTTGATTCATACCATAAGTGGAATAAAACAATCTACAGCAGCCAAAAAATTATTTTAAGGGTTTTCCTGTAATATTAATGCATCATGAAAAACTATTCATAAGTTTAATGCCCTTTTGTAAAATAATGAGCAAAAACTACGTTGGCAGTTAATCTAAAATTTATTGAGGTTAATTTTTGACCCATCGCAATATAGCTATTTTCTATTTTCGACCTCCATTCAATGTTATAAAACGTCTTAACCCGGAAATATGCAGTTTACTCAGGCACGATTCTAGACCCCTTTTGGGGGGGGGGTCCCCCCCCCAAAATTTTTTGTTTGCCCCCCCCCCCCCCAAAAAAAAATTTACTTTCCCCCCCAAAAATTAATAATAATTTTGTTTTTTCCCCCCCCCCCCCCTCAAATTTCTCCCCCCCCCCCCAAAATTATAATTTTTTTTTTTTTTTTCTTAAAATAATATAAAAAATCCCTAAAAAAATATAAAAAAAATTTTTACAAATATATATATTTTTTTTTAAAATATTTATTTTTCTTCACCACTTCTTCTCCACTAAAAAAAAAATCAAACACAACATTTTTTATTTTTATAAAAAATATATAAAAAAAAAATTTTATTTAAAAGAATTTTTTAAAAAAAATATCTATATAATTTTTTAAAAAGACATTTATATATTTACAAAATTTTTTTACAGAATAAAATTTAAACCCAAAAAACCTCAACGCACCATCCTTGGGGGGGGCGGATGTACGGGGGGGGGAGGGGGGTGATAGTGTATCTACAATAAAAACAATACATCTCCTCCTTTACTTTCCTTCCCCTCCTCCCCTCTTTTGTCTTTTTATTTTATTTTTTTATATTTTGTGTGGAGGTGTTTTTTTTTTTTTTTTTTTTCCCTTCTCTTTAATTTATTCAATTTAGTGAAGGAGGGAAGGTAGGCCGGCCCCCGCCCCTTCCCCTCTCTGGTCTGTTGGTGGTGGTTTTTTTTTCTTTTTTATTTAAAAAAATAAATATATATTATTTATTTTTTATATTTTATTATTTTTCTAAGGGGGCTTGGGCCCTTTCTATTTCTTATCATTTTTATTTTTTTTTAATAATTATTTTTAAAAAAAATAATTTAAAAAAAATTAAAAATAATAATAAAAAAAAATTTTTTTTTAAATAAAATAATAAATAAAAAAAAAAAAAAAATAAAAAAATTATAATAAATATAAAATAAAATATTTAATTTTATAAATAATAAAAAATAATAATAAATATAAAAAATTTAATATTTTTTATTTCTTAATTTTCATAATATTAAAAAATTAATAAAATAAAAATAATAAAAAAAAAAATATTAATTTTTTTAATATAATTTTTAATATATTATAATATTATATATTAATAAATTTTAATAATTTTTAATATTTTAAATATATTTTAAAATATATTAATATTAAATAATTTAAAATAAAAAAAATTAAAAAAAAAAAAAAAAAAAAAAAAAAAAAAAAAAAAAATAATTTAAAAAAAAATTAATAAATTAAATAATTTTAAATAATTTTAAAAAATTAAATAATTATTTTTTTTAAATTTTTTTATATTTTTCTATTGGTGTTTTTTGCCCCTTCGCGAAAGTTCTTTTTAAAAAAAAAAATGGGGAAAGGGTGTGTGGGGTTTTTAATAAATAAGGGGTGTGATTTAATATTAAAAAAATAAAAAAAATTAAAAAAATATAACTTATAAAACTATTATAATAATTTAAAACTTTAAAAATTTTTATTATTTATTATTTTTATTAAATTTATATTTAATATATAACAAATATATATACAATTTTTTTAAATTTTTTAAATAACTTTTTAATAATTCTATTTTTCTTATTTACTATAAAAATAAAAAAAAAAATATAAAAAATTATAAAAAATTTAATAAAAATTAAAAAAAATAATAAAAAAAAAATAATTTAATAATAAATTATTAATTAAATAAATATTAAAAATAAAAAAAAAAGGGCCAGGGAGTTTACTTTAGTTTGGCCTTCCGCCCACGCCCGCAAATATAAATGCGACCCGAATAAATATTGTTAAAATAAAAATTACAGCAATTTTCTAACAAAGGAATGTCAATAATTTGCTGACAATTTTAATTGTTTAAAAAAATTAAGTATAAATTTTTTATTTAAAATTTAAGAAAAAAAATTCTAATATGAAGGAAATTTAATATTTGAACAACATTAAAAATAATACAATATTATTGCCATTTTGCTAAAATTAATTTTCACACCAATGCTAAAAAAGTGTGGGCCACAAGGAGAAAAATGGGCTTTTTCCCGCGGGCCAATTAAAAGGAGGAAACCTTATAGGAATTTTAAATTTTAACAAAAAAGCCCCGAAAAAAATGGGAAAAAGACCGTTTCCAAAAGCCTCTTGTAGTTTTTCTTTTGTATTTTAGAGTTGGAATGGGATTCATTACTATTATTAAAAAGCCCGAGTCCTTTAGATAAAAATCCCTTATTACTAAGAAAATAATGGGGCTTCTTAAAAAGGCCCTTTTTCGAGATTTTTTAAGCCCTTAAAAAATTTAACAGAGGTCAAACCGGGTGGTGATATTCTGATTCGGGCCCGCCTGATGTTATTTTTTAGGCCCTATCAATCTGTATCTGCAACACGACCTAGCCCAAATTCTTAATTTCGGGTCCGAGTTTACAAATGTAGTTGGAAAATTTAATATTGCAAGCTATAAATTTATTGTTTTGAAATTATCAATAAAATACAGAGTCTAAATATGCTTTATCGCATGATGATAGAATCATTTTTAGTCCTTGATTACAATATATTAAAAAAATAAGACAAAATTAGATATCTAAAATTAGCCCTGCACAGCCGGTTAATTTTTTTATTCAGGCCCGGCCCCGCACCAAGGGGCAATTTTTAGGTCCCGACAACCTCTAGCTTTGGATACATTTTTAAAAAAAAAAGAAAATTTGATTTTTTTAAGCGAAAAAGAATGAAAAAACAAACTAATTAAATAAGGTTTTTATGAAATTAACTTGTCCAAATATGAAATATTTTCTTAAAGTCATATATAATGATTTATTTCCATTTGTTTTGAAGAAAAAAAATTGTGCCTTTAAAAGTTAATTAACATCTTTTGTGCTTTATTGAAATTAGATATTTCAAAACGCGTCAACCTATTTAACTCATAAGTTCTGTGCTTGAAAGCTTAGAATTCTGGCAAAAAGGTTTGTTTTTAAAGGTTTACTCTGGCATATGTATATCATTATTAGGTTGGAATGACGTTGGATGGAATAACCCTGGCATGCCGACTCCTAACCTAAATAAGCTAGCTTCTCACGGAATTATTTTGAACCAGTCCTATACACTTCCTGTTTGTACACCGTAATACCCTCATTAGCTAATTCTTAAGAAATATAATTTGTCAATGTTTTCCACCGGACGGTAGGTTTGTTTAGGCTGTGCCGTAATTGAATCACAGACCGGGTATTTTAAGAGAATCATAGGTCTAGTAAGGTTCATATTTTTATGTATTTAGTCTAAACCAACTGTTTTATTCAATATGCACGTAATTTAGTTTTTTGTATGATATAATTAATAATTGGCCGGGCCGAAATTCCCGCCCACTTGAGGTAAAGATAGGGGAGATTGACTTTGGTGATTATTTTTGTTTTGACTTGTTATTATTCAAATAAAGGCGGGACGAGATATTTAATAATTGGTCCTGCCGTATTAAAAATAAATAGTATTAACATTTTTTTTCAATCATGATATTTTAGACCTAATACTACACACTTCTTTCTTTTATTAATGGTTTAATTCTTTGATAATTGTTATTTACATTTATTACCGGACAGGGCTGAAGAGGTCTAAATGTTTTAAATCAGGGTATGAGTCGAATTGGGCTAAACATTGCAAATAGTTAACCAAATTTCAATACTAAGGGGTTACCATAGTTATTGGAACCGTCGTCAAAAATTTAAACGGTTCCGGTTCTTCATTTTTTCGCTGGTTCCAATTTTATTCCGGTTCCAATCCCTGGTTTAAATCCGACAAAACAATTTATAGCTAAAACATTGATGTTTTGTCTATTCAGTCAAAATTTTTAAATACCCTACAGGTTTAGGCCTTATCCTATTAATTTTGACTTTTAATCATTTTTTTTAAATACAAACTGTTATAGGACATAAAATTTATTGTATAATTTCATATATTTTTTACAAAAAAGGTCAAGGGCAGCTCTTCTCACAGGTGTATATCCGTTCCGTATGGGATTGCAGGTAAAAGTTAAATATTTAACCTTCAAAGATACAATAGCCTCTTAAAAGAAAAAATATAAATTGCTAAAGCTTTACTAAATTATTTTAATCATGAAATTACATTTACCTAATATTTGAGTGAATAGCATGACTTACATTAAATTGCAATTCAAAGTTTGTTAATTTTAGAGACCTAAAACTGCAACAAAAATTAATTAATAGAAAATTTAATCCTTTTAACTATAAATTTTTATTGTTTTTTATTTATTTTTGAGAAAATTTTTTTTTTAAAATCATAGCTATAAAGGCCTAATGTGGTTTGGTGCTTTTCGGCTGACAATTAGGCACAATATTTTAGAAAATCAAATTATTGAATAGTTGGTATATATTACAAAATAATTTAAATTGCAAATATTAAGTAACCTAGTCGGAGTTATCATTTTTCCCTACTTTGGAAAACAGTTTTACAAAAGAGCTTTTCTCTTACGTTCTTTTAATAAGTTATTTTTGCCCCATATTGATTAATGTTTTTTTAAACTATTATTAATGTTTCTTCCTCAAAAAAAATCAGAAAATTATAATTATTTAAATACTATTTATTAATTATTTTCCTTTAATAAATATTTTTTACCCTTTTAAAAGCTATTTGTCCCTATATTTCTTAACTGTAATGATGGCTTATTATTGCTAATTTTGTTGAATTAAATGATGTATATATTATGTGAATGAAATTATAAACTGCATAATTTCATTTTATATCGAAAAAATAATTCCTCTTTTAATTAATAAAACGAGTTTTTTAATATAATTTTAAATTTACAAGAGTTTTAATTTTTTTTAAATATTTTTTTGTTTTTTTTTAAAATATGATAACAATTTGTGTATTTATCAAATTTAAATTTAAAAATTGCACATTTATTTTGAATGCAATTAAAATAGAATTTTATTTCATTTGAGCTGTCATCGAATTTTTTTTATTTGCATTTCTGCCGAAATTGTCATTTTAATTTTTTAAATATCTAGGAGAACTGTATACGTAAAATTAAAAGCGTCGTTGAAATAAGAGATTTATGAATATAAGAAACTTTGTTTTAATTCTGCTAAAAAATATATAAACATTAAGGTTTTAATAAAAACTTTTCACGTTCGATAAATAATTTGAACTTTATTATTAATGATATTGTATTTTTAAGGCCAATTTTTCCATTCCTAATTTTCAATTATAAATTTTATTTAGCAAAACATGGGGTGCTATTTTAAAGATTTTCTATTTTTGCCGTTAACATAGGTCGATAAAAATGAATGAGTGATAACAGAAAAAAGACACTTCAGCGAAATAATCTATATGATCTCCTTTTCTCATATATTTTATTCGTTTAGCTATATATAATCTAGACACCTGTTTTAGATAAAATTCTAAAAAAAAATTTTTTTTTTGATTGAGCACCTATAATTTTTTTCTGCATCTTAAATAATGAGAAATATAAATTTTCAGTATGTCAAGCTCTTATATCAACATTTAGGTTATACAAAATATTAGACACCACAACCTTAGGACACTACATTTTATCAATTTTTAAATAAAAATGTTATTTAAAGTTTGAATTTTTAGCTGTTATTTATATTATATTTCAATATTTTTTTTGTTTTAAACTATTATTAATATTTTTTGTAAATTTTTAATGTATATAGCTAGCTTACAAAGATTAATTAAAAAAACGGTAAATAAATTCAAAATCCTTAAGATGGCAGGTCTGGTCTATAAAGTTAGCTCTATCTCAAAAGTTTGTCTAGCTGTGGAATTTATAGGTAAGGCGAGTGCAATGCTACAATATGCATTAAAATTAGAAGTATGAGTAAACGTTTTAATCCTCATTTTATTTTGAATTTTTGTTTGCAGAGAAGGCAGTTTTTTAGGCATGCCCTTAATGCGAAAGGCATTGAGCTACCCTTGATTGCTTTATGCCTCACAGCATGTATACTTTTTATATGATGTAGCAAAATGCTATAGAAGCTCTCCAGCCTAACGCAGTTGGACTTGATTATACTTTATTACCGGAGCGACTCAAAAGATTGGGCTATTCAACGTATGCCATTGGCAAGTAGTTAAATTCATAATATTGTATTTTAAATTTTGGTAATTTTACAGGTCAATAAATATTACAAAAAATAAGTCTATGAAACATAAAAGCAGGCATCCCCATGAATGCCTTTTCCCATATATATTTTCCGTTTTTCTTAGTTTCTTCCGCCTTCGGCTCCTTAGTTCATTCCGTCCATATAAAAAAATGACCTTTTCAACAGATTTTGCGACCTCAAGAATACCCTAGAATCTTTTTTCATATAAGTAGTTTATATTCATCATCTCAAATAATGAGAAATAATTTTTAGTATATCAAGCTAATACATCAGCATTTATATAATACAGAATATTTTGCGTCCAAACTTAAATACAACAAGATATACAATCGGTTTTTGATAAAAATATTATTTGAAGTTTGAATTTAATAGTTTAACTGTAATATGCAAAAAAAAATTCAAATTTCTGTTTTTAATTCTTTTTTGTCTTTTTGACATTTTTCCTAAAATTTTTAATGTTTATAGTTGACTAACTAAGTTTGATTAGAAAAAACGGTTAGCAAATTTAGAAATCAGATAGCAGGTTTAATTTCCTTTGTAAGCTCATAACTCTAAAAAATTTGCTAACCTAATCGACTCATTAACTAGATGAAAGCTTAAGGCAAATCCATTGTTAAAAACAAAATATTCAAATATTATATCCTAAAAAATCACAAAAATTTAAAGGTATATTTTTTTACGCATATTACAATTAGATGGCACCTAGGATATTGCAATAAAGCGTTTGTCCCAAATTCACGTGGTTTCGACCATTTCTTCGGCTATTATACGGGAAACCAAAATTATTATTACCATAATACAAGTAATGCTAAATTTTTTTAAAAGATTCAGCATAAACAACACTATTTCTTGCGGTATAATGTTCCCAATTTTTTAAAAATTTATAGTAGACCCAATTGATGTTATATATATTTTACACAGATTAAATTTATTATACATTCAAATATGTCTTACATTTCCAACTGACAAATTAAAAATAATTCATTAAATACGTTTTTTAAAAATTTTGTATTTTATAGGTGGATGTTACAAAGATGGTTCCACATTTCAGGGATACGATTTTCACGACGATTACTCAAACAGTCCGCAATCATCTGGCACATATTCCGCCGTGAGTAATTCACATATTTTTTATAAAACAACCTTTCATTAAATACTAGTATAAATTGTATATTACACAGGTCAACAAATATTTATGTCAGAAACGAGATTATTATGAAAACATAAAAGAATGCATCCCCATGATGGCCTAATCTCATATATGTTTTTCGTTTTTCTTAGTTTCTTCCGTCTTTGGCTCCTTAGATCCGTCTATAACAAAAAATGGCCTTTTTTGACCATATCGACTGATCTAAATATACCCTATAAAAAACAAATTTAAAAATCTTTTTTGCATATTAAAATCCCTTGTAACTTATATTTTTAATCACAAATAATGGAAAAATTTTTTTATTAATATATCAAGCTCTTACATCGGCATTAAGATACAAAATATTTCACGTCCAAACTTAAATACGACACGATATGTTATCGGTTTTTAATGAAAATATTATTTGAAGTTTAAATTTAACAGTTTAGCTATTGTAAATATGCAAAAATAAAATTTCAATTTATTTTTGTTTTTAAATCTTTTTGGTTTTTTAACCTTTTTTTCTAAAATATTCAATGTTTATAACTGAACTAAGTTAAAATAGGAAAAACGGTAAACGGATTTGATATTCCCTAAGATGGCAGGATTGATCTCTGTAGTTAACTCATAACTCTCAAAAAATTGTTTAAATAGGTTTATAAAGAGTTGAAAATAAGATTTATAGGGGGAGGTCTAAAAAAGAAATGTGTTTCCAATATTTTATTGTTTTATTACACAGGTCAACAAATTTTTTGAAAATTAGCTATTATTAAAGATGAGACCTGCCATCTTGAGGATTTCGAATATGTTTACCTTTTTACCTAATCAAATTTTGTATACCAGCTATAAACATTGTTGTTGATTAAGAAAAACAAAAAGATTCATAAACAAACAAAAATTTAAAAAAATAAATTTTCATATTTTAAAACAGTTAAATTTCTAAATTCAAACTTCAAATAATATTTTATTGATATTGTGTTACATGGTTGTGCCACATATTCTGTATAACCTACATGTTAATGTAAGAACTTAATAAACTTTAAATATATTAACATTGTTTTTTATTATTGTTACAAGTGATTTTAAAATAAAAAGAAAATTCTTCATTCCCATGAAGTCTCAAGGTCGCAAAATTTGTCAATTTGGCAAAATTTAGCCCTATTGTCGATTTTTAGCTAACGAAATAGCCGGAATCTGAAGAAACTTTGGGAGACGGAAAAAATATATATAATGAAGCTATCATGTGGATTATTTCTTTCCAAATGTCATAATTTTCTTTTATCACTCACTGATTTTCGTCGACCTGTGTTATATAATTAAGACATTGGAAAATAACAAATTACACAAAATAAGATTGTTTTGATTTTAGGTAAAACATTCTTAGCTTGTTTCTAGGGGGAAACTGAAAGAGTTATTGGAGTTGCAGATTTTTAATCAAATCTGATATTCCCGTTTAAAAAATTGTCGTAAATATGAATCACATGGCACCAAACTATTGCTAAACACCAATCAATCTTCTACTCCATGTGCCATAATTGATTGCGACATTAGGAGCAAAAGTGAGCATGTAACAACTATGTGCATTCGGAAATTAGGGTCGCGATCTACAGGAGGAAGGGATAGCACGATACATAAGAGGGCTATAGTCGCTAATATTTATCGCCTCGAAATTAAATTATTTTTAATAAAATATTATAAATACTGTTAACTTAACCAGCCCTTTAATTTTTATAGGAATTATTTACGAACCGGGCCATAGATATACTGCATTCTGAAAGAACGAAAGAGGAACCCTTCTTCATGTATTTAGCATACCAAAACGTACATTCACCTTTACAGGTAATTTATAAAAATAAAATAAATCAAAAGAATGACATTACGATCCGGGAAAAACTAAAATTTTGAAATACTATTTGCACGTCTATTTTCCTTACCATTAATTTCTGTGCAACGTTTTTTCACGGAAAGAGTTTTTGCCTTTATAACATATATTTTTATCAGGTCCCTCCAATTGTCAACCCAAAAATATGCAAAAAATACAATCAGAAAGATAGAAGAATCTATTGCAGTAAACTTTTTTTTATTATTTTATTTGAATATTAAGTCAAATCCTGTTTAAATTTAAAATTATAGATTTATTTGTATTTTTTTTCTCGTTAATTGCTAATTTGTTTCACAACACATCAGATTATATGTTTTTTTGTGACTGTATATAAATTCTAAGTGGATGTAAAATTTATATTGGATTTATCCTTATCGTTTTAGGAATGGTGGCAAGTCTGGATGACTCGGTTGGAAAACTTGTGGCGGAACTCAAAGCCACGGGCCTTTACCAAAACACCCTTATCGTCTTTACTTCCGATGTATGCATGAATTGTTTAAAAATTTTAATAAGATTTTTGGGTTACTATAAACGTCCATATATGGGAATAAAGTCTCATACTAATCAATTATTAAAACCTTATCTTCAATCATCCCACTACCAAATAATTAATTAATCTTTTTAGAATGGAGGTCAGGTCCTATCCGGAGGCAACAACTATCCCCTTAGAGGAAACAAAGGAACCCTTTGGGAAGGGGGCATTAGAGTACCTGGATTTATACATCACAAACAGCTAAGGAGTTACGACCACACAAGCGACAAGTAAATGTATAAGTTTCTTGAGTGCGTTGCAATCAGACAAGGAAATTATTTTTTATGGAAAGATTTCTTGCCCAAAAGAGATACATCCATTAAGACTTTAAAACTTTTTTAATGAGTAAAACCTATGTCAGGTTAGATAGATTTACCTGCATGTTGACCACATAAGTCTTTAGCCTGAGTTACCTTTTTTATTCAAAATGTTTAGGACGCTATATAACCATCAGGCAGCTTCAATTTGATGTAAATGTTTGTAAATTAGAGAAAGGCCTTTATCTAAACACCAAGCCTTTTTTGCATAAATGGTTAAGGGTTTTCACTGACCTAATGAGCTTACTATTTTTTTAATGCCTATCATTAGATTTGATATAAATACCTAAATTATACAATAAATTTCTATTTTCCTAAGGATGTTTCACATAACAGATTGGTATCCAACCCTTATCAAATACGCCGGCGCAAAAATTAGCCAAAATGTTCGCATCCTTGATGGAATCAATCAGTGGCCAGATATCGTGCTAGAAAATAGGAAGGCAAAACGAGACTATTTTATTGTAAATGCTAAACTAGAAAACCCTATATGCGCCGGGATCCGGTATATTAGGCTATTTCTATATCTTAAAATATTAAAATAGGGTTAAAAGCCATTTTTTAGTTTTCTATTAATTATATATACCTAGTCATTAGTAAATGTTGAAAAAAACTTTCATATCTATTTGACCTTATATCTTATAAAATGAAATTCTGAATTTTATACTAAAAACTTAACCATTTTACTACGCTAAACCATTGTAACTATTTATTAAACATATAAAATAGGACACAAATAAATTTAGCGAATTAATGATTCTTCGAAAATTATTTGATTATAATAAAGTCTCGCAATTAATATACCTTTATAGTTAAAAAACCTAACTCCTTTACTAAATGCATCTTTAACAAAATGCTGGTACGCTTATTGATTTAACCAAGGTATTAAGTACAGAGGAACACATGTCTAACTATAAATTATTATCGAGGTATGTATATATTACAAGTTCCCATGTATAATTACATATAGCAGATTACTAAATTAACATTATTCCTACAATTCAAAATCTATTTTTCTAAATTTTTTTTATTCTTTAAAATTAAATAAAAATAATATTTGTTGTGTTGGTATCGCTTTTAATAGATTTTTGCTCATGCAAGGTAAATTGACTAGAATTTTTTAACTAACCCTAAAATAAAATATATAAAATTTTCACTTGATCGTGTTTAAGAGTTTCGACTAATAACAAAAGTAATCTAAACTCCCCCCTCTTTTAAAACAATATTCTACCTCCACTAACGCCCCATTAATTCTGCGACTTAACTAGCATTTGGAATTTATATTTAGAAAATTTTATATAAAATTTTGATACACCTAATGATTTGATAGACCTCATAAAATATTCTTACTAGAATGATTTGTATTTAAATTTATTTATTAAAACTTTGCAGCTACCAAAATCGAAAGATTTTAATCGGAAAGCCTGGCGATATGGATGGATGGTACAAACCAGACACAAAAATAAGTTCATTTGGTAATTCAGTCGTCATTTTTTTAGATTATTTGATTTAAGTGCTAACTAACACGCAAAGTTTGTATTAGGGGCACGTGCAAAGTGAGTTTTTATTTTCGTAAAATTTTCAAAATTTGAAAAATTTTATATTGAAATAAAACGCAAATTTTTAAAAAGTTGCCAAATTTCGTTTATGCACATAAAATGCTTTTTTCGAAATAAAAAATTTTTAATGAAAAAAAATAAATTTTTAAAAATTTCAGAATTTTCAAAATTTTACGAAATTAAAAACTCACTTTACACGTGCCCTTATGCAAATTTGATTAAAAAATAATTTTAACAACACCTACAACCTTTAGCCTTTTCCCACACTCTTTTATAAGAGTAATCTGCTAATAAGATTACCTAAATTTGTTTTTGTAACATTTCACAGACAGGGTTATTAATTTTTTTTAATAATAATTTCTTAAAAGTTTGCATTAGAAAATTGACCTATGGTAAAGACAAATCGTTCAAAATTTGCTTAATATCCAAATAGCCAATTATTTAAAGTTTTAAAAATTTTTATGCTAATACTGAGTAATGTAAAAATATCTTTGTTTTATTTTAGATTAGCGAATTTCATCCGTTTTCTTATTATTTTTTTATATTTTTGATGCCTTAATATTAAAAATAAAAAAACACTTCCTTTTTCTAAAATGCTAATGCAGATAAACCACAATTTTAAATCCTGTAATTGGAAAAGATTGATAAACGCTATCAGATTTATTATAAAAACAAAACGTACAGTTTTTAGACAAGGTCAAGTATTGTACAGTGCTTTCAAATGGGATAGATCTTTAGCTACTCTCAAATGGATTGTTCTTTAGATGTTAGGTTTAAGTAGGGCTAGGATTAGACTTAGTTAGATTTTGGTCAGTTGTATTGTGAATGTGAGAAAATTACATCGATTTCTTAACTTGCAAATTCATATTTACATCTATGAATAATTTAATTTTTGTATATTATTTTGTAAAAAAAATTTTTGTTAAAGGCAAATCAATTTCCAGTGGTCAATTTTTTATTCATTAAGCTAATTTATATTCATTTTTTGAATAAAAATAAATTTAATAAAATTAGAAAAAAAAACTTGATATCTAAAAGCACTTACCTAAAAGGTTATGAGCTTAAAACATTTATTCGTCATTTTAAATTTTATACTTTATAACAATTATAGATATGGGCTCTAAATGGTCGGACATGTTGGATCGTCTTAAATTACCTAAAAAATCAAGTGATGGCGAAGCTCTTACATTTTGGTATTTTAATATCAAAAGTAAAATCTACTCGTCTTATAATGTCAAAAAACAATTTAGCCCTACTTATTTGCCAAATTATTTCATTTTTTTGTATAAGGGCGCGTTTAGACTCATTTCATTTTTTCAATTTTAAAAATTTAAAATTTTATATTTTTCATTTTTCAAAATTTTAAAACTCTTCTTTCAGAAAAACTATATAAATGCTAATAACAAAGATTGGCAACTTTTTTTTAAAATGCGTTCAATGTCAAAGGTAAAAATTGTTAAACTTTACTAAAGTGAAATGAGTCTGAACTGGCCCTAAATTAAAAATAGGTATATTAAAAGGTTATAATCGAAATCTTTAATAACCTAATATTGATTTTATATTTAAAAAAATAATCAAAGCAGCTTGTAAAATTACCCCATTATTTTCGTTAAAATCTTTTGTTAATATAATCTAGAACCAAAGTACCTGATCGCACAATGCTACATGGGGTGAACGTAATGTCCGGGGAAAAATTGGTGTTCAAGTATATCTAGGCAAAATGGCTGGACACCATGTCCCGTAAATTCACTGCTTTAACCACCGATTGCATCTTGTTGTAAAAGATTGTTTTGAAATTTTAAGTGAAGGGAAAGATTTATTTTTTTTTCTTTTTCATAAATTTTTTAACAAGATGCAATCAAGGAAGTAAGTGAATGCGGGATCATACCCCTGGTGTTGCCATCGGTGGTGTGGTCACTACGACGCCATTGTTTTTTTAAAATATAAATTACATAAAAATATTAAAAATACTCTTTTTTAAAAAAAAGTTTTTATATTGGTCACAGCCGAATCGTGAGTTTTTGACCATATTTATAATCATCAATTTATTTTCTTGTATTTATCATTTGAAAAATTATTTTAGTTTATTAAAAATAATTAAATTAATTTCAATATCAAAACGATTTATGTTTCTAAACTTTTGAATTAATACACCATTGTTTGTTAGAAATTAAACAATTAAGAAATACAAATACATTATAATTTATTTAAAAACTGTTTTGATATATATAATTTATTTTTAAATGACAATAATTCATTTATAGATAATAAAAAACTAAACCTAAAGATTTTTTTGATTTTTAAGATATTTTCTACTAATGAGTAGAATAATTTAAATATTAATGATAAATTAAAAAGTATTTATTTTAATAATGTTATTTTTTATTGATTCTTTTAATAATAGATTTTTTTACAAATAATATTTATTTAAGTTCTTAGATTTTTAAATGATTATTCTTTTTAGATATATTTAGATCTGTAAATTAAGTAATATTGATAAAAATTTATTATCTAACTGACGTAGCAAATAATTTTTAATAAAAAAAACTTAATAATTATATAATGTGTTACTAATGATTTTTTAAATTTTTATATTATTACAAAGATGCGTTTCTAATTTAATTAACATTTTTCTATAAGTTTGTTATTTAGTTAACGTCAATTTGTGAGGCCACCTTTTTAAAAGGAGATAATCCGTAAGACTTTAAAACTTTTTAATTGGTGACATGCGTATGGGTGATTTGGTTGCCATGTTGAATATAAAGGTTATTAACCTGGGGCGTTAATTTTAATGAATTTATAATTTAATCAAAACAACCTTTAACCATAAAATTGCTTCAGATTGGATAAAATGTTTGCCTCATAATCAGAGAAAGATGTTTATTTAAGACATGGTTGCCTTTTGCATAATGCGCATTAAATGTTTATCAAAGCAAAAATTTTTATTTATTTTTTTAAATAATTATGATTAAAATTATTAAAATCTTTGTTTTACAATAATATATTTCTATTTTTAAGTTATTTTTAACAATTTGTTTGGTAATCAATATATTTCACCTATCCACCACATGAAAACATTTAAAATGTTTGCATCCTTGCTTTAAATTCAATGAGTGGCCAGATTGTATCATTTGTAAGGTCTTTAGAAGGAAGGCAAAATGAGACTATTTCATTGTAAATTCTAATGGATGTTTTATTGTTTTTTAGGCGATTTTATATTTAATTTATATTTTTTCATTATCATTTTTAGTTTTTATATTAATTTCAATTTAACTTTGTGCTTAAAATGTTGAAAAAAACTTTAATATCTGGCTATCATTTATGCACCTTTAAAAATATTTTTTATACTAAAAAATAAAATTTTTACGCTAAATTTTTGTAATTTTATTAAACATATAAAATAGGATTTTTAATAAAATCTAGCAATTTATATGATACATTCAAAAATTTTTTATTTATAGTTTATCGCGCAAGTTATATTTAAAAACAAAAAACTTAACTCCTTTACTAAACGCATCTTTATAAACTGTGTGAGTGTATGATTTAACAAATTTAAGTGCTCTTTTGAAAACACACACTATAAATTAAAAAATCGAAGGTATGTATAATAACAAGTTCTCATGTAAAATCTATGCTAACAGTTTTTAAGTTGAATAACATTATACAATTAATATAATTTTTCTGCTTTTATTTAAAAAGTTCTTTAAAATTAAATAAAAATTATTTGTTGTATTATGTAGATTAATTTTTAATTGATTTTTAATTATTATAAATTGAAATCAATTGCAAATAATACCCTAAAAAAAAGAATAAAATTTTGCTCTTCATTGTGTATAACTAAGTTTGCCTTCTGTTGGCAAATCTTCTATTCTTTTTTAAATTTTTTTTATAACAATATTCTACCCTAATTCATCCTTCTTAATTTAACCTTGAATCTAATTAAAATATAATACTTTAATTAAACCAAACAATTTTAATCATGTAACAAAAAATTTTAATACATTTGTTAATTTATATAAGGATTTTAATTTCTTATTTAAAACATTCTTTTTCATTGTATTTTGAATTTTATATAAAAAGGTTTATTATTAAAGTTTTATAAAATCTTTAATCTTAATTCAATTTCTATTATTAACAAACTTTAAGCCTTCAGATATTAAATTTTAGTAAATGTATTTAAACTAAATTCAGTCGTCATAATTCAATGTTTTAGATCTTTGATTTTTTGGTAACTAACACGCAAAATTTAATTTGCGATAATGTTTTCAACAAATTGATTTTGCTTAAATTTTTATCTTTAGCCATTTTCCACACTCTTTTTAAATTAATCTGCTAATAAGATTCATACATTATATTTGTTGTAACATCTATTGGCAGGGTTATTAATTTTTTTTAATAAGTAATTTCTTAAAGGATTTCTATAGAAAAATTGTATAATTTATTTAATGTCTAATAAAATTATAATATGATTGATTTTCTTTTTTATTTAAAGCTTAAAGTTTTTATGCTACTATGGTAAAAAAATATTCCATTATTTTAAATTTCGAATTTCATCCGATTTTTTGTAAATTTTGTCCTTATATATTATAATGTGAAAATCTATCCTTTCCTAAAATGTCTAATGCAATTTTACCATTAATTTCTGTTTTTAAAATATCACACTTGGAAATCGAAAAATAAGGTTAGGCATAAACGGCAATTCGTTTTTGCTATTACATTGTTTAATCTCTAATTTAAATTTAGGAATTTAATATGGACTTTATGGCTGACTTTAACAATCTACTTATTTTTCTAGTAGCATATGTGATATTTTATGAATATTGAAACTCTCATTTAACCCGTTTTTATATTGTACATAGGCCTTTATAATAAATAAAAATATAAAATAATGATTTTGGGAAAACCAACACCCTGCAACTTAAATACATTTTAAACTATAACACAGTTTAAAATTTTTGAGAGTTTTGAGCTAACTAAATAGATCAAATTAAGGATTTTCAAATCCGTTTACCGTTTTTTCTAATCAAACTTAGTTAGTCAGCTATAAACATTAAAAATTTAAAAAAAAAAGGTCAGAAAAACAAAAAAGGAAAAACAAATAATATTGAAAAAATTTATTATTGTATTTAAAACAGTTTAACTGTTATGTTCAAACGTTAAATAATATTTTTTTTATAAACCGATAATTTTTCGTGATGTGTTTAAGTTTAGACGCAAACTATTCTGTATTCAAATGCTAATGCAAATCTTTAATAACTTAATATTGATTTTAATTCATTAAAAAAATAATCAAAACAGCTTGTAAAATTACCCCATTATTTTCGTTAAACTCCTTATCGGTTAATTTGATTTTACCAGGCACGTATGCAGAACCTTTTCTAAGGGGGGGCAAGAAATTTTGGGAAAAAAGTTAATATATTACATCGTTGCTTAATGAATGATAATACATAAGATATTTAGTTATATCGAATAATAATTCAATTAATATAATTCTGACATTAATTTATTAAAATTGTCTAAGAGAAAACAAAAAATATTTAAGAAAAATTGATTATTCTTCGAGGATCCCTTGAAAACCACTCTAAAGGTTTGATCGATCAATTGAGTGTTATCAATTATGTTCTTATGTATGAGCAAGCCCCAAACCACACAATCGATCATCGCTCATTTGAGATCTTAAATATGTTTTGATCCGCTTCATAGTGAAAAGCTGACTTCGTTCAATTGTACAAGGTTGTAGCGGGTAATGACAGAGCAATGAGAGAGCCCGTTTTAATATTAGGAAGGATGGTTGTGGTGGTAATTAATTGAGATATTGACAGGTCATCAGAAATGGATTTACCCTCCCAGTATGATTTCCATATCAATATTTCACTCTCCAAATTTGTTAAATTATAAAAATTCTTAAGAGTAAATGTTAAATTAACTTCTTTATCGGAATCACCAGTCTTCTGAGTAGATTTTTATTATTAATTGTTCTTTATCAAAATCACCAGTCTTCTGAGTAGATTTTATTATTAATGAGTATGTGGGTTTGATAGTTTGGTTTGCCTATAGATAAAAATAATAAAAAAAAGGTACTTAAAAAGATACAATAATAAAAATTCTAAAAAATTAAAGATTTTGACTATTTTGTTTTTAATTAAAAGTATAAAAAAATTAAAATGAATTGTATTAGAATACCTGGTGTTGAATTTTAGTATTTATGTCAAAAGAAAATATAACTTAATAAAAATTTTACTTCTTTATCAGAATCACCAGTCTTCTGAGTAGAGGTTTTTATTATTAATTGTTCTTTTATCAAAATCACCAGTCTTCTGAGTAGATTTTATTATTGAAATTATTAGGTTGAGAATAGTTTGGTTTGCCTATAATAAAAATAATAAAAAAAGGTACTAAAAGATACAATAATAAATTCTAAAATTCCAAAGATTTTGACTACATTTTCTAATTAAAAGTAAAAAAAAATTAAAATGGTGTATTTAGAAAATACCTGGTGTTGAATTTTAAGTTATTTATTGAATCCAAAAGAAAAATAACTTAATAAAATTTTACTTCTTTATCGGAATCACCAGTCTTCTGAGTAGATTTTATTATTAATTGTTCTTTATCAAAATCACCAGTCTTCTGAGTAGATTTTATTATTAATTGTGTGAGAATAGTTTGTGACTAAAAGATACAATAATAAATTCTAAAATTAAAGATTTTTGATTATTTTGTTTTTAATTAAAAGTATAAAAAAATTAAAATGAATTGTATTAGAATACTTGGTGTTGAATTTTAGTGTTTATGTCAAAAACCTTTACAAAACAGTTGAAATTTAATTGTTTTTGATCGACCTTAATTATAATTGGCAAAGGTTTTATTACATATATTTAATTGTAAAATTAAATAATAATAAACTATACTTTTTTTCTTGAAATCTCATTTTCTCTTTGTATTAGAATACTTGATGTTGAATTTTAGTGTTTATGTCAAAAACCTTTACAAAACAGTTGAAATTTAATTGTTTTTGATCGACCTTAATTATAATTGGCAAAGGTTTTATTACATATATTTAATTGTAAAATTAAATAATAATAAAACTAAATTTTTTTCTTGAAATCTCATTTTCTCTAGTTTTCTGTGAAAATAATCAAAGAATTTTGTTCTGTTTACCATTCATTTAAAAATCAGACACAAAAAAAAAATCAGGTGATATTAAATTTAAAAATTGAAATTAAATTTATACATAACATTTATTATTATTTTAGTTATTTCTAAATTACACTTTAAATTTATTATAACAAATAATTTAATATTGTTAAATTTTTAAAATTATTAAACTTAAATCATAATATTAACATCGTACAATATATTTTATAAAACAGTAAAATTGCAAAATAATATTTAAAATAAGATAAAAAAAACATTAGATGATATTAAATATAAAAATTGATATTAAATTTATACTTAACAATTATTATTATTATAGTTTATTTCTAAAATACACTTTAAATTTATTATAACAAATAAGTTAATATTGTTAAAATTTTTAAAATTATTAAACTAAACTACAATATTAAAATCGTACAATATATTTTATAAAACAGTAAAATTGCAAAATAATATTTATTTAACGTATATATATCCCGATTTATGTGTAATATATAAAAATTAGCGTTAATCTGCACAAAAAAAATTTTAAAAACTATTTCTAAGGGGGGGGGGGCATGGGCCCCCCCCTTGCCCCCCCTCAATACGTCCCTGGATTTTACCAACATTAAATTGAAAGAAAAACCAATTTGTGTGTGATGTCAAAATTTTTTTATCATTGCTTAAGTCGCCCGTTACAAGTTATTCATTTTAATGTTGGCAAAAACATACTTTTTACGTTAGAAAAATAATTTTTAGAGGATCCAGAAGAACGAAATAATCTTAAAAGTTGGGATCCCATGTTTCTCGATATGATGCAAAAATTTAATTCCGAAATTCTCAAGGGGTACCAGCCAGTCAAAAATGTGGATATGGACCCTAGGGGCGACCCTAAATTTCACGGAGGAAATTTTACTTTTGGATGGTGTCGAAAGTTTTGATTAAAGAAAATTTACAAAGTTTGTCAATATTTTTTTTACCACACAGTATTTAGTTTGATAAGATTATATAGTTGTTGAAGTTTTTATCTAAAAAAAGGGCAGCTGGTTTGGTAATTAGATACCAATAACTGTTTCAGGTGTCTTAACTTAAAAACAACATGTTACTGCGTTTTTATCGTTTTAAATATGATGTACTGCAGCCCCCATACCTTCCCTCATATAGGAGCGAAATACCTTAATAGGACTTTGACTAATAGTAAGATTTGAATGAAAGCCGGCAACCTACGTTTTTATTCTCACTTTAGGCACATCATGGACCCTTAGTAGGCTCAGCAGCTTCAAAGTGGTTGCACGTGTGTTCTATTTTAAAAACAAAACACACAATTGGTTTGAGGTTTCCCCCATACCTTTCCCCACTTAGGGATGCCATACCCGTTAGGGCTTTGACTCTTTAACCCGAGCAAAGCAATTAATATTGCCGACGGGTTAAATAGTAAGATTTGCTCGCACGCCGGCGACCTAGGTTTTTAGCCTAGGCTCTTACTTTTAGATATACCGTTTAAGACCTACTGCCTAAGCAGGCCACTCAGAGGCTTCAAAGTGGTTGCACATGTAAGCTATTTTTTCCGAAGAAAAAAGCTACTGTGCACGGATTCGAACTCACAACCTCCTGCGTCTAAGGCAGAAGGTTTGCCATTGAGCTATCTGAGCCGATTCCAATTTTAAAAAAGGCGCCTATGCATGGATACCAGGGATGGGCAAGTAATGATTACTTGTAATTAAATTACAATTACTAATTACTCTCATAGTAATTAGTAATTAGTAATCAATTACATTTTTTATAAAGTAATTGTAATGGTAATTAATTACATTTTTTAGTAAAGTAGTTTGATAATGATTACTTTTTCAAAGTAATCATTATATTGAAGTAATCATTCCATTTGAATTTATTAATATGCTTAAAGATTGTATATAGATATTAAGAGAAACCTGCTTTTGTTTTTTCTTGCATTAGTTTGTTTTAAAAGTTATATTTTTTAAATTGTATCGACACGTTTAACACTTCTTTGGGTTTATTTGACCCAAAGAAATTTTATATTTTTAATAACTTTTTAAAGAAGCAATATCCTAAACTGATATTTATATTTATTAAATACATTCATCAAGTCAACAATTTGCATCTAAAAGTATTTTAAAATATGAGCTCAAATTAAAGATATTGACTTTTTGGGTCATATTGACCCAAACAGCTAAAATAAGCACACAAATTTTTCCTTAATAAAATTTATGTGATAAAAATTAAAATGCTTTTAAACATTCTTTTTCATCCAACCTATTAAAGAACAATGAAAAGGTAAATTATTTATGCAATTTATACTGATATTTTGGCAAATCTAGAGAGATAGGAGCTCATTATGGAAAAAGTAGCAGTTTAAATTTTTTGAGAATATAATTTTTTAAATTTATAAATGTGTATAATTATTTAAAAGCAGGTAATAATTAAATATTTTACCTTTTGTAGCAGATTGTCCAATGAGTTGTTTGAGAAATTAATTGTTTTAAAAAGTAAATATAAATACGAAACCGGCTATAAGGATTTAGTAACTAATCAAACTTTCTTCCACTAACTCAAATATATTTTTAATTATATAATTTAGCATTTATATCCAAAATAAATGAATCTTTTTACATATTGTCTATATAATAAGTGTTTTTATTTTTGTGTATTATTATTTTCGTGTTTTCTAATTTTATATATAAAAATTTTTGAAAAAGCAATTGTAATTGTACTTGTAATTAGTAATTAATTACTTGAAAATTTATGTAATTGTAATTGATTGTAATTAAGTACTTTTTTAAAAACAGTAATGGTAATTAGTAATTAATTACATTTTTTTCTAAAGTAGTTGTAATGATAATGATTACTTTTAAAAAGTAATTGTGCCCATCCCTGATGGATACAAACTCAATTTCTTACGTGTAAGGTAGGAAGGTTTGCCATTAAACTAGGTGTACACTCTTGATAATATAAGGCGATACTTAACCTAAATAGGCATTGCATAGCACCTCAAAACCCTCTTAATTTTTTATTAACGGCCCTTAATAACTTGAATAGCAATTCTCTATAAGGATTGTCGCAAAAACTTTCTTTAAAAGGCTTTATTAAATAATTTTGACCATAACATTTATATTAGTGTTAATTATAAATAAGAATTTGACATCGTGTGAATATTTTGTACTATATTGCAATAGGTTGACGATTTCCGCGGACTAGTGCAATCAATATATCACGAAATTTGCCAGATACGTCGTTCTTGAAATATAATAAATATGTTATCTCATGAGGTCTGAAAATCTTAAAACTAAAAACATTATAAATAGAAATTAAAATAGTTGGTAAATTTTTTAACTGTTGCAATAAAAAATAGACATTACAAATAAACCGAATTTTTAATTCTATTAGGTCAAATGCAAAAACATTATATATATTGGAAGGTATATTACAATATTAGCCAAAATTTTGTTAATAATATCTGTCTGTGTTTTAATACAAAATATAGAATTAAGACATGATCATTTAATTAATCACAAATAACATTCATGCATAAGCATTATAATCTAGTATAGCCACAAACCACCAATAAATTAATTAGGTCAAAGTTATAGGTAAATTTTTTAATCAACTACAGTTTAATTTTTTCTAGCGCTTAACTATTAATTCAGCGATTAACTATTAAAAATACGTTCAAGAAATTTTTCAATTTAATTAACAACTAGCATAATTAAATTTGGTTAACTTGCCCCTACCTGTTTTTATTTTTTATAATTGACAAAATATAAAGTTCCAATTTTTTATTTTTAAAGGTAAAATTTTTACTTAACCTGCGTACCTAATTACAATTCGACTAATGTAAAAATCCTATGTGATTGATTTATATTTCTCACTCAACTTTAAAAATGGTTTTTACCTAATTTCTCATTTTGCACCGTATGAAATTTTGTAGGGAAGATGCTACCGATTTTTGGTTAACTGGGCTCTATCATTCTAGCCAGTGAATTATATTTTTCAGGCATAATACGCTAAACAATTATTTAATTATCGCTCAATTTCGAAAACGTTCTCCGCCGGGTAGTTTAAGCTAAGCCGGCAAAGCTCACATCAATTTGCTCATATGTTTAATTTTAATATATTAAATTGATATTTAAAACTTATTTGTGTACAAGAACACTATGTAAAACCTTGTTAAGGGCACGTGCAAAGTGAGTTTTTATTTTCGTAAAATTTCAAAATTTCTGAAAATTTTAAAAATTTTATTTTTTTTCAAAATTATTTAAAAAATTTTTTATTTTAGAAAAAGCATTTTATGTGCACAAACCAAATTTTGCTACTTTTTTAATAAAAAAATTTTTATTTCAGAAAAAGCATTTTATGTGCATAAACCAAAATTTGCTACTTTTTTAAAATTTGCGTTTTATTTCAAAATAAAATTTTTCAAATTTTTAAAAATTTTACGAAAATAAAAACTTACTTTGTACGTGCCCTAAGAAAAAAATAATCTAGATGCTCTATCCGTTATACAAACTTATGTTTGGCTATCGATTTGTATAAATAATATTTAACTTTCGTGGCTCTATTTGTTTTATAAAAATAAAATTATTGCTACATAAAAATATCGTGGTATTTGTAGTTTCGCGGGGGCTATGTAAAGCCGGGCCAAAATATAGTTTTTCAGACTCATCCGGGCCGACCCGTTGTCGATTGAGCTCGGCACGAAAATGAGATATGTCAAAGGGGTCGGCCCCAAAGATTATGGCTTTAAACATTAGCAATCAACCAGACTTTAAACCTAGCCGGATGCCTCAAAAGATTTGAGTCGGGCGTGGTCGGCCCATTTCTATCTCATAATATTGCCTAGCTGTTGATAAACAAAAAACAAAGTCACCGCTGGACCGGACTCACTCGATTTGGATGGGTCGGGTTCAAAAGGGGCCGGACCTTATTTGAAAAAATGTCGGATTGACCAGGCCGGTATATCGGTTCGGTTAAAACTTTAATCATTGTATATGAATTATTAGTTTTTCTAAATTCATAATTTGCCAATGACTGTAGATTAAGCGATTGTTGGCAATAGCTAATTGCCCTTGTGCATTAAACAATCGTTGTTTTTTTGTTAATAAATTGGGGTAAAATAATTTTTCCTGATGAAATGTGTTTTTTTTTGAAAGTATCAAAACATCTGAAGGTACGGGTTTTTAGGTAAATTTAGCAATTTTAATGTCACATAATGACAATTTAATTATATCATTTTTTGCAAGTGAAATTAAATTTATATTTAGATAATTAGCAAAATTTGCTCACATTTAGTAGATGGAACACTTTTATATTTTTAGCATGATCGCTTAATGCCTCATATATACATTGGTTTAAAAAACAATTTATTATGTGCATGGCTATATTTACCAATCAAAAATACAAATAACGAGCTATTAATATGATGAGATGCCAAAACTGGCAAAAGCTTTCATTTATGTAAGCCTTTTAAAAACTTTTAAATTAGCACCACCTTTTCAATAGACCCGTAATGAGGAATAAGAAAAGGCGGCATAACTGGCAAAACAAAGAAAAATCTAAAATTAGTATATTTACTCTAATATCCTTTTCCAATGGAACTCTAAACATCTTAAAATATTCGTCCTTTATATCCTCGAGATCGGTTTCGGAACGTGAAATGAGAATTCGATTCAGATCCCTATCTTTCGTACCAATGAAAGTCTATTATATGGCACATTTGAAATTAAATTTCGAAATAAGAATAAAACGTTTTTTTTCCCTTTCTATTTTATCAAATTGGGCCAGTAAAACAAACTTTTTTTCTGTATAAAATTTAATTTTGTAAAAACGCTTTTTTTAAATGTTACCAAGTTTTTTTTATCACGAAGAATCCTTTTTCAGATAAATGAATATTATAAAAAAAATTTAAAAATAAAAATTTATTAGAATTTTAAATTTTTCCGAAATAAAAACTCACTGTGAACCTGGCCTTATATAAAGTGTGACTAAAACATTATATTACCGAAATTTATTTTCCTCTTGCTCTACCAAATCTAACTTTCCCCTGCCTTTGACCTGGCCCCAGCCTAAACACTAACCCAAAAATGTCACCCAACCCGACAAACCTATTTTCTTTATTGTTTTTCAAACTTAAATGCATTCACACCGTAACCTTTTAGTTTAATAACAATTCAAAACGGTTGCCCCCGCCTTTTAATAAAATATAAAAATAATTTATAACTTTTTTTTTGCAAAAAAACAGAAGTTCTTCAATGCACCCACTGACTGAGTATAATTATTTAAATTCAAATGAATTAATCACTAAACATAAAGAATCTTGGTTAGGACCTATAAGCCAGCTTCCCAAAAATTACTGGGCCAAATATATAAATAATGACGGCCAATGCCAAATTATTTTTCACCGTTACTATTACATTTAGGCGATATTGTCATCTTTCTTATTATTTTATATTCTTATCTATGCGATTTATAGCAACATATATATAATTCGAATTTAAATGAAACAAACAATTTTGGGTCGGGAAAAAATAAAATATAAATTTTTTGGAACAAGCTGGTCCGGATTGACCTGCAAAGGCTAGGTCGAACTGGAAATTACGACCCGTTCTAAACATAAAATAGCATCTAAAAAACAAAAAAACAACCTTCATGGCATGTCGAAGGCGCTTTGCAAAAAACGATGCTGGGTGTCGAACGGCTTCAGCTAAGGATTAATTTATGTCTATAAATCTGTACTTATTTATTTATATATAATAAGTTTCAACAAATTTTTTTTAAAAACTATGCGCAAGTCTTAAAAATCCAAAATATAAGTTGTATGTAATACGCGCATCACCCGTTTAAAAATTGATAATTTACCCATACCTTATTTATCGGAGTATTTATAACCGGTCAAAAAGAAAAGTCCAAAAATTATTTAGGCGTTGGCGATAGATGAAGAAATTTTCGATTTGTTCCATTTTAGGATGCACTGCCTATAAATTACGCCGCTTACAAATGTTTGTTTAATCCGGTCCGATGACGGCCTGTGAAAATTTAAAAGGGATGGTATCGCTATACAATCGGGTTTTTAGGCACCATCTAGTACTGGGCCGTGGCTACATTTAAGGGATCGGTCGTAAATTTTATCCTGTGGGACGTATATCCAAACTTTCAAAATTTTCAAAATTATTTTAATGTATTAGCGACTTTTTGTTAATATGCGTTTAATGTTGAATAAATTTTTTGAAAAACTGAAAGTCTTAACGCGCCAATATGTAAAATAAAATACATTTAATGGAGTTTTTCAACATAAATGATAAAATATTCAACTGGTAATTTAAAGAATTTTAATAGGCGAGAGAATTGAATTATAGGGCTTACTTAAAACTAACATGCTTTTCTGGATTTTCCCCGACGTTTCCTTCATAATAGCCTCCTCAATGCTGTGTCGTGACAACCGCTGATACTGATCAAAAATCAAACGTAGTTGAGCATAATTTCTTTTCGACAGAATATCTATAAAGGCCTGGACATCGGTTCCAAATAATTTTCTAACACCGCCTTGTTGCAACCTCTATATTGAATTTAATTATTAAATTGCAATTTTATATACTGATTTTCAAAGTAAATATACGTACCACCTATTAAGACACGATATATTCTTACAAGTTTTATGTTTACCTTGGCATCGGCAAGAGCAGCTGCAGGATCAACGTTGTTGGATTGATCACGATCGCCCTATGAAAAAATTAAACAATTATTAAGTATCACGAAAAAATTTATATTAGGTCGGGTTTAATGTTGCGTTAATTTTTGAGAAAATTTAAAAATGTGTTAGGATTTTCAATTTTTTGTATAGAGAAATAAATTGTGAATTTTTATTAGGGCGTGCAAAGTGAGTTTTTATTTTCGTAAAATTTCGAAAATTCTGAAAATTTTATTTTTTTTTCAAAATTTTTTCAAAAATTTTTTATTTTAGAAAAAGCATTTTATGTGCATATCTTAAATTTGGCAACTTTTTAAAAATTTGCGTTTTATTACAAAATTTTTTTTTTCAAAATTTTGAAAAGTTTACGAAAATAAAACCTCACATTGCACGTGCCCTTAGAAAAAATTATTATATAGTGCAATTATGTCAATTTTTATTTTATAAATATAACTTTGCTAATGGCGACTAACAAATCTTCTACATATCCGTGGGTATCGCCTTTAATTGAGCTAGCAATATCCTTTTTGTAGACTGTGCAATATAAAAATGAAAGAATTAATAAATTTAAAACATTTACATTAATAACAACTTAAACAAGGTCACCTAAAATTAGAATAATATTAGGTAACTTAATTTTGTGATTTTGCATTAATGTATTTTTTTAAAAAAATCGAAAAATTGACCAATTTTTTGAATGTTTTACTAATTACAAAAGGATTGCAGTTTTTATTTTTAACAACTTATATTTTTTGCAAAATATTTTCTGTGCAAGGGCGTAGCAAGTTATAAAGCTTGGGGGGGAGGGGAATTCAAAAAATTTTTTTTGCCTCTTTCGGCGGAATAGTGCGTGCCATAGTGTTTTAGTTTAAAATCTACTGATTCTTATGATTGTTACTTAATTTTGCTTTTTAAAATTTGAGTAATCATTAAGGACTTTTATAAATAATGTTTATATAAACAAACATATATGGTATTCAAAAAATTATATTATTGATATATTATATACAATATTTTATATTAATGATACAATTATGTAATGAATTTATATAATAAAAATATTTAACTAGTATTTTAATTTGAGGGGAAGGGAGATTTTAAAATTAAATATTCAAAAATATTTTAAATGTAATTTAATTTTATATTTAATTTGTATTTTAGTTTGGGGGGGGGGGGGATATGCTCTAAAAATTTTCAATTTGGGTGGGGATATGGCATGCTTGGGGAAGGGGGGGGGGGGGGGTTTATCCCCAACCTCCCCCCCCTTTCCTACGCCAATGTTTCTGTGAATTCGCTACAGGCAATCAAAACTGACACAAATTTTTAAAACTTAAAGATATACGAAAAAAAAATATTTTTTTGCATAAAAAACACAAGACAACGTTTTAAAACTGAATTACTCATGTCGGGTTTAATACTATATCAGACCTATTTATCACTCCTTTTTCTGTTTGGTCGCCAGACAAATTTGTAACTTATACATATCGGAATATATCAAAAAATGCCAAAAATGAAACTTTTGTGACTTTAAGAGTAAAGAATAAATAAATATTAATAAAAGAATCAATAAAATTTTTTGGTCCATTTTAATTACATTTGTAAGAAAAGCCCAGCAATAATTTTTTTAAACTTTGCACTTTTAAAATTTTTATTTTTTTACATGTATTTTAAATTATAATTAACGTAGGCAAAAAACATTATTTTGACAAAACTTATTAGATAGTTTATATAAAAAAATTATTTTTAATATACTCTACTTTTTGAGTTTTAAGGTCGAAAATGGTGTGACTTTTGGCATTGTTATTAATTTTGAATATGGAAGACTGAAAAAATTGAAAAATAGTACAAACTCTGGACCTCTTAATTTTTAGATCTAATAATTATGTAGACTGGTGAAATAACTAAAAACTTACTTTAACTTGAATCTTGTTATTTAGGGGAACATTTGGAAGTATAATATTAATTCATTAAAAATTTTATATTTGATTATTACTTTAGATTAATTTTTAATAGAAACAATTTTAAAACATCTAGGTTGCATAACCTTTTTTTGATTTTGTGACCTGAATTTGCAGAGCTACGGCCAAAGGGTTATTTGAAAAAGAGAAAATACATTATAAAATATAAAGGGCCATGTTGAATACTTTACTTAAGCGAAACACCACTTATTTATTGTATATTTTTGTAAACCTAATATTTTACCAATATACGATATAATATTTTTTTTAAAGCAGCAAAATGTTTACGTCTCCGGTATGCTTTTTGAATTTCCTGTATTTGGGCTGGTGTTCTAGTAAGCAACACTTCGATCAAGGTGTCAAAATCCGTTCCCAAACCCTATAATTAATAAAATAAAACAAATCTAACTATCACGTTAAAATCCGTAAAACTAGAATTAATTTTCAAAGTATAGTCTAGCATTTTGTGGTATGTTTAAATCTAAATATTAGTATTCTAAAAAAACGAGTAGTTTTAAATGACAACAAATATTTGTGGAATTCTGTTGCTAATTCCGTATAATATTTGCTTTTAATATATATATAAGATTATCTTAGTTTGCTAAAGTTTAACACTGAATATTTTTTTCATGTATTTAAAAATTTTATGACTATTTTCAAATTGTTTTTCGCGTTTAAAAAATGAGTACTGGTCACTATTTTACGAAATTATTAATCGAGGGGAATGTTAACCTTGATTGATTTCCTAATTAATTGGGCATCATAATCAGCGGTTGGGGTCATGAGCCCGACTAAGGTATCTTCAAATTTTCGATTTGTGTCGCTTTTGATATGATCCACGAGATCCTATGTTCCATATAGACGAATCACATTGTAAACAAATATTCTTTTTTTACAAATAAAAACTTCACATCCATCTTAACTCCCAATTATCGTAAGATACAAAAACCTTGGTATTTTATCGCTAAAAAATCATAAATTAAAAAAAAAAAACAAAATTAAAAAAATTGTAAATTTGTTTGCTAATTAATATTAAAAACAAAATTTAATTAGAGGCACATGCAAAGTGAGTTTTTATTTGCGTAAAATTTTAATAATTAAAATTTTTTTTTTAATTTTTAAAAAATTTTTATTTCAGAAAAAGCATTTTATGTGCATATACTGATTTGTCAACTTTTTTTAACTTTGCGTTTTATTTCATAAAGTTTTTCAAAATTTTGAAAATTTCAAAAACTCATTTTGCACGTGCCCTAAAGAGAAAAAAATACATTTTATTTCCATAACAAATAAAAAAAGATCGAAATTAATGTAATAAATGAGTTCCAGCTGACTACAAAAAAAGTACCTATAACACAGGTCAACATATATCAATGTTAGAAACGTGTTATGAAAACATAAAAGAATGCATCCCCATGATGGCCTAATCTCATATATATTTTTCGTTTTTCTTAGTTTCGTCTTTGGCTCCTTAGATCCGTTTATAACGTAAAATGGCCTTTTTTGACCAAATTGACAAATCTAAATATACCCTAAAAAGAAACAATTTAAAAATCATTTTTGCATATAAAAATCCCTTGTAACTTATATTTTTAATAACAATTAATAAAAAATAAATTTTATTTATATGTCAAGCTCTTACATCGGCACATAAATAATACAAAATATTTCGCGTCCAAACTTAAATACGACACGATATATTATCGGTTTTTAATAAAAATATTATTTGAAGTTTGAATTTAACAGTTAAAATATTGTGAATATGTAAAAATAAAATTTCAATTTATTTTTTTTTTTTGAATCTTTTTTGGTTTTTTGACCTTTTTCTCTGAAATTTTCAATGTTTATAATTGACTAAATAAGTTTGATTAGGAAAAACGGTAAACGGATTTGATATTCCCTAAAATAGCAGGTTTGATCTCTGTAGTTAACGCATAACTCTCAAAAATTGTTGACTTGTGTAATAATGATCCACATGAATCGAGTTCTATTTACCTAATATCTATATACAAGCAACAATTTATTAAGATTGCCGGTAGGTCCTTTGATCCAACTCAGCTCATATAAATCAGGAATTAACTTCCGGAATAAAGATTTTATTACTATTTTATCCTTATTTATAAAACTTTTTTATATTTTCCCTTGTAAACACATGAATATATAAAAAAAATGCCAAAAATGATTTTTTTGCGACCTCGAGACTTATAAGGACTTAAAATAATTACATTTTAAATTTGTAAATCGGTGATATATAAAATTTTCTAAATATAATATGTGTAAAATGTGGTGATTTTGCCGACAAAATTAGAAAATTGAAGAAATTTAAAATAATATGATGCCAGCCGGCCCAGCAAATTCATTTATTCAGAATCGGATTAGCCTGCCTAGAACGGGATTGTCAGCAAGCCGGGGAAATGGACGGATTAATTCATATGATTCGTTTTATGTAAACGTGAAGAAAAGCTTGATTTTTATTTAGGGTGCAATTTTTTTTTGTTAATGACTCAATTAAGGTTTTAAAAATTATAATTTTAATAGTTCAAGTATAGTAGCTAAACGAAATATTAAATTAAGGCGCGTTCAGAATTCCAGATTTTCAAAATAATTTTAGAAAATTTTAATAATTTTTGGACAAAGTGCATCTTTACAAAAAGACGCCAATTTTAATTATTAGCATTCAAAATACTTATCCCAAAAAAAAGTTTGTACAAAGTTTTGGAAAAAGGATAAGATTTTTAAAATTTCTAGAAATATGGAAATTTTAAAATTTAAAAAATGAATTAACTCTACACGCACCGTTAATAAGAAAATTATATTTTCAGTGATAAGTGATAAGAATTCCGCACAATCAATTAGGTGGGTTAAAATCTATTTTTTATCTCACTCTAGAATTTTAGTAATTGCTTGTAAGATATTTCAAACACAAACTTATAATACCCTTCTGTAAAGAGCTTTGTAAGCTTTAGCAATTTCTTGTCTTTGGGCGTTGTTGTTCCGCGTGATAACGTGTACCAATTTATTGACATCCGTACCTGTTAATCGGTGAAAATAAATTTTTTTAATTAAAAATTATCCCCCTAAAACGGCCGGCCGATCATAGTATTTTTTAAATGCAATGGGACATTTAATATCATCACCCCTTATTAAATAGAATTTAACTCAGCCCATTAAAAAGTAGGACTATACAAATATCAAGCAGTCAGCCATTATCAACGGGGCCCAGCAATGCTTAACCCTAAGCATTTTAAAACTTGTTATTTTATTTGAGATAAGTGATAAGTACAGTCATTTAAGTACAATTACATTTCTTGAAAATTAATGCAACTATCCTAAGAAAACGGGTTTATCCAAGTTAAAATTGTCAGTATCAATTAAACGTGCATAAAACGGTTGAGTTATGTTTAAGTAAGAGGCTAGGTCGAGTTGGACCGGGTATTTAAAGTTGAGTATAAATTTTTTTTGATTAATCAGCTAATATGAGCCGAATAATAATTGTCAACGAAACTCTAATATTGAGTGAAAACAGTAGGACCAAGCCCGCCCGGCGCAGTTTCAACCCGCTTAAATATTTGGGCTGGGCAGACTAGGCAAAAATTTAAAATATTTCCGGGTTATTTTTGGTTATTTTTAATAGGACCATTTTTAAATGACCTCACATATGCCTCACTGATACCCTTTTTTGCAATGTCAGTTTTTAATGCTTTTTTATATATTTAACGGCGATTGTAAAAGTGGGAGATTTAGGCCCTTTATTTAAGTAAAATATTTTTTGAATATTTATAACTAAAAATTCACCGACTATATTTCGCATTTTTTAACTCATTTTACATAAAAATTATATTTCACTAAATATTAAATATATATATAGCACACTAATAGAGATTAAAGTCGAAACCCAAAAGCCCTCCTGGTCCGGTACCAGCCCGCCCGAAAAACGGGCCAAGTGAACCGGGCCTAAACTATAAAAAAAAAGAACTAAGGGCCGTTCAGGGCCGTGCCTATTTTTTTACTATATTTTTTTTAACTATTGTTAAAAAAAACTAAAAGTGACAAATTTATTTTAACACAATAAGTGTTACTTCTACTCTATGTATTTTAATAATTATTTAAGAGCAAAAAATTTATAGCTTGCTATATAAAATATTCGGCCTTTTTGTATATTCGAGCAACTTAAAAAACCAATTTCGAGTCAGAAGTTAAAAATTTGTCGAGCGGGCCAAATTAAAAATCATTGCCCGATTTAAACAGTACATTATAATTCCTTTTCACCCAAAGGCGGGTGTGGGCAGTATTTGCCCTTTTTTCCCCTTTGCTTTCATTTATTTTTTTTTTGCCAAATTTTAAGAATTATGTCTCTTTTTCTTTCTTTTAAATATCAATATAATAAATTAATGTTTTTCGCAATTAATAATAGGTAAATATTCTTTAATCCTATTCTGGTTATTCATCCTCAAGTGTTTTAGAAAACTCATCCCTTAACATTTTAACCCGAAGCGATGAATCGTCTACAGAAAATTTATTTTCGATTCAGGAATATCCTGGATACAAATCCGTCCATACCAGAAATACTACAATAATATAAAATCACCTAATCATTCCTAGCACTTGAGGGTGATGATATTTGACAGACCTTGAAAGCGAGGACCTAAAGCTGAGAGTCATCACATACTAGAACACCAAACAACTTGACCTATTATGCCACTCAATGAGTGTCTGATTACCAAAAATATCACTTCCTATATATACCGAAAACGTTTCGAAATTTACTACGTTTGAAAACCCATTAATTCGTTGATAAATTTACCACCATACTCCTGATGGGCAAAGTCCACTAATAATCGGCTAAAAACCAATTATTCCGTGCCTGGAGCTTATTGGAGAGCCGGTACAACAACTCTAGTTAGTGCAAAATAACACAGGTGCAATAACCATACCTACAATGTCAAAAGGGAACCCAATCTATTTTAAAGAGCTCCATGATGGGCTAATAAAGCACATCAAAGGGTTCGAAGCTCTTAATAGACCTGTTACATAATGGGATGACTTATTAATCCATTTAGTAGAGAATAAATTGAACCAAAGCATGAAATAGCTGTACGTTAATTAAGGGAATGCTTCCGGCATTTACTCAGCTATTGGTCCTAGAGTTGACGAGTTATTCCGCAGAGCGATAAACGCATGGTAAGTTTTAGTTTTAAAAAAGATCACATTACTATGCACTTTTAGACTACAGGCTCGCATTACAAGTGAAAACTTGGCTTCAAGAGTTTCAGGAATTTGAGGTCAGTAAATAGGGGTGTAATTAATTCAGTCCTTTATATGATGATCTTACTCATATCTAAAAGGCTTTGACGTTGTTTGTGGCTTAATAAAATTGCCCAAGTTGTTTTAATATCAAATCATGATTATATAGAAAAGTTACGAAATAATACGTTTAATTACCGAACCCAATAAGTGCCTGACCCATAGCTTTCGCCTCGTTTACGGGATTAAAGCGGGGATTGGGTTCTATCGTGCCATGCTAAAATAAAATTAAAATTTATAAAAATGATAAATGTTTTATTGAGTTAAACTACTGTTTAATCTCGGCCGATCATATCTAAAAATAAAATATTCTTTAGCAACTTTTTTATAATGTTTTAACGCATTCTAACTAAATAAGCCGTGATTTGTTGCCCGGCCCGCCCGATTCATTTACTTCGGAATTTTACTTTATAAAATCGGGATCCATGTAATTTATGTTTTAAGCTATAGATTTTTTGCTATAAAATTATTAACTATATAGAGTGTATCGAAGTATTTCACTTTGTAAATTATAAAGAATTTGTATAATTTAGTCCTTGATTACAATAGGTGCAAAAAGACATTTTTAAATATAGTAATATAGGCCCGTTTTCCGTGTCTTCCATCGGGTCAATACCGGGTGGGGCGGGCTTCTGTCCCGACTTTAACTAATTCATTCACATAAAGGTAATATTGTTATTTAGGCCGTTCCGTCATAGCAAAGCAATCCATTCATGCTTGAGGACGCCAAGTTAGTAAAAATATTTTAACATTTAATTATTGGCCAAAATATGTTCTTTAGCGTTTAGCAACAGTTTGTTTAGAGCGCCGAGATGCCACAAACAGGTCAGTGCAATAGCTCTAAATTCTAATTTTTGAGCTCAGATTGGTGAGCTCCTTTGTTTTAAAAAAAGTACCCCATTGCAATTTTAGGAGTTTGATATTTTTTTGATTTAAAAAAAGAACAATTTTTCTAATGGGTAAGAAAAAATTGTAAAAATTTCATCTTTTTTAAAAAATTTATTAAAAATTAGCCAAAAATTGAGTTGGTAGATTTGAGCTCACCTCAATTATGTACCAAACAAATGAATTTAAGTTCCTCGAGCATTGTAAACCACTGCTATATATTGTAGATGAGCTATTAAAACACTCAGCCCGGCCATAAAAAATAGTTTGGGGTTGGGCCATTTTTTATATATTATTGCTCTATTTTTACAAGTGTTAGAGAGGACTTAAATTTACAATTTTATTATTCACAAGATAAACAATGTTAATAATACCTGTAAACACAGTATTTAGTTGATAAATGTATAGGAATATTATAGCATGCAATATAGAATTTTTTTTGCCGTATTAGTAATTTACGGAGGGTGGGTCTGTACCAAATTAAAAAATAATTTTGCGTGTCGGGCCGATAAGAATAGAGTGGGCCGTACTGTGTATCGGGCCGGCCGGACGGAGTCACAACCTGGGTTTAATTTAAATTCCAACAGTTCTCGATTAAGACGTTTTTTACCCATAACTGCAGTCTACCAAATTTATCTCAACATTATTAACATTAAAAATGTTTGGACATCATCCACTAACCGCGGAATATCCTATATAAAGAGCATTAATTCTTATTAAATAAATTTGCTAAAATATAATTTAAGAAGCACACATTATAATATATTAAAATTGACTATAATACTGCAATAGATTGAAATAATTGATTTCCCAGGCCCCAAAAAATGAATGGCAATAAATTTATTATTATTAAACATAAATTTCAAAATAGGCGAAGTCGGAATCGAGAATTTAAAAAGTATACAGATAATGTGAAAAATCATGTAGAGTAAAGATTTTTGAGCGTAAGAGTTGTCCAATGTGGAAATAAAACAAATAGAGATTAAAATCAGGCCCCGAAAGCCCAATCGACCCAGTGCCGTTTCTATGAAAAACGGGCCAGGCTAGCTAAACCTAAATTAGAATAAAAAATTATGGGGCGGGAAGATTTTTTTAATACCCATTTTGCCTAATTTTTTTTAATTTGGTTAAACAATAACTTAAAATGATTTTTAACACGACTAATACTTCTACACTTTGCATATTATTAAATATTTATGAAAAAAAATTTATAGCCTGTGAAAGTAATAGGCAGTATTTGTAAATTAGGCTGGGCCGAGCCTAAAACCAAAATTTCGACGTGTTCTTAGTTAAACAAATGGGCGAACCGGATAAACCAAGGCCCAGTTACGCTCTATTGCCTTATAGGAAGGCCATACCCGTTTAGAGCTTGGACACTTTTAACTCGAGCAATTAGATTAATATTGCCGGGTTTAAGATTTGCTCGTACACCGGCGATATAAGTTTTTAGGTTAGGCTCTTACTCTGGGCATATCGTTCGAAACCTAATCCTTAAGCAGGCCACTTAGCAGCTTTAAGTGGTTAGCGTGTGCCATTTTTTGAAGAAAAAAGCCAACTATGCAAATCGATCTCAAAAGTTCTGCGTTGAAGATAGGGATGTTAGCCACAGATATCTGAGTCCGCCCAATGTAAAATTAATAATGCTACTATTTATTAACATTGTTTTTTAATCTACTATAATGATTATTATTTAATACTTAAAACAATTGCCAGGTGTAAAACTTTTTAGGAAATAATTGATAATATTGTATAAAATAGATTTTTGGCTTACCTGTGAATCCACATGCACAAATAATAAAGAAACGAGAAGAAGGATAATAATTCTGTATATCTTCATAACCATCATATTAATGGCAAAAAATTGATGAAAAAAAAATGTCACTGTCCAACTATTTCAACTTGTGTTTTTCCATGTCTCACTCATGTCAGATAACACTTGCGGTGTGCTGTATAACGCACACTATTGGGTTAACAACTCGGATCAATCACGTTGAAGAATCGATAAAAATAAACACCCGAGTAAAATAAAAAAATTTCAATATTCAATAATTTTTTGCAAATAACAAAAAATTAACAAAAAATTGGCTCTCTCTTATTAATAATACCTCACCTTAATCAGGCTTAGTGTATTTGTTCAAAAACCTTAAGAATGGATATTCATATTATATATTAAAAACATTTTCAATTTTTAAAATATGAATTATCAACTGTGATTAGAGTTGATGTTTATAGCTGCATCGCGCTATATAGAAGGTTTGGTACCCAAAATCTATCACTGAGCTTAAGAGACCAGGTATCTAGACAGCCCTAGACTTACACAATCGCGCTGTACGGACAAAGTTTGTAGCTCACATTTTATAAAATATTCTAAACCTCAATGACCCTTGTTGACATATTTTGGAGTTATCTCTAATAATTGGCGAACATGCGCCTGTGCGCAAATATATCAAAGTTTTTACAAATTCAAAAATATTTATTTTAATCATAAAAATAAACACATAATATGTTTTTCTACATGACAAGTTTATTTACAATCTAAGCTATTTGAGAAGATGATATTATGTAATGTAAATGTAATTCATTTTTATCGTATATATAAAATTTGTTCTAATCAAGTTTGTTGGTGTATTAAATCATATAATAGTTTTGAAATTAGTGCTGAGCTAAATTCCCGCGTAAAAGAGCCACTAACACATCTTGAAATTTTCCATGGACGTCACCCTAAGAATAAAAAATATATATAAGGCTAAGTTCGAAATAAAGTTTTATTTTCTTAAATTTTTTTTTTAAATTTACAAAATTTTGTTTTTTTCCTCAAAATTTTTTACGGTGTTAAGAAAATTATCTGATGCTTAGAAACTAAATATGGCAACTTTTTATTGAGAATGATTACCTTAAAAAACTCACGTTGTGTGGCTTTTACGTAAATTTTTGATATATTTTTTAAAAATGATGATAAACTTGACTAAAATCTTAAGTTTTACTCGAACTGCCTTCTCCAAATCACGGCCATATTTTTGGCCGTACACTTGTTTAATTTCGGGCAAATCGACTTCAGAACGAGTGGTTAAGACACGAACAAGTTCATCTTCTTTCGTTCCGAGACCCTTCCACATTTGGACACATAATAGTAAAAATGTAAAATTTGTGATACGTGATAACCGTCTTTTACCTTATATATGTAATTAGGGCATGTCGAAACTCTGGAGTCTAGAAAAAGTTCATAAACTCCGGAGTTATTTATTAAAATTTGAGTTAATATATGTAATTATTAATAATTAGATGTCTTTATTTAATTTTATAAACAAAATGAGTTTTGACTACTAAATACAAATTAATATTTTAATAAGCTAATGTTTACTAACAAATTCCAAAAAACTAAAACTCTGGAACTCCGGAGTTGATGGACTCCCCGACTCCCGGAGTTTTGAGACATGCCTTATATGTAATGACACCTCCCTAAGATATATTGTATTCAGGTTATTAATTAAATCTCATATTTTTAAAATAATTATATTTTAAATAATTTTAAAAATTGATTGGCTCAAAGTGCCTTGGTCTTCTTCCTGCAAACGAGAATTTAAAATACACCGGGAGGTTAAAATATATAAAACTGACATCAGTTACTTTGAGCGAATGTCGCAATTTGTCTGCAAAAAATCCAGCTGGATTTCTAATTGCTCCAACTAAAATTAAACAAAAACAATAATAAATTTATAGAATTTGCAATCTAAATAATTTGTTAAAAATTTAAAAATATCGATCTTACCCAAACTAGCCAAAACTTTTTGTGGCTTCCCACTTATTTGCGACTTGATGGTATCCTCGACCGAACGACCCGTCATCTGTTGAAAAATGTTAAAAATGCCCCGGATATGAGCATAGCTTTTCTGAGAAAGTATTCCACTCAATATGGGTAAGCTGGCTCCAACTGTCTTTAAACCGGACTTGAAAAGAGCCTAAATGTATTGTATAAAAAATAAAAGTAACAAGATTTTCATCAAATAGAAAAGTTTCAATGTTAGTTAAAAGATATGATATATTTTTGCTTTAAGCGATTTATGAACATCATATCCAATAATTCTGTTTTCAAATATATTGGAAATTTACAAAGTGTTTAAAATGAAGGTTATTATTACATAATATTACCTCAGCGTCTTGCTTAACGCTTGCTGGATCAACTGGTGATTCATCTCGTGTGCCCTGGTAGTATTACATCAAAATTTTATAATAGTTCCATAAATTTATTTTATTTATCATTATTCTTATAAGTTTTGCAAATATTTGTGAAATTGTATAACATAATACCAGGGACAAGGGTGTTATCAATTCTCGGACGTCGGGGCTTACTTTGGAGTTAATCTCAGCGGTTAAATCGGTCCTGTAAACTAAAAAAAATGTAAAAGGTTGAACATTTATAAACCAAATAAAGATAAAAAAATTACAATAAGCTAACTGTAAGGCGCGTCTTATGTCATGCTTTACTTTTTAGGAATTCCATTATATTTCTAGGTTTTAACTAAGATTATGATAACTTTTAATTTTAATATATTTTTGTGCAAAAAATAAAATTTCAAAATTAAACAACCCCTAACATAAGACAAGCTCTGATGTCAAATATCGATGAATAGATATACATATTAAAACGTAATATATATTTTCAATGTTAATATTAATATAACGTTTCTGATAAGCGGCCTTCAAGCCTTGAATCTGCCTAGGCGATCTAGTTGCTAAGATTTCGATCAATAAATCGGTATCAATACCAAATCCAAGGTGACCCTAAGCACATAAAACAAAAAACTCATACAATAATCTAAATAATTGTTATTGAAACGTTAAAAGTTTGAATGGAACCTTAAGGGCCTTGTGCACTTGTTGAGCATCGTATTCGGCAGCCGGGGTCATCAGGGCTACCAAAATGTCCTCGTAATTACCGCTCGTGTCGCTTTTTATGTGGTCCACCAGGTTCTAGGTATCAAAAAAAGTTACAATGTTTATAGAAGACATGCATCTGTTTGTCTGAGCTCAGTATTGTGGCAAAGATTAAAAATTATAGGGAAGGGAGCAAAGAATAGCAAAATTTTCTGAGTTTGTTAGCAAATTCTTCTTCATTAATTTCGAGCTTAACTCAATTGTTATGCTTCAAGGAAAATATTTATACCAAGAAAGGGCTAACAATTATGAAGTATGGTTATCTAGGTCATAAGCAACTATCGCTACAAATTTAAATGCCCCATATAAACAAAAATAAAATTTTACTCTTCTGGTTAATTTTTGATATTCTTCAGCAACCTTTTGTCGTTGAAAATTAGTCAAAGATGTAACAAGCTTTGTTAATTCGTTTGTGTCCGTTCCTAAATTCAATGTTATAAGGGGAAAGTGTTTTTAAGTTTAAAATGCTTAAAAGAATGCATTCACTAATTATTATCAAGCCTTACAAAAAAAAGTCGATGGTAGGGTTAAACATAATTTACTATACATTTCGTGCAAATTTTACACCATATCTCAGTATCATATTAAAATTTTGTACTGTCAATCTTTATTTAACCCATAAAGACCGGCCATTCAGGTCCTTCCTTATATGAAGTCTAATAATAAGGTTACCTATTCCTTTCAATGCCTTCTTGAACATTTGAGCTACTCGGACGGGATCAAACGATTGCCTTGGATTGAAGGTTGCTCCATCCTATATATACATTCATATAAAACGAAGCATAAATGGGCAGTGATTGAGTTGTATCAAATTTTGGTAAAAGAAATACCTGTAATCTTAAATCATCATCCATTTTGGTATTTTAATCTTAATTTTAATTATGTAATAATAAAAATAAATAAATTTAAACACCTATTAATATATCACCTGAAAAAGGTCGTTTAGGCACGAAACTCAATAAGCCAATAAAAAAAAGATAATAATAAGTTACCACGGTAGCCGAATAGATATTCAGGACTAAAATCACGTTTAGGAATATCAAACTATATAGGTATTTCATGTTTGGATGCCTTAATCGCCAATGATTTTTATAAAATTGGTGGTTTGAAATGAGCAAAAAATTAATAATTAAGTTTGTTTGTGACGAATGTAAAAAAATGTTAATAATAAAAACCTAGCTGGTTAATTTGAGCCAAAAAATATAAAATAATTATTGTATCGATTTCGGATAATCTGTCGGGCGATCGAATGTGTAACTAGGAGCTCGAATCAACAATGTTGAAGTTCTTGTAATTAAAACGACCAACCTTTTTTTTTGTTTTGAAATAAATGACTGTATACCACTTAATCATTATAATGACCATCATTGTTCGAGGCCCGTAAATTTTTAAAGCAATTTTACCGAAAATGGAGAAGTCAAAATGACGATTCGAAATTAATTAATTTTTAATTCGTCAGCCCCGTTGCAGACTCATCTGAATTTTGAACGGATCGGATCATCTTTAAATCCATTGGGTTTAACCGAATCGGGCCTTGAGTTTCTGTTTTACTTCTTGAGTCGAACCAGGCTTTACCTTTGAATTTAACATATTATATAAAAAATCAATCGCGCACCGATTGAAATAGGTTTTTTTATTTTGATCATAACTTTTTATAACATAGGTCAACAAATATCAATGGCACAACCGTGAATTTTATAAAAACATAAAAGAATATATGCCCATGATGGCCTTATCTCTTATTTATATTTCGTTTTTCTTATTACGGCTTCCTCCTTACATCCGTCTATATCGAAAAAAATGGTCTTTTGCCAGCGTCGAATTATGTCCTTTTTATAACATATTCAACAAATATCAATGGCACAACCCTTAATTTTTTAAAAAAAAAAAAAAATCCATGATGGTCTTTTTTTTTTTTTTTTTTTTTTTTTTTTTTTTGTTTCTCCCCTTACATCCGTCAATATCGAAAAAAATGGTCATTTTTGACCAAATTGACAGATCGAGAATACCTTAATAAAGAATCTTTTCATACAAAAATCCCTTGTAATATTTATCATCTTAAATAGTGAGAATAAAATTTTTTAGTATATCAAGCTCTTACATCAGCATTTAAATAATACTGAATATTTCGGGTCTAAACTTAAATACGACACAATAAACTATCGGATTTTTATAAAAATTTTATGTTTAGCTGTTGTAAATATGCAAAAAAAAATTGAATTTATTTTTGTTTTTGAATTCTTTTTGGCATTTGTTTTAAAATTTTCAATGTTTATAGCCTGACTAACTAAGTTTGATTAGAAAAAACGTTAAACGGATTTAAATATCCCTAAGATGGCAGGTTTGATCGGTAGTTAGCTCATAACTCTCAAAAATTTGTTGACCTGTGTAGTGCGTTTTTGACAGCTTAGAGCTTAGTTAAAATCTAAGGGGTAGCAAAGCAAAGTTTGATGGGTCCTAAGCACCTTTTTACAGGTAACAAATAAATTTTACAATCGTACACAAAATAAATTTTTAGTTCTCTAATTTAAGTGCGCATATACGCCAGTTTTAGATTATGAATGGTGAACCCTAGTCATATTTAATGTTTATTTACATTTTAACCACAACTCATGCTTGCACATATTAACATTAAAAATTCTTTCATTTTAAATTATTTTTGAGATTTTTTAAAAATGTTGTTACAGTGAATATTTTCCACGTATCCTTAATTTTTCTACAACACAGTAATATTAATAAAAACTTCATTCCTTACATCCGAACTTCAATTAACGACTGATGTAACATCTATATTAGCAATATATGATCATTTAGTATTTTGCTTATATATTTGTATATCATAGGTCAACAAACATTTTAAAATTTATAAGCTAACTTCAGAGACCGGACCTGCTATTTTGAAAATTATAAATCCCTTTATTTTTCAAATTAAACTTTGTAAACGAGCACAAATACTGCAAATTTAAAAATAAATGTAAAAAAAAAAGATGTTAAAACAAAAATACTTGATTTTTTTATATTAAATATTAACAATAGTAAATTATCAAAACTTTGAATAACATTTGTATTTCAAAACCGATTTATATCGTGTGTTGGGGTGCCAATAACACCGGACAACAAAATTTAGACGACCTTAAGCATCATTTGTGGCAACTATTGTTTTTGGTGCTAATTACAAATAAAATCAGAATTTTAGCCAATGCCTAAGATTTTTAGTTATTCGGCGCTACAGTTGACATTTTTCTAGTTTTGTGGTATTTTGGGCATCTATGTCGTAAAACTCATGCGTACAAAACTTCGGAGATATTATTAACGTAAGGTGTTTTTTTTATAATATTTAATTTTTTTTTATTTATTCAATTTTAATAAATTAGTGGTTTTCGTCATAAAACCCTTTAATCCTAAATAACTTGAAAATAAATTGCTAATAATTTAAAGCTATAACCTTTTTAAGAAAAGTTTTCTATAAGGAATCTAAATATGCCAAAATATTTTGAAAATTAATAGTCAAAGAAATTTTGTGAAATTTTTCTAAACTTTGGACGCGGTTAAAAAAAAATTCGAGGCATTGGAGAAAAAAAACTTAACCGGGATCGTTATGGCAAGAAAATTCTCTATAAAACCCTGTTAAAATAGTTTATGTTGTTTGTTGTCCAGTGTAATTTAGTTCAATTAAATGTTGATGGAGCTTGATATTCTAAAATAAAATTATTTCTCATCATTTGAGATAAAAAATGTAAGTTTTAAGGGTTTTATTTTCTTTGATCATAAATTAGTCAATTTCGGCAATTTTTCGAAAAATACCTGAGTTTTTTAAGCCTGAAGAAAATCAGGAAAACGGACATGAGATAAGACCATCATGAGGATGCCCCCAGTGACATAATTTCTTTTTTCGCTCATTGATTTTTGGAAGTGTTATTGGGCCTAAGTGGAATTTTGAATTAGATATAAAAAATTTGTATTTATGAGGATAAAAGTTAAAGAAAACATAAATTTAAAAAGCCATTTAGATGCGTTTTAGGGGCTTTTCTTAATTTATATAAATAAGCTTTTTTTTCTTTTTACTTTTTAGCTATTAAAGACCATTAATCCCTAAGGCTCAGAAAAGAAAAATTGTAACTCAAAAATTTTTTTTTTATTTATAAAGTTAAAAACTTTCTTCAGCTAATGGGTCAGGATAAAACTAAAGGTTGGCCTTCATAAATTTTAGCTAGTAAAAATCATATTTAATTAAATATAATTAAAAAAAACTAAGAAAAATTAATAAATAGCCAAAAAATTAGGTTTTACCTTATTTGTACATAATACATGAAAATTAAAATATTAAAATAATATACCCATCCAGCCCCCTTTCTGATATAAAATGAAAGTGTTTATTCTGAGCCTTAATATGTGACATTGGAGACTTAGGATAACCAATATAACAAAAAAGCACCTTATGCATGATGATAATATTAGCTAAATTTATTTTGAATACCAGAGCATAATTAATTAATAATTTATTGTGTATATTTAACACGTTTACTCATTTTTAAAATTACAATAAAAATTAATCAAAAAGCCCAAAGCCCATATCTTCATCTTCCTCTTCTGATTCCTCCTTTTTCTTTTCTTCAGTCTTCTTTGCTTCAGCTGGTTTACCTTTATCAGAAACAGCAGCAACTGGCACAGGCGCCGACACAGCAAACTTTGAAGGGTCCTTAATGTATTCTTTTACCTAAAGTTTATATAAAAATTTAAAAAGGTTATATAATTACAATTTTTTTTTAATTTTTGCATAAAAATCAATTATTATAAAATAAATGATACTAAAATATTCAACTATAAAATTTTATACCTTTTCAGCTTCTTTGAACGTTATTTCTGTGGATACTGCTATAGCTAACATATTTTTAATAGCATTCCCAAACATGTGAGGAATTGAGGCCATATTAGGATAATTTATAGCTAAACTTAGTGCAGCAACATTTTGAACACCCTAAAAATTGTGGAAATCTTGAAATTACTTTCAAAAAATTATTTCTTAATTCACTTTCAGTAATGTCCAAAATTTTAGCATCAAACAAACTTCCAGAATCATAAACTAAAAATATTAAATTTGTCAAATAAACCTTGTTTAATAACAAGGCCGTATGAAAAGGGAGATATATTTAACATGTTTAGCAAAGTGGCTTCACTTGCACCAACTTTATCCCCAATCTTAATCAAAGGAACATCATTCTAAATGGTTAAAATATAAAAGAATAAACCAAAATTTCAATGGTTCCTCTAGAAATCTTGGTTGGAATAGACAAAGCTTGGAAAAAAGATGTCTTTTCAGGTCCTAAACCAGTATTTTGAGCTGGAATTGTCACATTAACGGGAGCTATAGCACCTGCTTTAGCAGGAGCTGCAACTTTATTTACATTAATTTTTTCTCTCACTTCAGCTAAATCGTCTTTAGTAAAAACAAATCCAATATTTCCTTTAATAATAGGAATCAGTCTAAAATTAGTTAAATGAATAATACTTTTCTAAATCAGGATTATTTTCAAGGTGATTACGCATCGCCTTTTTCATCATTGTATTCTTCCCCATTACAACAACTGCAGATCCACGTAACGAACTGCGAATTTTTTGCATTTGCTTTGACCCAACGTTATCCACTGTGACAAGAAAGCATTTTGGATACTCGTCAAATGCATTAGTAAGCTTGTTAAAATAACTCGCTTTCCAAGCTGTCCTGTCAGTATCACGTCCCATGGAATAAATTGGTAGGATGTAAGCGCTATTAACAGGTGATTAGATAAAGCTAATTAAATCGAAAATAGGAAGCGGCCTATGAGCGCGTTTGAAGTTTATTTTCTAAAAAAAATGTCAATAAGGCAACTGCTCCGGGCGTAATAAATTATGTAAACAATAATCAACAGTTTAAATAAGAAAACTTAAATTTTATTAACTTTTCGAACAAAGAAATAAACTTTACCTATAACAATATTTATATAAAAATTACTAATTTGAATTTTATTAATGCTCTCTATGCCTACAATAAATATTACAATTTTTTTGCTATATTTGTTAAATAAAGACGCGTAATTTTATTTTTCATTTAAAAACTTAAGGACCAAAAATTATTATCTATTGTTTCTCACAATATAATGTTACACCCAATGCAACTGCTCTAAGTTTACTTAAAAATTTTAGTTTATATCTATTTATATTATTACACTCCAAAAATTATTTTATTATGAATCTGAGAAAATAAAGTTTAAATTTTAACCTTTAAACTAATTATTTTTTAATTTGCTAAAAGTAAATAGCAAAACAAATGTATGCGCTTTGCTGTTCTATCTTATAGTAAAAGTGCTTTTAATTTAAAAAAATATACCTTTAATAAGACACCCTTTTTTATTCATTTTAAAAAGCCCGCCAAATGCAAAATTGGGCAGGCCTGAATTTAAACTTTAATTTAGAAAATAGATTTAAATATCATTTAGGAGATGCTTATCGTTATATATATAATGACAACCAAGTATTTTTAAACATAATCAATTTGAATTTTTCACTATCATTTTAAATTATTATTAGGAATATTCAAATCCACTTGCAATAAAATTTTTAGATGGTAATTTTTTACTTTTAAACTTTCTTATTTCTTTTTGTCTTTAATTTTGTTTAAAGATACACCTTATGTACTACTTTGTGACAATGACGGAAACTTGCATATAATTAATCACAAATATATTACTTTATATCACAGTATTTTAATATCAATTTCAAAATTATAGAATATAAACTTCATGACAATTCTATATTTGATATTGATGTGAGTTCAAATATTTTATATACTGCAAGTGGTGATAAAACAATAAAAATTTGGGATATCAAACAAGATTTTACTTTTATTATTGCATTAGAGGGCCATTATGGAAGTGTTAAATCTATTGATGTTTGTAAAGAAAATGAAAGTAGATATAATTTTTTTTTAAATTAGATGTAATTGTTTCTGGATCTCGTGATGGTAGTATAAGGATTTGGGACAGACGGAATCCATTGAAAGGTAAGAATCAAGATTTAAAAAACTTGATTATTATTTGTTAAATTTATTACATAAAATTTGAAATAATCTTTAAAAGTTTTTATTTATTAATATAAGCACAGGTAAAAAAAAAGTTAAGGCAAAATGAATTTTACACTATCATCTGTCTAAAACTTTAATATTTTATTTTTGTCTTAAGGGTCTTATAGAACTTACAAAAATATAGAAATAAAAAATACCAAAACTAATGTTTTGCAAATATAGAATTAAAACAAAAATATTAAATATTTTATTAAATTAACAACCTTTAACTAGGGAAAATTTTGATTCTTCAATTAGATTTAACGGATTATATAATTTATAAGATCAATATTTAAAATGTAAAACTTATAGACCTTTTTATTACTTCATTTGTAATTTTTTGCTTGAAAGATTTAAATACTATAAATGCCCAAATTACAAAAAAAACTTTTTTAATGTTTAAATTGTAATAAAATGATATAATGCAATAAATTTTTACGAGCTCTGTAGATCTTTAAGTTGGTAAAACCTAGTTTTTCAGTATTATTTTTAACAAAATTACTTTGTTTAATTATTTTTTTAACTTCCAAATTATGTGAATAAAAATGAGTTGTGCCCACAAAAAATGTTTATTCTTTGACTCATAGATTGAGATTTATATTAATGTTATTGTAATTAAAATAGCTTCAGATGTAATTTATAATGCTCATATGCCCAACAAGTATATTCATCAAACTGCAGCTATCACAACTAAAACTAATAAGGCAATTATAAGATCTGGAGTCACAAAGCTTAATACTCCACACAAAATTGCTCACTCTAAATCAAAATTAGTTGTTTGTAATCACAAATATTCTAAAGTTTTGGATATTGTCAATCCTGCAATATATGTAAAGTTTTCAATAATTACTTACTATTCTTATTTTCTTTCACCTATAGTGACGAATGTTGGGTTTTTTGCATTTCAATTTTTTAATGGTAAGCATTCTATTTCAATAAAAAGTTACATTATAGATCAAAGTCGTGACCCGAAAGCCCACACGCTGGTGCGGCCCGCCAATGGGTTGGGCCAAAAGAAGTCTGGGCAGGCGGGGTTTGAATTTAAAAATTGCCCTATTTTAACTATCAATTAGAAATTAAAATGAGAAATTTCTTATTACGTGATAAAGGGGTTTACACTTTTTATTTAAATGATAATTTAAGAATAATGTAATCGGGCGGGGTCTACAATTGGAAAACCTAACACGGTTCGGCCAGACCGAGTCTATAAACAATATGTCAAGCGGGTTGGACCGGGCCTAAAACAAAAAATATGTGGAGTGGGCCGGGCCACAATGTCACGCACGGCCCGGAAATCAAGGTTACATGAGCTTATTCGTTATATATGCTTTTTACTTAGGTGTATCGAATCGATTGAGTTTTATAAATATTAAAATTGAAAAACGCGCTAATATTTAGAAGGCTATGTATAAATGATTAAAAATATTTGATGTTTATTTCGTAAATAAATATACTAAGCAAATTTTTAATATAGTTAATAAATCGCATTAGCCCAAAGTTTTTTATTTTTCTATAACCTTGTTAGGTCAATTTTTTGTCTTAGGGCACGTGCAAAGTGAGTTTTTATTTTTGTGAAATTTTCAAAATTTTGAAAAAAAATTTTTTGAAATAAAACGCAAATTGTTAAATAGTTGCCAAATTTAATATATGCACATAAAATGCTTTTTCTAAAATAAAAAATTTTTGAAAAAAAATAAATTTTCAAAATTTTTAGAATTTTCAAAATTTTACGAAAATAAAAACTCACTTTGCACGTGCCCTTAAATAATGGCTTGTTTTATAGGCTTAAACTTTTCCAACTTCAAATTTTCTCAATTAATTCTAATTTTAGCGCTTTTGAAATATAGAAAATGCTTATGCAACGCATAAATCATTTCATTTAAATGTCATAACTTTCCTTTTCTAGACATTATGTGTCGAGCTCTGATATGCCCATAAAAAAATTTAAAACACTGTTCGATCATCCCAAATGTAATAATGGCTGTAATGAGCAGTGCTACCTTATTTTAATACGTCAACCTTGATATATTTTTCAGCAAACATAGAAGCCCAAAAATTTTTACTTTGAGAAATTATTCTAAAATTGCCCTTAATAGCCACATGTTAAAGATTGCAACATTTCGTGCTTTACTAAAACATGTGAATAATATCATTCAATCCTCCACAATTATTAATTTTTCGGAAAAATTCGAAAAATCGGTTTTTCATTAAGTGCGTCCTCAAAAACATATGTAATGTTAAAAATTTTTAGCTAGTAAAAAAGTTTCGAGCCGTATTTTAATATTCGGGCCGGGCCTAAAATTAAATAACCAAATTCTGGGCCTGGCCTAAATTTTAAAATATGTCGCGCAGGCAGGGGCGAAATATAACGGCCCTTGAACTCTAATGTATATTTGTTAGGTTAAGATAATCTAAAATTTACATAAATCATTAGTTGAGCCCTAATTCCTCTAAAAAATCCCCAAACTTTATTTAAAAAATTAGTTTAAATATCTAGCAACATCTAAATGGTTTCAAGGTTTTGTTTTATCGCGTTATACTTTTGAATCTAATTTGATTTAATTTAATTTTTAATGTTTAGAAACATTTTTCTGTAACCTGTGTGCTATTTCAAACTGACAATAGAATGTATTCTTGTGGAGCTAGTGATGAGTATGCTTCTTTTTATATAAGGATGCTTTCAGAGTTCATTTAAATTTTTATTTTTTTTACATATACGCATTTTAAAGTTGCCAATCTTTTAAAAAAAATTTTGAAATAAAAGTTTTTAAATTGTTGAAATCATTTAATTTTTCTTTAAAGTGAATGAACACTGAACACGACCTACATATGCTGAAGAGCAATATTTGTTATGTTAATGAATTGCCCATATTAATTAAAAGTGTTTAGTTAATTAGCTTCTTTTAAATGCATTTAATTTAGCAAAATCAAAGTTTGGGATCTTAGAAAGACGCACCAAATAAATGATCATGGCATACCTTGTGAAAGTTTTTCACCTTATGCCAACTTAAACATTGGTTGTTTTTAAATTAATTTATTATTTTGGTCTATATATAATTTATTTTTATATTCAGTTGTACGAAAAAGTGAAAAAAAAACGGTAGCAATCGTTTTGATTGAGATATTTAGCTTAGCTTTTGATCTTTTTTTCTATCGTTTTTTCATTTCAATTAAAACATCTTTAGCTTTTCAGAATATGTATAGATTTTACAAAGGGTGAAAAAATTAGGATTTAGAGTTTAAAAACCTTGCATTGCCAATTATGATATCATAAAATTTTATCCTTGTTAAAATTTAAATGATAAATTTTATTATACATTAAGTAGTTGAGCCTCGCAAAAAAATTCACTTTAATTATTTTTTTGATTTAAATGTTAGCAGGCTATCATTGATGGATCTGACGGAACCAAAAAAAGTGAATGATAGAGTTTCCTGTGATAAGTTTTTGAGAACCTAATTTAAATTTTTTAAATCAGTTTAGTAAATTAAAAAAAAAATCTCAACATTAATGATTTTGACAAAATTTGGTTTTAACAAATATTAAGTTAGGTAAAGGATAGGCTAGCGATTATAACCATTTTGTTTTATTGTTTTAATTTTTATTGCACAAATTGTAATTGTAATTCCCATTTAGACTTGAGCTTGCCTAAACATTATTAGGCTTGTGTTAATATTAAGTTTTTTGTTTTTTTTTAAATAATTATTTAGTTATTAACGATATTATTTAATATAGTTTTCATATAAATTTGGATTACTTTTACAAATATTAAACTTATATTAGGTATATATTTAACACATTTACACTGACACATTATTATAAACAAAATACATTTATGTAAGATGATTCACCAACTATGGACGAACCAGAACCTTTACCGAATGTTAAGTGCCTAAGCTTTACCGACCTTAAATTTGATTCCACTAAAACCTATTTATTCGCAAATTCTTATCAAGGTGAAAGAGTCCACGGTTTTGATCTCACTAGGCATCGTAATAAGCATCTACGTGATTATTACAAGTCACAAGGTTTATAATTTTCTTTATAGAATTTTTTTGCATGTGATACAATGTAAATTCATCCTTTGGCCAATAGACGCCATTTTTAATAGTCTTGGATATTTTTAAATTAATTCGTTTTTTTTTTCAATATTCTCATAAATTGAATATTTAAAACTATAAAATTTTTAGAAGGAAATTTTGCTCTATAATGAAGTTGTGGCAGTTTTGATATAATTACACGTAATTATCCCAAATTAATATTGCATGAAAATAGCTTAAGGCACGGGACATTAAAATTAAATAAAATTTTTAAAAAACAAAAAAAAATTATTTTAATTTCAACCTGCGTATATTATGTGCTTTTAATTAAAATTTTAAACTCTATCTTTTTAAAAATGCGTTTAAACAACAAATTAAAAAATAAATTTTGGAAAATTAAAATTTTATTATGAACGTGCCCATCCTCAAATTCTAAATTAATTATTTTTTAAAGGCATTGGTGATCACAAAGACAGCTCTCATTGTTCGCTGTTTTACGATAAAATTGATCTCAGTCCCTGCGATATGTTCTTGTTAAGCGGTTCTGGCTACGGGCGATGCCATATATGGAATGTAATCTCTTAAATATTATATTTTTTACTTCCAAATCAATTTATACATATCTATTTGTATTTTTCTTTAACCGATTATTGCTATATTAATAATAATTAATGTATCTCATGCCAAAAAGAATGATATGGTATAACACAGGTCAACAAATTTTTGAGAGCTATGAGTTAACTACAAAAAAGATCAAACCTTCTTTTTGAGGGTTTTTCAAATCTTTTTTTTTTTTTTTCAAAAAAATTTGTTGTCCAATATAAAAATTTTTTTATAAAAAAAACCAAAAAAAAAAAAAAAAAAAAAAAAAAAAAATAAATTAAATTTTTTTTCATATTTACATCAACAAAATATATAAAATTAAAATTTAAAATAAATCTTTATTAAAAACCCATTATTCCTGTTGTTTTTTTTAAATTAATACGGAAAATTTTTTTTTTTTTTTAAAATTATATATAAAAAAAATTTTTTTTCTCTCTCTTTATTATATATAATATATTTTATAAAAAAGATTATTATAAAATAAAAATTCTTTTTTTTTTTTTTTTTGGGGTGTCTTTCTTTTTTTTTATTTTTTCCCATTTTTGTTTAAGGGAGGGAGGGAGGGAGGAACGAAAAAAAAAAAAAAAAAAAAAAAATATATATAAGGGTTTTAATATTATAAATAACTTGATTGACAGACTTCAGAAACATTTAGCCAAAGTCACTTACTAGTCAATAATCACACTTCAGAAATATCTAACGTTGCATGGAAAGATTTAGACAAGGTAGATCCATATATTATTATTTTTTTATTAGAATAAACTTTTACCCAACCATCCTAGATTTTAATTTTTATAATAGTCACAAACTCTCCTAGCTAACAAAATATGTATAAAATTTATTCTCACTATTGTAACATTCCAATAATGTTTAAGGAAATCAAAAGAAGACTTAAAAAATAATAGTGTCGAAACTTTTTCTAAGAATTTCAACTTTTTATCAATAACAATTAAAAATTAATATTATCCTCATCATTCCTTGTCACGCTATTGAAATTCGATACTACCTTTTGATTTATTCTATAGTTTGCTATCACTGACGACAAAAGCATACAAATTTGGAACATAAATCAGCCTCCTGCAACACCCATTAGTCCAGATAGAGGCGTTACACATGGCAGCAGAGGTAAATAAATTTATAAAATTTGTATTTAATATTATAAGTATAGAAAAAAAAATTAATTATACCTGGAATACATAATTTGTAAATTTTTCAAGTCACGGCAAACAGAACAACGCAATTTAAAATCCCAATGACAAGAATATTGAGTGAAGATCACCAACAACCATATTCGATTATAACCAATGAACTGACCCTTTCTCCCATTGGTAAATCATTGAACACTCACCCAGTTAAAGTTTTCATTCCAACTCCAACCACCAATTTGCCAAATTTTAATTACATTAAGCTAGAAAAAAGCGTTGCTCATTATAATTTTTCAGCTAAACTTAAACGGTTACGCCTGAATAACATTGATAATAGCTTTAAAAGTTTCAGTCAAATGGATACTAAACCTACAAAAGATGAAACCAATTGGTTTTCGCCCGTTACAAAGTCTCCTCTCCTATCAAACAAGGATCAGGATAACAAGGAAAATACAATACCAGAAATTTTTTTTAAAATCAGTACACCCGGGCAAACGGTGCAATTAATGACAAATACCCCGCAATTTCGTTCTCTTGATCTGAAGATTTTAAAAAATACTAATAATAAAATTTCAAAAAGCTTGGTTAAAACAAGAATGGCCGGAAAATCTCCAAGATTTGCTCCAAAAAAACTAAAGTTTACCTCATCTCCTTTAGCCACCCTCGAAAATCCATTGGGTCGAATTGAGAAAAATAAAAGGGTAAAATTATCCTCGAGTATTATAGATACTAAACCTATTTCTCAATTTTTTACACCCTTACACGCGAAGGATTGATGACTGAAAATTAACTTTAACCCGATTTAAAGCCGATTCGGTCTTCTCCTCATTAATTATATCATATAGCTTCTCTCACAGTAAGCTCATTTTTTTGTAACCCTGTCAAATCTTATTAATTTATAATAATCAATTACATATTTATAATTTAGAAATATGCATATTACAATTGTTTTAAAGCATTTAATAAATTTTTTTTACGATGACAAGAAGTTTTGAGCGTATACATAACACAAGTCGGCAGACCTTGATATGATGTTTTAATAAAATTAGTTTGTTCATATTTCCTAATTCCCCTCATCCCCAACGAGTTATTGAGCTGTCATACTTTAAGAAAATTAATAGGTGCCACTTTTTGTCAATAAATCAAAGTAACCAAGGTATAGATAGATGCAAAATTTAAGAAAAATATTTATAAAATACTTGAGTCTTGAGGAGATGTTTGATTTTTTCTTATCAGAAAATCAATGCATTCATTATGAAATTTAAGTTATTATTAAAATTTAAATAAAAATAAGGTAATTAATGGCAGAAAAGTGCCGCTTTTGACATGTTCGCGATTTATCGCATCTAATATGATAAACATATTCACAGAGAAAAGCGAAAAAGAGTGGAAAAAGTACTATTGAAAAAGAGTCTCCCAAGTTGAAATTTTACGTCGACCGACGTAATTATAATACCAAATATTTATTGTCTCAAATTTTTAATCCAAATAAAATTTAATTACATTTCATGTATAAAATTTCTAAACTATATGAACGTTTGTAATTATTTTTAGGCCCTTTCAATTGTCACGGTCCTTATTGGGGTGACCATGGTCGCCATCACATTCGTATCCGGGTTCATTTTCTTGACGAGCAGCCACAAAACTATTTCTTTTTCTACGTAACACCCGGTTCCCTTTGAGCAAAGCCAGCAGGGCCGATTGATAATTTCCGCTTACGTCGCGCTATATTTCATTACAACAATTTAATAAAGTAACAACCCGCGATTTCAAAAATGTAAACATTAATTGAAACTTAATTTACAAAATTTCGTTAATGTCAAGCATAAAAAACTCTAATGTATGATATTAAAGTTTTTTGATCACTTCCTTGTATAATTGAATATGCTACCTCTATAAATTTAGATTCCACTAGCTTAATCAACAAGCTTCAAAAAAAATTGATAAATAAGCATTTTTTGTGCGCATGTTAAAATGACCTACAAATTTCTTATTTTATAATTTAGGTGTAGCATTAAATTAAAAATGACTGAGGATTTTGGTTTTAAATGTGCTCCCTCTTTTTTGATTATGTTACAAAATACATTAAAAAGTAGACAATCTAAATACTAAAAATATGAGTACTCTTATTGTTTAAGACAAATGAGAGTTTAAAAATGCGCTTTGTACATAGGTCTTTTATAAATACTAAATAAAAATAAAATATAATAATTTTTTAGTAAATTACGAAGTTATAAGTATTCGAGTTTTAGAACCAAAATAATATAGAAGTTACTCGTAAATGAGCCTCCAATTCAGCCTTATAAAGATCCAAGTAGTTTTTCTTGATCTGCACCATATCCACTTCCGATCGAGTTATGAAGACACGATTGATTGTCTTTTCATCTGTACCACCTAGCAAACCCTTCTGGGTTCAATAGTTATATCATAAGTTTATTTAATGTGCATATATTTAGATTAGGTGTCTTTTGTCAAATAATTTATTTTACCTTTAAAGCAACGTGCAGTTTTTCGGCAAAATACATTGAAGGGTTTCTGATACACTTGACTGATAAGGATAATGATAAAAATTTAAATTAATGCGCATACATCAAAGCACATATATTGGGCACTCAGCTCAAAAAGTTATACAGTTCAATAAGAAAACACAAAGTAGGCATTAAACGACCTCGTGCCGGAATTGACTTGCAATATCACAATTTATAGGGAAACATCAAATTTCTTGGATAATTTATAATTAATTGACGAATTTTTTATTAGAGATATTACATTATGATACAAAAAAGTCTAAAAAACCTAAGACTAACAAAGCCTTTTGAATCTTCCCTGACATTTCAGTCGTGATGGACTTTTCAAGACTTTCTTTTGCTAAAATCTCGTAATTTTCAAACACTTTCAACAAATGTTCGTAGTTTCGTTTAGTCAATATGTTTATAAAGACGTGCTTATCAGTTCCCATCTTTTTGATTCCGGCATTGTAAAGGTCCTAAATACAAATAAAATAGATATGAATATTAAAAAATGTTTTAGGTCACGTTTTTGCTAACATAACATTATTCCATCTGTTTCTAAAAGGGTATAAGAATCTACCTGTGCATCTTTTTTTGCCAGAATTGGATCAACGCGATTTGAGTTGTCACGTGAGCCCTATCATCATCGTGGGAGAGAGGTAGAAAAATAGATAAAGGTTAATTATGAAATAAAAATTACTACTTTGCTTAAGGTAACAAGTAAGTCCTCGACGTCTCCTCTCACATCACCGGCAATATCTTTGGCCAGGTCGCGACCTGTTACTAAATTTCAAATAGAATATGGTGTGATACATTGTGAACACTTAAATGAATTCGTCTAGCATAAATATTCCCTCTAAAGCTTGCAATAATTTGTCCTATCATTTATACTTAGCTGAGAAAACTTAATATATCTTTTTTTAAACTATCAATCTCATGTAACCAAATATAATTTACCTTGTGGATAGGTGTTTGTAATAAATTGCAATTGAGCTGGAGTCCTTGTAAGTAAAACTTCAATCAAAATGTCAAAATCGGTACCAAATCCCTATATAAATTTTAAAATGTCAAAAATTTAAATGTTAATTGAAATAAAATATTTTTAAATTGCAACTTAAAAATGAAAGGGTGTGGCGTTATGATATGATATCAGGCCCGAGCTGCCCGACACATTGTTCAACTTAAATCCGGCACACTCGAACCTACGGGTCGGCCCAGTCCAGCGAGGCTTAAATTTTTTTTTCGGCTTGAGCCCGAAATTACAAATTTGCGTAGGAAAAGCGTATTTCAGAGCTATAATTTTTTTACTAAAAAATATATTAAATATAGTGTGTCAATATATTACCTTTAAAAAGTGATAAAAAATTTGCTCAGTTCTTACAAAAACTTTGAGCAATAAGGGTAAATTTGAGATAAAATACACTCGGCCCGGCTGGTTCGACCCAAAAATATTTGTTATTTTAAGCCAGGCCCGTTTTTTGGCCGGGACGGCACCGGGCCGGGCGGATATTCATGAGGCTGGTCTAGCCTTCCTACTTGATCTTTGAAAGGATGTTAGGTCATATAATGGGTAAAAATAGTTAGATCACCGGGTTTGTAATAAAATTTAATATGTTTTTGGGCTCGGATGTGACCTATTTCATTTTAATAAACTCAATTAGTTTTTTTAAGTGCACAAATCAACGACTCACAACGCTAATGAAAAATGCGTTTTTTATAATGTTAATTGAATTACCAGTTAAAAAAATCAAAGAGAAAAAAATATACTACAGTTAGCTATGAAATTTTGCGGCATTTGCCTCTAGATATATGGAAATTCTTACATCAGGGCGCGCTAAATTAAGTTCATTTTTTTTAACTTTAAAAATTCTAAAATTTTATTTTTAATGTATTATTCAAAAAAGTAGTTCCGGTGCTAAGAACTTGCAAATATGCGTTTCATTTTAAGCAACTTTATTGCAGAATAATATAATATTTATTTAAAAAAGAATCAACTTTTGCGCCCTTCAATACTCATCATATATATAATTTTTAAAACAATTGTGGCCTATTATTGCTAATCTGTGCCCTTCTTTATTTTTAAGTAAAACCATTGATACCTAAGAAAGGCAATTAATACTATTAAAATAGAATTTAACACCTTAATGGCACTTTCAATCAATTCGCAATCATATTTGGCTGCCGGTATCATCAGGCCTTGCATTAGCTTTCCATAACTGCCACTTGTGTCTGTTTTAATGTGCTTGTGAAAATCCTATGGAATTAAAATATTCAATCGGAATTAATGAATCGTGTAACATGCGATTAAGCAATAAATGAAATAAAAGACTGCTAGCTTGCTTAGAGTTTGCAAGATTAATGATTAAAACTTTTGATTAGATGACTTCGGAATTTGCAATTTCATTTTTATTATATTATTATTTCATTTAAGTTTTCTGACATGTCATATATTGCCAAATATCGAACCTAATTAAAGAGTCTGCACCTAAGAATAATTTATTTGTACCCGGTTATAGAGGCGATTATATTGTTCGGCGATGAGTTGCCTTTCCCTGTTCGTTCTTTGACACACAATTGCGATGACTTTGCTGTCCCGCGTACCTGTAATTTTTATTTAGAAATAAACTAGGTGTAATCAATATGAACCAACCAGGTCGAACAACCCTTAGGTTCCACACAAAGCAGCATTGAGCCTGTAATAGTATCGGTGACAGCCAGGGAACTCCGAAAGTCGTCCCTGATTTACCATGTAAGGCAATACCAAAGTTCCGCTGGAGTGGGCAACGCCCTTATGCCGCCCCTCATGAAAGAAAAGGTTTGAATTCAAGTATTAGATTTTTAGTAAAAAATGACTTGTTATTGAAATATTTTTTAAGCACTGGGCTCAAATCTTTTCTCTCCTAATCAACAAATTTAGACTCAGCTCACATCGGTACACTACTACAGGTTTATTGGACAAAATTACTCTATACGTCGGAATATATAAATATCCAAAAAAAGACAAAGTTGCGATTTTAAAAAGATTGAATAATATTTTTCAATATTTCACAAGTATAGAACTATTTTAAATCAAAATAATTTATTTTTTTGGTTAGGTCAAATTTGTAAATCTGATTAGGCAAAAAAATATTTATTTTGTTAAAACAGAGTTTTGAATTCTTTATAAAAAAAACACTTTTGATATTTATATTTTTTTGAGTCAAGATCGCAAAAAGTGTCGCTTTGGGCATTTATGTTTAATTGTCCCACCACTAAAAAAAATTACGCAAAAGATCAGGTGCAAAAGGTATAAAAAAGTTTGCCAAAGTAAAATGCGAAATCGGTCCTGCTAGTAACCAGCGCAGGTCTAGCCCCCCCCCCCCTACCCTAAATCCTTATGGCCCTTATCTACATTAACTCTCTTTAACTATATCCCTTTAATTTTGGCCAAACATGACATACTTTTATTTTGTATCCTTTTATTTTATTTACCAATTAATTGTGACCTTGAGCGCATCCAAAATTCATTGTGTTCTACATTCAAGTTAAACAGCTTTGAGCTAGTAGTCGGATAGGTAACCGCCAATGAATCCCTAATCCACTTTTTGGAGAGCTTAGGCCTAGAACCCTACGTCAAATCTCCTTTAACCTTGCCGGACGTGCTGTAGAGTTGAAAGAGGCAAGACCCCTACAGGTAAACCGTTCCCCCAAAAAAGGTCTAAAGGAAATTCAATTACTACAAGTTTTATTTTTACAAGTCATTTAAATTCATTCTTTATTTCATACAGGGTCTTAGATAAAGTTTTCCCAATCAATAATTGGAATGCTATGAGCACTAATATTCATGATGTTTGTAATAACAATTTTTTTTTACCAACCAAATCTTTTGAAAAACACCTCCAGCCCACCAATTCTAGTAACTACTTGTAAACACCAATTATACTGTCATGACTGTGATTATTCTTACATTGGTAAATCCTGCAGGAATTTGCAGGTCAAATTCTAAGAATACCACACTACATTGGAAAACAAAAAAAACAGTTGCTCTGCCTTAGCTGAGCATAATCTAGAGTTTTCTCAAAACTTATATTTGTCACCTAAAATTTCACACATCAAAAATTTCAATAAAATTTTTTTTTGCAAACTCTTGAAATTAACTCTCTCCATAAACTTTTAAATTGAAAATATACCAACAAAGCAAGACATAGGTCGACAAATATCCATGTCAAAAACGAGATTGTTATTAGAACATAAAAGAATGCAACCCCATGATGGCCTAATCTCATGTATATACTTTTCGTTTTTCTTAGTTTCTTCCGTCTTTGGCTCCTTAGATCCGTCTATAACGAGAATGGCCTTTTTTTACCAAATTGACAGATTTAAATATACCGTAAAGGGAAAAATATAAAAATGTACATTACATATAAAAATTTCTTGTAACTTATATTTTAAATCACAATTAATGGAAAACAAATTTTATTAATAAATCCAGCTCTTAGATCGGCATATAGATAATACATAATATTTTGCGTCCAAACTTAAATACACGATATATTATCGGATTTTAATAAAAATATTATTTAAAGTTTGAATTTAACAGTTTAACTAATGTGATTATGCAAAAATAAAATTTCAATTTATTTTTGTTTTTAAATCTTTTTTGTTTTTTTTGACCTTTTTTTTTAAATTTTCAATGTTTATACCTGACTAAGTAAGTTTGATTAGGAAAAACGGTAAACGGATTAAATATTCCCTAAGATGGCAGGTTTGCTCTGTAGTTAACTCATAACTCTCAAAAAATTGTTGACCTTTAATTGCAATGATAACTGTAATACTTTTTCAATCTACTTTATTGATGTACATTATTTAGAATTTAAATTAAAACCTTAAACCAAATATTTAACGTCACTTTACTAAAAGGGACATAAAATAATAATTGAGCGGAAAAGTTTTAAACTTTGCATCACTTAAATTCATTAAACGACGACATATCAAGGCTAGCATAACAAATTTCCTCATTATACGTTAAAAAGGATGAAAAAAGATTTGACCTTTTTTTCAAATCGCAATTAAAAATTTGCATCTTCTTTTGCTGCTTTCGTATTCTAACTTTGTTAGTTTTGAAAAAATAATTCATTTTTAAGCATTTTTATACTCATGCTTCTGCTGTTATAGATTTTATCAGCCCAATTTAAAACGATTACAATGAATAATTTAAAAAAAGGGTAGGACAATTTTAAACAAGCCGATAAAGTGTAAAAATTATGACAAATTTATCGTCTCGTGGAAGCATAACAGTAAAATAGATCGTAGCTTTCAACTATATTAATAAAAAATGGCAAAAAAAAATAAAAAATATTATAAATTTAAAATACCGCACCAATGCCGGCCATTGCCGAATGAAGGTTTTTAGCATCTAAGTCTGGCTTAAAGTTTGGGGTATTCACAATCGTTCCTTGAGCCTATAAAATATTTTTTTTATAAGTTAGGGCTTTTTTTGGGGTGAGGAGCATTGAAATTGCTATGCGTTGACGTTCATAACCCTTGGGGTCAATGGGATTAAATGCGTCTCTCCGCCAATATCATATAAAAAGGACGCCGCATGCTCCCGAATATTACAGCATGCAGGCATTACAACCCTGGCAAAAGTCGAAGGGCAGAGTCGTTCACATGCTAAAACGATGCCCCCCTCTCCAGAACGAGACGGCAAACCCGTGAGGGCATAGCCCCTTAGAGTCTGTTTAGATAGCGTATTTTATAAAAAGTATAAAAAAATTTTCCCTTCGAATTCAGATGAAATCAATAATCGAGAGACTTGTTTTTTAGTAATTAGCACAATTGGAAGAATTTTTTGTTAGTGTTTAGGTTTCTCACATGACATTCTTTCGAACTATGTGTCATTTTGCACAAGCTGAATCCAAAAAGTGGCTTAGAAATATTTATTTTAGTCAGGTTTAAATTTGCCCTTGTCGAAAAATACATTTAAATATTCATATACATAAAAACAATTTATATATGAGGAAAACTTTAAATTTAAACATGTCCGTTTAGGTTCAAAGGCGATATTGTTTAATTCAAAATCAAATGCACTTAATTAAAATACCCTTAGATTAATGTTTTTCAAAAAAAAACAGGCCCTAAATAATAATAATAATAAACAAAAAGGGTCAAGTGACATACTTGGTACCCGTGGCCTTTACGAATAGATATCCAGGTAAGAACAAAGAAGAGGAATAACTTCAACATTATCGAAATGTAATGGCTAAAATATTTTAAATCTGGAGGATTTGCTAAATAAAAATTTTTGAGAATACAAAAAATGTTAAATATGCGCTAAAATTTTAAATTAAGTAGAAATTGGAAAGTAAATTTTTAAAAGCATTAACATATGGCATTTTTGTTGCATTACTGGATATCACTCCCAGCTTTGGTCTCTACATATTAATATTAACAACATTCTTTACAATAACAGTCGTAAACCCCAATGTATAAAATCCATTAAACAAAGTGTTATGGCCTAATTTGTCACTAATAACTAGTTTTGGATACTAATATATATCCCCCAAGTTTTAGTGGAAATGTTTTTATTTTACTCGCTAGATCAAATGCGCGAATTGAATAACACTATAAAATATGTGATGTTACCCCAATTTTTACGACTTTGTAATTAGGTAAAAGCAGGCACGATTCTAGACCCCTTAGTTTTTGATTGCCCCCCCCCCCCAAAAAAATAATTGAATTTTTGCCCCCCCAAAAATACATAGTAATTTTATGTTTGCCCCCCCCCCCAAATTTAATTTGCCCCCCCCCCCCCCCCCAAATACATGGTAATTTTATTTCTTCCACATAATATAATTAAATTCCGTCAAAAATATTTAAAAAATATTATCTTAAAAATATTTACTTTTTTTAAAAATGTTTTTATTTATTAATACTTCTCATCCGCAAGAGAGATCAAACTAACAGAAATATATAGAAAATTTGATTTTACAGAAAGCTTTATATTTGTGAAACCAATTCATAAATCTGATGCCTAAGAAATTTTCTCAGTTAACAACAATCTTTTGTTAGAATATTATCTAGAACCAGAGAACCTGATCGCACAATGCTACGATGGGGCGAACGTAATGCCCGGAAAAAAATGGTGTTCAAGTATTTCTAAGCAAAATAGCTGGACACCATGTCCCGTATATTCACTGCTTTAACCAATTGCATCTTGTTGTAAAAGATTGTCTTATTTTAAGTGAAGGGAAAGATTTTTTTGATAATTTTTCTTCCCTTCATAAATTTTTTCAACATGATGCAATCAAGGTAGTTAGTGAATGCGGGACCATACCCCGGCTGTTGCCCCATTGGTGGTGTGGTCACTACCTGCCCATTGTTTTTTTTTAAATTACACAGAAATATTTAATACTCTTTTAAAAATTAAAAATAAAAAAACTTTTATATCTTCAGGTCACAGGGCCGAATCGGGGTTTTTTGACCATATTTATAATCATCTATATATGTTTTTGTATTTAATTGAAAAATTATTTTATTTATTAAAAATAATTATAGATCAATTTCAATGCAGAACGATTTATATTTCTAAAACTTCTGATTTAATACACCATTGTTTGTTAGAAATTAAAGAAATAAAAATACATTTGAAGATTTATTCAAAAATTGTTTTGATATTAATATTTTTTTAACTGACAATAATTTATCTATGGATAAAAGAAAAACTAAACCTAAAGATTTTTCTGATTTTTATTTATTTTACTCATAAGTTTGAAAATATTTTAAATATTAATGATGAAGTAAAAAGTATTTTTTTTTAATATTATTGATTTATATATATTTTGATAATAGATTTTATACCGATTATAGTTGTTTAAAATCTTTAGATTCCCTTTATAAATTTGATTAACCTTTATTTTAGATATAAATAAATTAGAGCCTCTTTTAAAAATAAGTAATATTGATAAATTATCTAAAAAATTGTAGCCAAAAATTTTTTAATAACTAAGAATGTGTTACTATTGATTTTGTTAAATTTTTATATGATTACAATGATGCGTTTTCTAATCTATTTAACATTTTTCCTATAAGTTTGTTAATTGGCTCTTCAACGTCGAGTTGTGAGGCCACATTTTCTTCTTTAAGAATGATAATAACGGCTGACAAGTAGTGACCTGCTTAAAGGTGATTTGGTTCTTTTAGAACACGAAAAATCATTAACTAGGGGCGTTGAATTTTGATGAATATTGTAATTTAATTAATATTATCTAAGATAAAATAGTTTGATCAATACAATACACTGCTCATAATCAGCTAATTATTGCTTACTATTTTAACATGGTTGCAAACTTTTTTTATGCGCATTTAACGTTTATTTTTATGTTTTATTTAATTTTTTACCCTAATATTAATAACTAGTTATATATAACCAGTGTTTTTTCATATATATTCTTCCAAATTAGCATACTTATACATTTTGTTTTCATGATAATCAATCTTATTTCACTTTTCAATTTCTAAAATCCAAAGTTTTATATAATTCATTTTTATCATTCATATATTTCATATTTTTAATTTTCATGCGCAATGATACCAAATGATAAAATTATACATTTAATTCAAATCTCATATCTTTTTAAACAATTGAATTTAGTGAAAACAATTAATTTTAATTCACATATTCAATTTATAAACTCATTTTTTTTTAATTTAAGAATATAATAAATTACTATTAATTTGTTAAAAAATTTTGAACATGGAATCTATTGTTGTACATGTATATTTTTTGCCTTTTGCCGCCGAAGGCGGCAAAAAAAATTTTCTGCCCCCCCACGAGTTTTTTTTGCCCCCTAAAAGGGAAAAGCTAGAATCGGGCCTGGGTAAAAGGACCATTAGAATATATGATAATTAAAATTTTAGACAAAAATTTAATTCAATGAGTAGACACTTACGAATAAAAAACAGAGCTGTAACCGGAGGTTGGGAGAAGGGGGGGGGGGGGTAAACCTAGTGAGGGATTCCTCTTTCGACGGGTGTTTAAAAATAAGTGGTTATTTTTACTAAAATTGTTTGGGTTACCAGCTTACCCAATTTCTCAAAGGTAACCAGATTTTTTGCCAGCCTGGTAACTTACAAGTTGGCTTAGCATTACAATTTTAAAGTCAACTAAGCTAATTTCTTACATCCTAATTGTAACTCAAAACTAATATAAGCAGCACCAAATTTTTTTTAGTTAGAAAAACAACCAAATTTTTAGATATCCTTAGAAATCTCCTTTACTTCGATTTTTAAAGTCGCCTCTTGTGACTGTAATGCTCTGTTTAGTTAAACACTCAATAGATGGCATATTCTTAAGTAAAATTTTATTTCAGGGTTAAATATAAAAATATGGGATCCAAAGTGGAAGGCATCTTTTATACATTTAAATCATATTGAAAATATGCGTGTAGGCTAAAATGTCTGTTAGATATAAAAAACCCCCTAGTTTCGGAAAAATATATGTTTTTAATAGCTAGAAACAATGTTTTTGTATAAAGTCATAGTGCTCAATCATTTCGTATGTGCAAAAAATTTAGATAGCTACCTAAACATGGTGAAATATTTTTTTAATTAATTTACCCACGATTTATATATATTTGTGGTTTATGAAAACACTTATTGATGTATATTTAAATAATTCAAAAAAAAAATGTTAAAATTTTAACATTAGAATATTCATAACTGATACAAACTTGCGGAAAAATTTAAATAAAAAAATGATCCAAGTTTTAATGCAAAATTTTAATCAAAAAAATTCGTTTACTTAACACCACTCCCATTTTTACAAAAAGTTCCGTCCCACGTATCAAAAAATCATCAGTTAACATAATTTAACAAGTTGTTTCCAAAACAACATTTAATATCTTCACAACCAACCAGGCCATATCTTATATGGTCCTTCTAAACAACTTTTAACAAATATGCCTATTCCCATAGTTTTATAAATTTATAATGTGTGTATATATTTAATATTAAATTGGGCCGTGATATTCTGTCCCCCTGGCCGGCCTAAAACATTTTTTAACTTAAGCCTGGCCCGTGCTTTGTTTTTAGCCCCCTCCAGTCCCAGTTTATATTGCAAACTAAAGATTTTCCCCAATCAAACTTTTAATCAAATACAATATGTTAAAGTAATACCCTTTATAGTGAGATAAATTGTTTAATTTAAGTCCTTGTTATAAAACAATAAGGCAAAAATAAGATAAAAAAAACCTAATTCAGCCTAAATCATTTTTTTTGATTCAGGACCTGCCCGGCCCTATTTTAATCTTGAGGACTGGACTTTAGAGCTAAGATATGTGTCATTAACAATTCCACGAGATTTAACCTAAGGTCACCTTATACCATTGGTATCAACTATATATCTGGCCCTTTGGACTTTATTACAATAACAATTTAGGATTAGGCATTAAAGGGATAGAAAACCATCCATTTTTATGTCTCTTCTTGTAGTCTAGCTATAAATGATAAAGTTCTTGCTTAATTAGTTTTAGTAGTTCTATCCATCATAACTTATGGATGTTGCTTAACTGTGTTGCCGCTTCAAAAAATTCATGACCAAGCTGTTAGATAATTGAATTTGGCAAATGACTAGCACTCCACCTATATTTGTTAATATTAATTATTTTGTCGTACAATGCCTTAAAAGTCATTGCCATCCCTTGATATATAGCAAAACTTTTTTAAAAAGTTATTTAGTCAATAACTTTCAAGCGCTGGCTAAAAAATCTCGAGTTTAAAACTCACAAGAAAAAAAAAGACGAATGAGTATAATTCAACAAGAACAAAAAGATTTAGTTAATTTGGTTTAAAGTGGCAAATAATAGTGAGCTCGCCCGACCCGAGGTCAGCTTTGCAATTTTGTATATGCAAGTGAGTGAGATGAGGGGTATTTGTCAACTAAGATGCACTCGCACGCTATACGCATTAAGAAGGCCTTCATTTGTTTCTGAGCTCGAGGCTCATTAGCATTGACCGGTGCTAATGCACTTATATGGAACTAAATAAGAATTTTTTATGCTTTAAAGTGAAAATTAATTTATATAATTTAATATAAAATATTGTATTTTTGTTGATTATGGTCGTAATTATTATAAAATGCTTATTAATTAGTTAAAACCTAATTTTTAAAACACAATTATTTTACATATGGTCAATTCCACCTCAATCCAACAAGTCCGGGAGGGGTACCCCTTTTGATTTGACTGAAATTTTGCATGAAGGTAGTATATAAGGGTATCTCATAATCTGAAAATTTTTTTTTGACCTGAAATGATTTTTGACGGAGATAGGGGCAAAAGAAAAAAAAATTGCAAGGTGAATTTTCACATTTGATGCAACTTTGGGAGATTGTAAGTCAAAAAGTATTATAGCTAGAGACCTAATTTTTTTTTATTTTGAAGAAGACAACAAGGGCTATCTTTCATGTGTTTATTATTTTAAAATTATTTTTTTAAAATTTTACAATTTTGTAAAGAACATTTAGTTTGATATAACAAAAAAAACGTATTTTTGAACTTCTTAAAAAATTGCTGAAATACAGTCCTTAGTATTCATTATTAATATGTGAACTCAAAAGTATGGGACCGACTAGACTTTTTGAAAAATTCAAAAAAAAAATTTTTTTTTTGATTTTTAGACAAAAATTTGCTCCCTGCTATATTAAAATATTTAAAGGTGCCAAATTTGTTTATATATAAGAAGTTAGACATAGGGGCAAGTATGTTAGACTATAACAGTTTTATTAATTTGATTCAAACTATTGTCAATTTTGGAAAGAAAAGGGGAACTTCAGAACAAAAAAATTGGTAATTTTCAGTATTTTACTCCTATCTTCTAAGCCGACTTTCTGGGTCACTACAAAACCAATTTGAAAATTTATAACTGCATTATATACATAAAACATCGCTATATAACATAAATTTCCCCCAACATTTTTTAACGTACCCATAGCTTTTTATAGAATAAAAACCAAAGTTTGCCAGGTTTTTTGAAATTTTAAGGTGTAAAAAATAAAAACTTAAAATTTTTATGCTTATATATGTTAACTTTTACTAGTCATTTTTAGTTTGATGAACAATATTAGAATATGTACATAATTCTCAATATTTATACTCGGCAAAATTCAAAAAATTTGTTAAATTTATTGTATAAAAAAAATTTAAGAGGATTTTAGAAAAAATAATAAGGTCAAAAAATTGTAAAAATTTATTTTTTTCTATTATTTAATAGTTTTTAAATAAAACAGCCTCAACAACGTTAAATCTGACAAAAATAAGTAAAATAGAATATATTTGGCCTATTAAGAATATTATGATTCAACAGATTTTCTTTTTTTATGATTATCAATAAACTTAAAATAAACGTAAAAAGTCAATTATTTTATGAAACATAGTGATATAGTTTTTTGATATTAAAATTACATAAAAGAAGTCAATTTTAGGGTTATTACAAATTTAATTAAAATAATGAAATGATTACATAATCTCCTTTTTTTTGTAATTTACCTATCTCGTTCTTATAAGATTTTCTATACATAAAATATATACTATTTTTTTAACACTTAAACAGGCAAATTATGACTGATTATATAGGTTCTATATATTATTAGTTAATTATGCAAAAATAATAAAAATTAAGCTTGCACAGACAAATACAATCTGCGTTAGTTTTTTGACACCTGAAAATTTGCTGTTTTTTGGCAAAATTAGGTATTTTTATTGTAGAAGCGTCAAAATCGAATGAAAAAAGCTGGGGCTATTATATGTTATTAAGCGATATTTTATCTATAAAATAAATGTTAAATATTAAAAAAAGGTTTGCTGGTTAACCAGAAAGTCGATTTTGAAAACAGGCAAAATTTTCACTTTTTTCGGTTTTAAGGTTCAATTTTTCATTGTAAATTTAATAATAGTAGTAATCAATTAAATTAAACTATTATGGCCTAACATAATTGCCCATATGTTCTGCTTTTTGAATACTGTCAAATTTGGTACATTGGCATATTCTAATATAGTGCAAAGGGCATAATTATGTCCCAAAATTATGGCAAAAAATTGATTTTTTTAAATTTTAAAAAGTCATGCCGGTCCCAAACTTTTTATATCTTATATTTATTAACATTATTAAGGGCCATATTAAATAAATTTTTCAGAAAATACAAAGATACGTTTTTTGAGCTATTTGTGTTTAAACTTGACTTTAATTTTTTGGTAACTCAAAAAAAAATATTTTAAATATTTTTTGCGCCTAAGGTAGCCCTTATTACGATCTTCAAAATAAAAATGACTCTAGCTACAATACTTTTGATGATACATGCGCGCAAAGTTGCCTCAAATTTTTTTCTTGCAAAAAAATGAAAAATATTTTTGCTCATATCTCGGTCAAAAATCACTTCCGGTCAAAAAAAATTTAGGTTTTTATTAGCACCCAAGGACTCTACCAGTGTGCCAATTTTCAGCCAAAACTGAGACTTCAAGGGAAAAAATTTGTCGATTTGAGGTGGAATTGACCATATTTATTTTTCGGTCAACCAGGTAGTAATTTTACGGGTGTTTAATGAATTATTTTGGTGCAAAGGGAATGTCAAAAATGTAGCAAAATAATTTGCAAACAAATTTATTTCTTGGGTCAGACTTAGTTAACAATTTTACAGCTGTTTTTAAATAAATTCAGATATAGTAACTTCGCTGGCAAAATTTCTCTAGTTCCTGGAAAAGGGGATTAGTAGCAGAAAAACTTGACCTTCTGTGTTTTAATGGTTAAACCCTGCATAAATATTTGGAAGTGGGTTTTATGTAAGGGTATTAAGGTGTTTGCTAAGGCACGTAATAAATTCTAATTATCTTAAAGGCAATGAGCGTTGCCAAATGTTTACTGCTCCTTACACTATAAAAATATTTTTAGAAAGCTTATGCAATTTTGCCTGCTAATTTAAGCATTATACAATATAATTACATATGTAAAAAAAATGTTGTGTTTTGTATTTAGATATTTAAAAAAAAATAAGAAATGCATTTATAAAAAATTTACTGACACCGTAAGCATTAAAATTTTTAGAGACCCATAAATTGCTGTTAAATATTTAATTTTATATTAAAAAATTAAATATTAAACCAGGGAGTTAAATTTTATTTATTTATATCAATTGATGGCAAACAAAAAAAATGCCAGAGTTGTAATTAAAGCCTTAAAAATTAATTTATAGTCTTCACATAAATTAAAGCAAAAAAAGGTTAATATGCATTAGGGGTTATTATTAGTTTTGTGAAAATGAGAGCTCAATAAGCCACGGCTTGTGACGATCTTGTGGCTGCATGCTAAATAATGGATTCAGAATCATGTAAAAATATGCTCTTGGAAATGGGTTTCCCAATGCAGAAAGTGTAAGCTAAATCTAGATTTTATATGTTAGTGTTCAAGCTTTGCTAACCACTGGCTCTACGGAAATTGGGGACCTTATTAATTGGTAAATTATTTTATATTATATTTCAGGATGGAGCAGAACGAGGTTTTTGAGGAGATACCTATAGAACATGATAAAAAAGAAGCAAAAGAGGAATTATCTTCTAAAGACGAACGTATCGTAGAAGGAAAATTAAAAGTTTATAAGTGTAAAACGTAAGTTTTAGAAATTTTATATGTAAACTGGTTTTTAACATTGAAATTTATAAATTTAACTATATTTAGTTGTGCCAAAAGTCTTAAAAATGAGGAGTTAGCTGCTTTGCATACTTCTAAAACAGATCACAATGACTTTGATGAAATATTTGAGGAAATTAAACCCTTAACTGAAGAAGAGAAACAAAAAAAGATTGAAGAGTATTATTATTATATTACACAAGTCAACAAATATGTTAGGAAAAATAAGTATATTAAATCATAAAAGTGTATTCCAATGATGGCCTTATCCTATATATATTTTCTATTTTTTGTAGTTTCCACCTTTGGCTCCTTAAATCATCTCTATCAAAAAATGACCTTTTTTGACCAAATTGACAGATTTTGCAATCTATACCCTAAAAAGAAAAAATTCAAGAATATTTTTTTTATATAAAAATTCTTTGTAACTTTTATTTATCATCTAAAGTAATGAGAAATTAACTTTTTTAGTATATCAAGCTCATCAGCATTAACCTGCAATTAGCACTTAGGGTCCATATGGGCCTCAGCACATCTTAAATTTTGAATATCTTCATATTATATATTATGGGTCAAATTTTTGTTACTTTTTTTTAAATATATAATAAACAAAACAAGTAATTAAAAACTGGTCTAATCTGGTAACAAGATTTGTTTAGAAATTAGAAGTTCTATTGGGGTCATTATGAACCCCACACTCAATTTCAATGTTGACCATGATATTGCCTCGTTGTAAATTTAAACATAAATAATTGCAACCTTATTTTAAAATATTTTTACATATTCTATATATAAAATGTTATTTGTAATTAATAATATGAATTATTTTTTTTCTCTTTAAAATATCTAGTATTTAAGGTGTATAAGAGCCAAACATAATTTTTTATTTCAAAATATTTTTTTTTCATAAATCTTTCTGAAAATGATTTACTAGACCTAAAAACACGATTTGATTAATATAGTTTATTGACATGTTTTATTTAATTTACAAAAAAAATAAAAAAATCCTATTTTTCAATTTTTTTTCGACTTTGTTAAAAAAAAATTCACAATATACTTTAAAAATAATTTATTTTAGTTTATAATTAAAGAGCACGTTTTTTTTCTTCAAAATGATATAAATAGTTCATAGCTTTAAAGCTCTTGAGGTTATAAATGTTTGAAATTGAGGTCCGTATGGACCCAACTTAAGCAATCGTGTTACAAATTTCTCACTAGCATTTCCGGGTTAAGATAATGCGGAATATTTTGCATCCAATAAATACGATACAATATATTATTGGTTTTTTATTTAAAATATCATTTGAAGTTTGAGCAGTTTAGCTGTTGTGAAAATGCAAAAAAAAATTCGATTTATTTTTGTTTTTGAATCTTTTTTGTTTTTTTTTTGACTTTTTTTCTAAAATTTTCAATGATTATAGCTGACTTTCTAAGTTTGATTAGAAAAAACGGTAAACGAATTTGAAAATCCCTAAAATGGCGGGTATGATTATCTATAGCACAGGTCAACAAATATCGACGTCAGAAACGTGAATTTCATGAATTCATAAAAGAATGCATCCCGATGATGGCCTAATCTCATATATATTTTTTGTTTTTCTTAGTTTCTTCCATCTTTGGCTCCTTAGATCCGTCTATAACGAAAAATGGCCCTTTTTGACCAAATTGACAGATCTAAATATACCCTAAGAAGAAAAAATTTAAAAATCTTTTTTGCATAATAAAATTCCTTGTAACTTATATTTTTTATCACAAAAAAATATTTTATTAATACATCAAGCTCTTACATCGGCATTTAGATAATATTAAATATTTCGCGTCCAAACTTAAATACAACACTATATATTATCGGTGTTTAATGAAAATATTATTTGAGGTTTGAATTTAACAGTTTAGTTATTAGGAATATGCAGAAATAAAATTGCAAATTATTTTTGTTTTTGAATCTTATTTAATTTTTTGACCTTTTTTTTAAATTTTTAATGTTTATAACTGACTAACTAGGTTTGATTAGGAAAAACGGTAAACGGATTTGATATTCCCTAAGATGGCAGGTTTGATCTTTGTAGTTAACTCAAAACTTTCAAAATGTTGTTGACCTGTGAGTTAGATCATTCTTAAAATTTGTTAACCTGGGTTATAGGAGTATTTAATTTATCTTTACCAGTTATTAAATTTGACCTCTATTACCATTATTATTAGAATTAATTATGACGCATACGACTTACTTTCGTTGTACATTTAGGCTATCCCTAACAAAAAGTTCCATCTATGCATGAACAAACGCAAACTTTGTGCATGATACAGGAAGGTTTGCCACTGTGCCATCTGAGTTGACTATGAAATGCCATATATTTTAAATGATATTCAACCAAAAACATAAAATAATAGAAAATAAAATATTTATTGTTAGTGGTTTTTATAAAATGGGTCCATCCGATGATATTGGTTGAGTGGAGTTTTATTTTTTTTTTCAAAATAATTACTTAAAAACTATACCTAATAAGCTTAAGGCGAATGAAACTTCGTAAAACTGAAATATATATGAAATAAGGCCTTCATGGGGATCATTTCTCTTTAGTGTCATAATTTTTTTCACATATTGTTTATTGTTAACCTGTGTAATTTTATAATAGATTGCAAAAAACAATGGAGAAACGTCGTGCCGAAAAGAATAAACAGGACGAGGAGGAACAAAAGTTAAGAGAACTTGATCGAAGGAAACAAGGGAAGGAATACACTAATATAAAACAAAAGTACAATCTATCTTACAAAACTTATTAGAGTATTTTTCTTAGCATGTAAGACATATCGTTAGTTAATTATAAAAAACTCAATCTGTTGAGAAAACCTTTTTCTACATTTTGACCCTAATAAAATTATAAGTAAACTCCTTATCACCTAATCTAACTCCCTCTCCTATTTTATTTGACTTTAACCTTTTTATTGTTACAAAAATGGGTTTTGTGTTTTTCATTGGCCACACACCACTACCAAATTCCAACCTAAATACTTCAGGGGCTATGTTGGGTTGAAATTTTTAATGTAAAACTAGCCGATTTTTTTTTATTTTAATTTTTTTTTGCCTTCACAATATATATCACAATTATTTTATGCTTACCTAATCCCAGTTCTAATTAAAATAAGTGACAATATTTTTCATTACTATGTATAAAAAAATGGAATGGAGAAGGCTGGCCTGTTAGCAGGTCTTAAAAAAAATTCTAAATTGGGCAGAATTTTATTACTGACACACCGGCTTCGATATTTGGCACATAAAAATAGTGTTTCATGTAGAAGTACTTTGTGTTTAAGGTCTTAAGGCTTCTTTCTCTAAATTTTATTGGTTAAGTTGGACCTGCAAAAAGTTGCTAAATCACACGCTTCAATCTTTTGAGGGGTTTGTAAAAAGCATGTGCTTAAAATGATAATTACACCAAAAATGATATGTTTATGATATGGAACCAAATCTCGTTGCGCTTCAACTATTTGAGTCAAAGCTAGGTATACAGCGCCTCAAAAAGTGGAAACTGCCATTCCGTTTTTGTCATTAATTTTAATGTGGTACTATCAATCCTTTTATATTTGTAAAATATAAATACTTGATAAATTTATTTAAACTTCATTATACAAAATTTGTATATTTTTATTTATCAGACTACGTCAGCAAGAAGCACTAAAAATTGCAGAAGAAACAAAACGTGAAAAAATGGAAGAGAAAATGGCAAAGTTGTTAACCTAATTTTTTTTTAATTTTATATTATCGTTCAATTCTGTGACAAATTTCATAAACATCTAGCATCGCTTTTAAGTTGTGGCTCCTATTGTTATAAAATATAATAATTTATTAGGCAGCGAATAAAGGATCTTATTGAGAAGGACAAGCAAGATCGAATGAAAAAAGTGAAATTTGATAATAAATAGAATTTTGTTGGTTAATTTATTGAAATTTTTAATTTTGTTGTCTTTTTAGTACTTGTGAGACCGCCATCAAATATAATTTATATGTATATTAGTTTAATTATGCACCATCTCAACAAGATGGTGTTGAATCCGTCCCTTCTGTCAGCCCGAGCCCAACTGTTCAACCAAAGACTTCACTGTCCGCCAGCCTTAATACCACACATATGACCTTAACCCATCCAGAAGCCGATCTTTCGAAAAAGGATTACGATACATGCGATTTGCAAGTTTTTTGCTTTGTCGTTTTAAATAAATTAATAGTGGCTCTGTAACTTACTACTAAATGCATTGCCCTGTTTGGTTATAATCGCTTATTGATATAATTGAATTGCTCTTTCCAACTAACTGGAATTTTAATTTATGTAAAAACCGTTTTAAATTTAAAATTTAATCAAGTCTATTAATATAAAATTAAATTTATATTACTTCTATACACAAGTCGACAAAATATACAAAAAGAAATGAATTATCAGAATAATTCTAATTTTAAAATTTTGTTCCCGTCTTTTTTCTTATCATTTTGTTAGTTTACTATAATAATTAAAAAATTGGTTTACGCTTTTTGCGATCTCGTTATATTAAAACCTATTTTTGAATAAATGGATAAAAAAAATGCTATTGTTATAGCTTTATTTAAAAAATAATTTAATTTTGCATATTTTTTAAGTTAGCACCACACCTGAAAATATAGTGCATAGAACCTGTAGAGAGGGATAAAAGTGCTGGGCTGAGACCACCATATAAGCAAAAAATTTAAAATTTTGTTTTTTATCTTTAACGTTTTTTTGGAATATATTATGAATTTAGATAAGACTAATGGACGGGAAAGTGATAAAACACTCATTTGGTGCCAAGGAACAACTAGCTGCTGTTCGACTTTACGTTTTGCTCCATTCCTCTCTGGGCGCGCCGACTTCCTTATTTGATAATTCTGCTTTGGGCGATCCTGATATGGTCCCTAATAATCTTTGTACGGCGGCATCCAATTATGGAACTTCCCATATTTCGCTCATGACCCCGTTTCCCAAGAAGGTTTTTGTGGAAGAAGATATGGGAAAATCACTTACCGAACTGGGTAGCGCTAATTTAGATATCGATTTTAAATATTGTATTTTAAAATATTTATTAGAATAGATCGCGCAGCAATTAAATTACCTTTTTTATTTTTGATAAAATGTTTATAATTTTTTAAGGAAAGGTGTGTTTTTAGTTCAACGCTTGGTCAAAATATATTGTGTAGCATCTTGGGTCTTGGACCTCTGGGCTTTTTTAGGTAAAACAATTTTCAATTTTCAGTCAACAGGTACAATAAAAATCCTTAAAATGAAAGCTCGATAACCAGATATAGCGTATATACTCTCACTAATTTTTATTGCTCCTTAATTTTTTAAGGCTTAACCGAGCAAGTCTAAATAGAAAGAATTAAGCATGCTGTAGGAAATATTTTTTATGTTAGATTAAAGTTCGCCAGGACTGCAAACTTAAAGAGCGGCATAAACGTCCCCTATTGAAGATAAGAAAAAATTTTTATGTAGGTTGGATACCCCGATTAAATATTTTATTTTTGTTTTTATTTTCATTTTCCATAACTTACTTTATTTTAATTTTCTTATAAAATTTATCATACTTTTAATTGATTAGGACTCGTACCCAAAGCTGTGTTAACTGTGATAAAGGCGAAATAATAATATATATTACTATCATTATGCTTTTTTTATTTAGCTTGTTAATAAATTATTTTTATTAATATTCTCATAAAGTTATACTGAAAAATATATATTAATGACTTTGTTGGTTTAGTAACACTTTACAGAATGTTTGGGAATTTTTAAAAACTTCTTGGTGTTTGAGTTTTTATGGTTAATCTTATGGCGTTTTTCTTGAGCGATATTATACTTCTGATTGAAACTTGCCCTTATTTTTTTTTTCAAAATGGAATGTAGCCCTTGTTGTAAAGCAAAAAATAAAAGTTGTAGAAGTTTAAAAAATTATTAAACACGTTTGATACTCAAAATGGTAAAAAAATATTTTAACAAAAACATAATTTACACTAGAGATTAGGTTGGAACCCTATAGCTCGCCACGATTATTTATATCTCACTACTTTTTTTTATTATTGTAACAAGCACTAAAAATGATAAATTTACTATCACACGATAAATGGTACTACACCTACCCTTTGTTATAAATATGAAGCAAAAATTTTTAGCTTAAAATATAAGAAGACGGGCCTGAAATAAAAAAAATTTGGGTGGACATAAGTTGAAAAAGGTCGGGCGGGCCAAACTGTGATATTGCGGCCCGGTTTTTTATATACCTAGGTCGACAATTTTCAATTATCTCCTGGCCGACAAAAATCAATGTGTGAAATATGACATTGGGGGGGGGGGGGGGGAATAATTTCCAATAGCCTTATAAATATTTTTTGTTTTCCGAAATTTTTTTCGCCTTCAGCTATTTTTTTATATATCCAATGGCTAAACTTAACCAAAATAACTAATTTTGCCACTTCAAGATTACCTAGAATACACTTAAATATTTCTTTGCTTATTATCATTTTCAATATCCTAACCTAAATAGGACACTATATATCGGTTTTGAAATAAATATTATCTAAAGTTTGATAAACGTTTAACTGCCTTAATAAAAATATTTTTTTTCAATTTGTTTTGTTTTTTTAACATTGATAAATCAGGCTGGCTTACAAAGTTTGAGAAAAAACGGTAAACGGATTATAAAAAGATGGCAGATCTGGCCTTTGAAGTCTAATAGGTCTCAAAAAATTGTTGATCTAAATATGCTCACAAAATGTAAATTTTAAAAACGATATAAGGTTTCAAAATTTGGAAAAGTTATTTTGATCTGGTTAATTAGGGTATATTTGAAAAATTTGTAAAAATCTCACACGCCATCCGCCAGAAAAAAAATACGAATTTATCTAAAATTGTTTTTTTAAAGCTTAAATAGGGGGTTTTTTTAATGGAACTTTTTGGGTTTAAAATTAATATAACTTTTGGTAGTATTGGTCGTAAATTAAATCCCGCCCAAAAGTGCAGAATAGTTAAGGTGAACTATTTTTGTAGCGCGTTCAGATTCATTGGTTTTGGAAAAATTGTTGAAATCTATTGAGCGTTAGAATTTTTAAATGGTTGATTTTGAAATTATAACACAGGTCAACAAATATTTATGTCAGAAACGAGATTATTATGAAAGCATAAAAGAATGCATCCCCATGATGGCCTATTCTCATATATGCTTTTCGTTTTTCTTAGTTTCTTCCGTCTTTGGCTCCTTAGATCCGTCTATAACGAAAAATGGCCTTTTTTGACCATATTGACACCCTATAAAGAAAAAATTTAAAAATCTTTTTTGCATAATAAAATTCCTTGTAACTTAAATTTTTAATCACATGGAAATTTTTTTTTTATTAATATATCAACTCTTACATCGGCATTTAGATAATACAAATATTTCGCGTCCAAACTTAAATAGACACGATATATTATCGGTTTTTAATGAACATTTTATTTGAAGTTTAAATTTAACAGTTTAACTATTGTAAATATGCAAAAATAAATTTTCAATTTATTTTTGTTTTTGAATCTTGTTGTTTTTTAACCTTTTTTTCTAAAATATTTAATATTTATAACTGACTAAGTTTGATTAGGAAAGACGGTAAACGGATTTGATATTCCCTAAGATGGCAGGCTTGATCTCTGTAGTTAACTCATAACTCTCAAAAAATTGTTGTAGCATATGTATTGATTTAGATATATGATTAAGGTATTTATATATACCTGGAGCAATTGTTTGGGATATAAGAATTGTAACAATGGTTAATAATTTTCTATGTAAAAACCTAAATTTTAGAAATTTTTAAAATTTTTTTCGAAAAAATGATTGAACTCTGAAAACGACAATCAAAGTTCTTTAAATTTTTATTTTGCAAAAAACGCATTTTTATAAAAAGTTATTTAACTTAATTACACAATAAATATATTTAAATGAATTAAGGTTCAAAAATTATCAGAATTATAGAATTTATTTAAAATAACATTTTGAACGCGGCTTACATAATCATTTATTTATATTTTTTATAGATTTTAATATAAAATAATTCTTCGGGATGGGAGGCAAAAACGATTGGTGGGCAAAGTTGCAGAAAATTAAAAAACATTAGTTTTTGGAGAGTTTTATTTTATTAGAAGATTTATCGATATAAATAGCAAAAATACTAATATATGCAAGTTAGTAGTTAGTAAGTAAATTTTGTATTCTTAGAAAAATTATAAATTAGCGTTATAAAAAAATTCGTTTTTTTATAAAAATAAATTTTAATTTTTTAATTCACAGGTCAACAAATTTTTGAGTGTTATGAGCTAATTACGGAGATCAAACCTGTATCTTAGGAATTTTCATATCTCTTTACTGTTTTTTCAATCCAACTAAGTTAGTCAGCTATAAACATTGAAAATTAGAAAAAATGCCAAAATAACAAAAAAGATTCAAAAACAAAAATGATTATTTTGCATATTTACAACAGCTAAACTGTTAAATTCAAACTTCAAATAAAACTTTTATTAAAAACCAATAATATAGTTTAGTATTTAAGTTTGTTAGCGAAATATTTTGTATTATCTAAATGCTGATGTAAGAGCTTGGATATGATATATATAAGTTATGAAGAATTTTTATATGAAAATAAGTTTCTTTAATTTTTTCTTTTTAGGGTTACTCGATTTGACAATTTGGTCTATAAAGGCCATTATTTCGAGATGGACGGATGTAAGGAGTTAAAAATATAATATATATTATATAAGGCCATCATGGGGATATAATATGTTTTCATAAAACTCACGGTTGTGCCATTGATACTTGTTGACCTGTGTTGTAAGACTAAATCTTATAATACACTTGAACAAAACTCATTATCATTTAGTTTATTAATCCACAATGTGGGATCGCATTTTTTTTATGCGAGCCATCTTTGCATTAGCGTACCGAGGGGGGGGGGGGGGGGGTGAAAGTAACCTGGTTCACCCCCGTTTGCAAGATTATCATTCTTGTAAAACGAATAAAAATGAAAATTATGTATGACAATATATGCAAAAATGCAAATACACATTTTTGCTAATATTGCATCTATCCATTCGATTTGGATTAGACATTTGTTAGTTTGAGATTAAGTTAGATTTGGGGAAAGGTTAGGCTAAAGTTTTTTTTTATAATAAGTCGTAATTTGTTTGGATTAAGATTTAGGTTAGTATTAGATCAAATGATATACTAAAATTTGCATATGAGACGAATTAGTCATACTTGCATGTAAAAAAAAGAAGGGTAGAATGGCGACAACATATCCCCCCCCCCCCCCCCCCCCTTAATATTTCCTATGTCTGCCCCATTTAACAGCACCAGCCCTCTTTAAAAATTACTGCATCTTTTTTCGAATTTTATCATATTTTAACAATTTTCTATAAATAATTTAAATAATTTGTCGGGAAAAAATGCAGAATAAACCTGTATGTGCTAAATTTAGACCTGACTTATCTATTACCAACTTTTACTTTACCCAAACCAGTTTTTAAACATATTAAGAGCCCTCCAACTAATTATTGGCGCCGTATCTTTACTAAATAATCATTTATTAAAATTAAACCAATTCGACACCATACCGCACCCCATTGTTTTCCCAAAATATTTTTTACGTCTAATTTGTTTAGCCTCCCCCCCCCCTCCCTCTATCCCTGTTGTATATATTTTAGGTACGCTTCTGTAATCTCTGACTTAACCCTAATTAACTCGCCAATGCTAGGGTCAGAAATTTGTAATGCTAAAACCTTTATAACTACAATAATTTTAAAGCTAGCTTTTTTTCATTATTTAAGAGAAAACGCGTTCAATTATTAATTAATATATCTCATCATTAATAAAATTTATTTCACATAATAGAAAAAAAATTAATGAAAAATTTTTTATTTTTGTATTTAAATAAAATAAATATTGTCAATGAACTAAATGTATTAATATTACTGATTAAATCGTGTTCTTAGGATATGGTAGAATATTTTAATATAGATTCATGAAAAATAAATGTTTATGAGATAGAAGATTATTTTTGGCTATCCTTCACCTTAAAAACTTGTTAATTTAGAAAAAAAAAATAAAAAATCTTATTAATATTACAAAATACAAACAAAATTTATATTTAATATGTACGAATATAAAAAAATACATAAAAATGGTTGCAAATTTTTAGTTTAAATTTACATTTAGGCAATATTGATTTTACATATTAATTTAATATTTAAACAAAATCTGTTACTTACACCACATTTTAATTAATAGTTTTGTATATTATATATTTAAGTAAAAAGCCACAAATATGTGACCCGTAAGGCTGCGGCTATAAAATAAAAAAAATTTAACGGCTAATATTAAAAAATTAGAATTAATGTTTCTTGGTCGTTTTAGGGTATGCCTAAGGGCACGTGCAAAGTGAGTTTATATTTTCGCAAAATTTTGAAAATTCTAAAATTTCTAAAATTTGATTTTTTTAAAATTTTTATTTCAGAAAAAGCATTTTATGTGCACTAAATTTGGCAACTTTTAAAAAACGTGTGTTTTTTTTCAAAATAAAATTTCTCAAAATTTTAAAATTTTCACAAAAATAAAAACTCACTTTGCACGTGCCCTGACAAAAAATTTAAAAAAAAAATAAAAAATTTTAATTTTTTTAAGGTATTTAACATTTAAGATGTGCTGGGTTAATGAATCCTACACTGCTAATCACGGATTAGTTTAAATATACAAGCTGTTAAATATTGTCAAAAATGCGACTTTTTTTTAAGACATCATTGTAATCCCGCTAATTTAATTACCATGCAATTTAGGACATAGCTGTGGTACCAGCTGTGTTTGTGATGAACCAAAAATAATTTAAAATTTTTAAATTTTTCTGTTTTTTATGCTAATAGTAACTCAAGACAATATACTGGATTTGTTTGATGATATAAGGCTATTATCGAAAACATCTTCAATCATTGCTTATGACACCGAATTTTCTGGAGTGGTGTATGATGGTAATAGATCAACTTTGTTTGATAATGATGGTGCTAGATATGATAAACTAAAACAATCATGCTCTAACTTTACTCTTTTTCAACTAGGTAAATTTTATTTTTTTTTATTTTAGGTATTTGTTTTTCGCAAAAGAATTCAGATTGCTTTAATGTCTATCTTAAACCATTGGTGTTTGATGTATATGATTCAAACTATGTTTGTCAAGAATCTACAATGACCTATTTGTTTCAAAATAACTTCAATTTTAACACACTCAGAAAAGGTAAATATAATAATTGTGAAAATTAATCATGGCCAATTTATTATAAGATTTTTTTTAGGAGTGCCTTATATTAGATTATCTGATAAGCAATTGCTAAAGCATATATTAGATAAAATTGGACCAAAAGAATTCTGCATGGAGTATTTTGGCAGAACCAGAATAAGTTTTTATAATGCTCAATTATCTGATAAGGCAACCTTTATTAAATATTTAAAGGAGTTACCTCTTTATGAGCAACACGTGCTGAGATTGTACAGACATATAAAGAATCTAGAAAATGGTATATTTATTTTGCATTATAACATTTTTTTTTCATTAGAAAATTTGGAAATTGACAAAAATTCCAAGTAAATAAATTTTTATCATAATATAAATTATTTGGTATATATATATATTTGTATGAGGCTAAACACTTGTTTAAATAAGAAAAATATTTATTTTTTTAATAATCATTTGAAAGGTATAGAGGCTATAATTGATTATTTTTTTTTTAATCAATGACCATTAATTTGTTTTTGAATGATATAAGCATCTTTAGAAACAAATTTTTTTATATAATAAATGTGTATAATGTTTAACAATAATGTATGTATTAAAATTAAATTAATAAAATTTTTTTTGACTCAGTCTAGAATTATTAAAATATATTTTTAGATAGGACATATAAAAACCTTATAATTTATAGTAAAAATTAGCTAAACTAAAATTTATTTGCAATTCTAATAAATAGATTATTTAGTGAATTCTCAGCTGAGTCAACGATTGAGAAAGAATTCCGAAAAATCAAAGCATTATTTTACAAAATGGTCACGTGTATTCCTATGCTAATTGAGTCACTTTTCTTTCCTCCTGCTATTACCAACGGAACTGGGGATACTTTGTGTAAAAAATATTTGATTGGCCACAATTGTTTTATTGATCTTGTCTTTCTATATGAAAAATTTATTCAACCCTTGCCCAGCACCTTTCCCGAGTTTTGTCAACTTTTCTATTCACTCGGAAAATCGACTCCAAATTTTAATCCCGAAAAAGCGTGTCTTACACCCTTTTCTTCTATATTCGTCTATGATGATTCAGAAATAAAAACGTTTTTTGAGCAATACACTTGCTCTAATTATGATATAAAAAGTAAGAGATTGAATATTGCATCTACGCGACCTTTCCTGCTTGACACTAAATGGATAATGGCCCGTCTCGAATCCGTTTTTGATTTTGAGGCATTGTATCGGCGTTCTTTGCAAAGGAATATACAAGGCAATACACATCAAGCAACGGAAAAATGGATGCCTTTAGAATATTTGCCCTTGGAGGACTGTTATGAAATATTTTGCCGCATCTACCCAAATTTGCGAAAGATCCAAGATTTAGAACCTTTGTCAACGAATACCAAATTGCTTGAAACTACTCTCGATTCGGGTGTTGGTGGGGACGTTAAGGATAAACCTGTTGTTGATGCTAAAGGAGAACAGCATTTTATGCCATTAGAACCGGAATCTAATGAAAAGTATGATTTTATTGCTAAACAAAGTCTGAGTTAATAAAAATTGACAATTGATTTTAAAAATGTATGGTCTTAACATTGAATTTCATATCTATTTGTTGTTTTTCGAATATCCTGCAAAGCTTTGTTATTTCTGCGATCGAAGTTTTCAAAATTTTTCAAAAGTGTTTTGCAAGTCAACCCGGTAAATAGTTGGGATTTTATTATTTGTTAAATTTGCACAAGCCATTTACAAAACAGTTTATTTTTTTAGGGTTTGCCCTATTTCTTGTATTAAAAACCTTTATATATTAAATTCTAAACTGATGACGAATAAAAAATTTAGGAAAAAGAATCTAGTTTGAAATGCATAAATGTAGCCCTTTTTTACAGGATTGAAGCCTGCATTTTAATATTTAGAAAAATGCGGCATTATTTTAGTAGATATAGAATTATCGGAGAGTCCTATTTAGTCTTAGGCCCCAAGGTGGATGTCGCTTAGCATTTTTTCCTTCTTACCCCTTTATACCTCCTCCCTGCCTACCGTCACTTCCCCAAAAATAATATTATATTTTTTTCTGCCTTTTTTATGTATATATTTCATCTATCTATCTATTGCCATTTAAAAATGTTTTATCATATATATTAAAAAAAAACTGGGTTTGGGGTTTCCCCCATACCTTTTTCCATTAAGGGACGCTTAACCCGAGCAAACTCGCACGACGGCGACCTAGTTTATAGCCTAGGCTCTCACTTTAGGGCATATCCTTTAAAGCTTTCTGCTTTAACCTCAGCAGCTCTAAAGTGGTTGCACATGTATACTGTTTTACCGAATAAAAAATTCCTTGGCGATTCGAACTCGCAATTTCCTGCGTTTAAGAATGGAGTGTTTGCCACTGAGCTATTTGAGCTATAATTTTATTAATGTGCATCTTTAAAAACTACATAATTTACTCTAAGTTTTAAAAGAGGAATGTGATAATTGGAAAAGGTAAATACGTTTAAAATTTAAGATTTTTGTCAATTTTATTATGAAATTTGGGTGACTTTTCGCATTTTAGTTTTTATAAAGTACCAGCCTGGCCCTTTAAAACCTTGTTCGACAATTGATTTTATTTTTCTAGCCCAGTCTGGTTTATTTTATCAAATAAGAAAATAATATTGTGTGGTGCCAAATTTAGCATTAGATAAAGACCATATTAAAAAGACGAAAGATATATGCAAAGTTTTTTAACTACATATTAAATATGCGAAAAAAAATATTCGAATTATTATTATGACCCCCCCCCCCCCCCCCCCTTTTTTCAACGGTCCTTTTATTTGAAAAATACGAACATTGTAACATTTTTGTTTTGTACAATTTATTAATTTCAAA